>JAJOZX010001361.1:762500-770000 GCA_023014485.1 Bathynomus jamesi | reverse complement strand
ACAGGTCAACCCCAAGGTCAAAGACTACAATGAGAAATTTGTCAGCCGCTTGTTTTCCATTGATGAAACTTTGTCATTATATATTCTGTAATCTTCTCTCTTTTTTAGAATTTTGATACGGAGTTTTTGGAGGGGGGAAGGGGGGACTGAACACAAAGTAATCAGTCCCTGTTTGTCAAAGCAAAATGGTGCAGTAGAAAGCTTTTTCCTAACAGGACTTTGAAAAAAATCTTTTTGAAACGCGTACAGTACACTCAAAATAAAATCTTTTACATTTAGAAATTAAACTTCTTTTTGAGGGTGCATTCTTCTAGGGGATTTTTTTTCTTCTTTTTCTTCTTTTGGGTATCAAACAAAGCCTCTTGTGAAATGATATAATATCTTCTTTTAATAATACGTAACTTCTTTAGATAGAAGAAATATTTTTCAAAAACTTCTTTTTCGAGTGATTTGAGACAAAAGAAGATAATCCTTCTTTGTATAGAAGGTTGGGGAAAGTCTTTGCTTTCCGTAGAAAGATATTTACGACAAACATCAGAAATTGGGGGCCACACTTTTTTAATAAAATTAAATTACAGTCACTTTACGATTTTTATAACTTTTATGGTTTTTTTTTGGTACGCATGCGCCACTGCGGTAAAACAAAAAATGTCAGAAAATTTTTTTTCCAAAAACCGTCAAAAATTAATAATTAGTAAATTCTTAAGTTTTTATTTTCTTCGGCGCAGAAGATAAAATTTTTAAAAAAAAATCAAATTTACTACCAATAATTTTTAAGTTTGTTTTTATTTATTACTGAAATTTTATATTTTGCGGTTAATTTATTTCCACATTTGCTTAACTTAGTAAGATAACGGAATTATATCCTATAACTCTTTTATACTCTTATGATAATAATAATAATAATAATATGAGATGCCTTCAACGTTGTAAGATATTCATCTCTCGTTCATTAATTTTTAAAAGCATCATAATTTTTTAAAATGACTCAACTAACCTCTTTTTCAAGAATTTGAAAACCTTAAGGTTAAAAAAATTAAAAAACCTCTGATGAAAAAGGTTTTCTCATAAGATTAAAATAACAAAGAATTCCCCACCCCCCAAAAAAAAAATAAAATAAAATTTTAGTCCAAAATAATAATAATTTGTTTGAAATGCATTTCGAATTTCTCCGCACCCAAACCTTTCAATTATTAACGAACTTTGCAAACAATTAATTAGATTTCCTTTATAAATTAATTAAATTAATAATAATATATATATATATATATATATATTTTTTTTCCAATGTTTGAAACCAGTCATTTCAAGTAATGTCTAATAACCTAACTTTCATAACATAACCTAACTTTCAAATTTCACAGGCATTACGCGAAGTGCCTAAACCTTTTAGGCATTACACGAAATGCTTGCAATGGTTTCACGCATTGACTAAAATGTATATTAGTCAAGTATCACACATTGTTAAGTTCAATACTATTAAAGTTAAATATACTTTTGGTTTACTATAACAAAAAGTTAACAGAGACATAAACTGATTCGTGTTTATTACGAGAAATGTAGGCCTACATATAATTCAATTTACACTTTTGTGAAAGAGTTTGGTATTAGAATTGCCTCTTATATGTTTTCCTACCTCAATATAGGAATTTATGTATGATCACACACCCACATATAAGGAGAGGTGAATTTTTACACGAATATTGAATAACATCGGTCTTTATGGTGAATTTTTAAAGAAAAGTCATTATTTTTGTTCAAGATTAGTTCACAAGCTTGTTTTAATGATTTGGTCATATATATATATATATATATATATATATATATATATGCCTACTGTATATACAGTCATACGTTATTTTTGTGAATATTCACAATATAATGTTCAATATTCAATATATAATGTCTTATATTAAAATTCAATAATTAATTATAACTAAAAAAAATAATGAATTTGAGGCTGTAGGCCTATAGTTCAGTCCTTTTACTGTAAAGGCATTATACAGCTGTAAATACAGTATCGTTGGTGATAATGAAAAATATATATATATATATATATATTTATATATATACAGGGTGTCCATAAAGTCACGCATCATAGGAAAATACATTTATTTTGTTTATTTATTTATTTTGTTTTATTTATTTGTTCGAAATGATTCCCACCAATCTCAAAACATGTTTACCATAAACGAAAAAGCAGGTTTCTTTGAATGTTCCTCAACATATTGGCCTGATGGAGACAGACATAAATAAATAGACATTGCTTAGTTCATATCATGCGTGACTTTATGGACACCCTGTATGTATATATATATATATACGTGTAACCTTTATATTTCAGTAAATACAGTGTCGAATTAAATTGAATTTTGAAATTAAATTAAATTGAATTAAATTGAATTAAAATAATGAATTGAATTAAATTGAATTAAAATTGAAACGAATAAAATTGAATTGAATTGAATTGATAATGTGGGCATAAATTGAAAATATGTCAGTGCGCAGGAAACAGAGGGATTATGTTAAAAAATAATTATAATTTGAGGTATATTTCCCCTATATAATTTAAATGTCTGTTTTATGCATCTCAGGAAAGATACATAATTAGAGACACCGAATTTATACAATAAATATTCGTACAGACACGCCGTGTGTGTGGTGTGTATTATATATATATATATATACACAAATGTTCACGGTAAATGTGTATCCGAGAACAAAATTATGATACATAATCACCATATTATGAATTGTTATAATACATGTATCTCTCTGAACGATCTATCTCTAGCTATTTATAAAGTGACGCATGCGCGCATGGCATAAAATTATTATAGGTCGGTATAGGCCTAATTATAAGGAGGAATTTCATTTTTAAAATAAGTTCCATAATGAAATTGGATTATAATCTTTTTACGATATGTGAAGCTCACTTCCCGTAGGTTTTTTATCGCGGTGCCCGTGTGTGTGTGTGTATATATATATATATATATATATATATATATATATAATATATATATATATATAATATATATATTATACGGTATACTCAGTAAATTGAAAATTTTATCATATTCCACCAAGAAACTAAAATTTTTCCTCATATACAGTGCGCGCACACACACGCGCACACACACACACACATATATATATATATATATATATATATATATATTTAGCCGAACAGTATATATAGTTATATAACAGCTCGTATATCCAAATATATATATGACATCATAAAGAAGGGATTTAATTATTTAAACAGGTATTTTCGATGCAAACTTCAAATAACTGTTCTAATTTTAATATATTTTTCCTCAATACTTATATATATTCATCCTCGTAAATCTTCGTTCAATCACACTTTTGCAGCGCTTTATAGTGGCTAAAAAAATGCACATTTGTGCGTATATATATATATATATATATATATATATATATATATATATATATATTGCCTGATGTTCTCTCTCTCTCTCTCTCTCTCTCTCTCTCTCTCTCTCTCTCTCTCTCTCTAATTTTATGTAACCAACCCACAATCAAATTTGTTTTCAAGGATATATTTTTATCTGGCGTGCTTTGGTACTCTAACAAGGCTGAGGCTGAGTCTAACTAACCAGTAAAGAAGGCCAGAAACTGGCACAGCGCTCAGGCTAGGCTAATGCCACCGAGGGAACTAAATCCCGAATTATTATTCTTACCAGCACTATCGCGAGTCGAACCCCTGACCTTAGTATTTTCGCTTACTATGGTACTATAGTATAATACGAAACTATACTCCAGTAGTTTCTCCTATATTAGTCGTGGAAATAAATTCGCCAAATTCCTTGTCTTTCTCAAAAAAAAACCTCAAAAAATTAATAAGTGGTATTTTTTTTAAAACCGCTTATATCGAAAATAACAAAATTACACCCCAAAAAATCTTACTAATTATTAATTTCTTAAAGTATTTTGCAAATTCTAATTTGGGGCAAAAAAAAAATTTGTATTTATATCATAAATCTCTAACGTATATATATATATATATATATATATATATATATATATATATGCAGAAGGTGATTATATTTTCCTTTAATGGTTTGTAACTGGTTTACAAAAATATGTATTTTTTTCTTAATTTTATTGAATTTGTTCGTCGTTTTTTATTGAATTAATTGGTATGTATACGATAAATTCCCTGAAGACTTGGGAAGAAGTATTTGCCCTGAAATTGAAAAGTAATTTCGTTATAAACCATTTCCAAATATAAACTATTAATTATTAAATTTCAAAGTTTTTCTGATGAAGATTTTAGACAAATAGTTAGCTGAGCAATATATATATATATTATATAATATTATATATATATATATATATATATATATATATATATATATATATATATATATATGATGCACAGTTGCAAGGGAAAATGAAAAGCGATTGCAAGGTCTTTCGGGTATTTAAGAATGCACCTCGTCAGGGAAATTTCGTCATCCTTCCCTGATGAGGTATGTTGTTAAATATACGAAGAGACTTTGAATTGCTTTTAATTTTTGTTTGTGGGTGTGTATCAGTTATTTGCTTCACGTGTTTAATTGTGAAGTTCATCCCTTATATATATATATATATATATACAGGGTGTCCCGTAAGTCTGGACCCATAGGGAAAAATAATAAAATTACAAAATAGTCCAAAAATTTATTATAATATATTTTTTATTATTTTTATTATTATTTTATTATTTTTTATTATGATCTTACTCCGCTGGAGTTTTATTTGTGGGGCCACTTGAAAGCCAAAGTGTACGAGGTCAAACTTCAGAACATTTTCCACCTTAAAGCACGCATTGTGGAGGCGTGTCAAGAAATTTCTGCGACTGTGATTCAGAAAGTGCTGTCGCAGTGGAGATTGCGTCTTCAACTATGTGTGCGACACAACGGCGGACACTTTGAACAGATTATGTAATAAATTTTTGGACTATTTTGTAATTTTATTATTTTTCCCTATGGGTCCAGACTTACGGGACACCCTGTATATATATATATATATATATATATATATATATATATATATATAGGTGTAGTAGTTTCCATCCCTTACTACGAATCCATCGGCCCGGCAGCGGTTTCAATTTCTGGAGAGGGCAGGCAGCGCTCAGCTTACCCAGCTCCTCATTTTTCCATATAAAAAAAAAATTGGTTGCTAGATAAATGGATACCCTGGTTAGGCTAGTGATGAAGACGCTGGGCTGCTGTTCCGAAGAACGTGAAATCAAGTCTGGACATTGGACAAGGACTTTCTGATTTCTGATTTCCTTTGTGGGAAGCTGTAGGTCTAAAGTGGGGCAACAAGCTTGGCAGCAATTTGGGTGAAAGAAAACTAACATTATATATATAGTATACATATATATATATAAATATGTGTGTGTGTGTGTGTGTGTGTGTGTGTGTGTGGCGTAAATGCCAAACAGTGCTTCAGTGCCAATAAAGTGGTGTCGAGTGGTGCCTCTTTAAGAGATCCTCTTTCGAAGCATAATTTATGACATCTTGCATAGCAACAGCCGCTCTCATTAAAATTCTTGCAAAGCTTTTGCACATTCACTACTTCTTCGCTGGCGACAAAGGTCTACAACGGGACACGGGACTCCCCCCACACACACACACACACACCCACATATATATATATATATATATATATATATATATATATATACACACATACTTCTTCCTGTTATATATATATATATATATATATATATACCCATACTTCTTCCTGTTTATATATATATATATATATATGGGATGAATTTCACAATAAAACACGTGAAATGAATGAATGCTGAAACCCACAAGGCCTTGGAATCGTTTTTCTTTTGCCTTGTGGGTTTGCAGCATATATATATATATATATATAAGCAAGAAATAGTATGTATCGTAAATGTCATAATTGTTTTTTTACTATAAAACTTTTATGACATTTACTAACCATCCCATTTCTTGCTGGGTATGGTATATATATATATATATATATATATATATATATATATATAATATATATATATATATATATCAAAGGAATCCACATTGGGATATTCATTAATGCAGTATTTTGAACTGACATACTTTATTATACTTTTACAAAGTAAGACTCCAAATTCGTAATCCAAGTAATGGTGTCATATGTATATATATAATATATATATATAAAGAGAGAGAGAGAGAGAGAGAGAGAGAGAGAGAGAGAGAGAGAGAGAGAGAGAGAGAGAGAGAGAGAGAAATATTTCACTTTGGGTTAGTTGTTTGAAAGTCGTAGCAATAAACTGTAGTTATCAATTTATATACAACCAACCAATTCGTATCTTTTATTTATTGGATTTTATCGACTATCGTACAGTACGTTTTATACTAAAAAAAAATAAAAAAAAATCGGAGTTTGTCCTATTCCAACCGTACCTTCAAGTTACAGTTATTGAAATCCATTACAGTAAATTAAAAGGGATAAAATATTAAATAGAATTCCGTACGTTGACCATTCCAAAGCTGTGGGGACAGTCGACAAATTTCCCGTCTGTCCCTGTGGGATAGATTAGGTTAAGATATAGCGTTTAAGTTTCTGGTTAGGTTAAAAGAGTTGTAGTCGTTGAAATGTCATCGTGTTAACGTGTTAACTGTACGTTCATTATTTTAATTGTATATATATATATATATATATATATAACAATTAAAATAGTGAACGTAGAGTTAACGTGTTAATATCTCAATTTTCTAGGTTTACTATAAAGAGATCAAGCATCAATTCTTGAGGGAATGTATACGAATGGATTCGCTTCAGAATTACCATGAATTTAGGAAATGTCTCGTAAATTAACCGGATATTAGGCCTACATAAAAATACATTAACACATCTAATAACAAATAGTTAACAAACATTTTTGCAATAAAGACACTGGTCTTTAAACCGGCTATACACAAACGCTTAAAAAAATATCTAAATTAAAAAAGTATTTAATTAATTAATTAAATAATACGGTAGTTGTACTTTATAAATAGGAAACTACTGGTAGTAGTAGTTAAGGATTATTGAACTCCCCTTTTCGCTACTGGTAGTAGTTAAGGATTATTGAACTCCCCTCTTCGCTACTGGTAGGAGTTAAGGATTATTGAACTCCCCTCTTCGTCCCGCCCCCCCCTAAAAAAATTAATAAAGGGGATAATTTTTATTAACAAAATTTTCTTTGAAAAACAGTTAAATTAACTCTAAAATAAAGGGGTGAAAACGTTAACCAAAAAAACGAAATGCAGCTAATTGCATCATTGTATTTATTTTATAACTTAAAACGATGTACAATCGATTGAAGAAGTCATGTGATGAAACTTTATGTTTCTGTATACATGTACACGTTTATCGGTAAGAAACCATCGATGATGGGGGGGAGGGGGGAGGGTAAGGAAGGAGAGTTTCACCACAGGACTTAATGAAACAACCGTATTAAATGATGCAACCTTCATTTAT
>JAJOZX010001361.1:720000-757500 GCA_023014485.1 Bathynomus jamesi | reverse complement strand
CTTATAAAGTATCAGTAAACTGGTTACACGACAGGTGAAGATACTGTAACACTGAGAGTAATGAAGACTGTACTTCTGCGGTTTTATACATTAAATCTGTGTATGAGGAGCTAAGATTACCAAGATGTATATTTAAGCGACATTTGAAACGGGAATGGATGATGGTTGTTTGATTGGGGTAGGAAAAATGGATCAATTCGTGACACTGCCATTCTACCAGCATGAGATCGTCTCATGCTTGTTTGTACATAAACCATTATTTCCGAGACCATTGTCAGGAAGACATTGATGATTTGCAGGAAACTGTAACACCCAGTGAGGAAGGTTGTACATAAAGTTGTTCATAACTTTGTATACAGGTGTGTATATATCAAATTGCAGTTGCAAATTAACCATCCTAACATTTTTCTATACAAAAAGAATGAGTCCTTTCCATATCCATAGGCCCTATCCCACTTTGGCTGCAAAATTTTTCACTTTTTTTAACCTCTTTTTAACAAAAATCAGGAACATCTACTCCAAATCACACCATAAAATACGTACCTCATTACCAGACTATAACAATCAATGTCCTCGTCGCTATATTGAAGTTGCGTCTCAGTTTCTGCAAATAACTTAAAATGTCATTGGTTTTTCTACACCTTTCTACACCTTTTCTACACCTTTTCTACACCTTTCTACCCTTCAAAAGACCCGTGTTTGTCGAAAATGATACCTAAATTATTAACTTCATTTAGAAATTGTTACGTCATAGGTATCAAATTTTCTTTGAGTTTCCTCATTTATATTATCCCTGTTATATCGTTTTAAACTTTTGATCATGTGACGCTTTATTTACTGCGTTTTATTTGGATTTATTTTCGAGCCTATGTTCTCATATGATGTCATTTCAAACTAGATAAACCTGTTTCTTTTCTCTTTTCTCCTTCATTTACCTAACTTATTATTATTTCATTCATCTAACTTAACCTAGATGCAACTACTGTAAGTATTTGATATATTTGATTATAAAATTTCGCAAAGCAACTCACTTTACCACACTCGTGAGGGTAAAATTAGCAACATGATGAAAAAAATGTTTGAAATAACAATGTTGCTTCGAGAAAACAACCTCATAAGTTAGTTAAAACAAACTAACACACACACACACACACACACACATGATATAAGGGAAATACCAGCGTTTTAATTTCATTTATCAAGAAACTAACCTAACCTAACCTAACCTACTTTAGTGCCATCGAACTGAGAAGGGCGTAATAAATAGTGAGGAAGCAGCTGTGCGTACTCTACGGGTGCTTTCTGTAAGTCCCCAATTAGTGATGTACTAGCTAACCTAACCTAAATCATCTTGAGCTGGTTTAACCTAGCGTAACCTAACCTAATCAGGACTAAAATAGCTTTTTCCCGACAATAAAAAAATTTCAAAATTTTTTATATACATTTTTTAACGTTCCGAAGCACCAAAAGTAGTACCTCGCAAAAAATATTGTCCTACTACATCTGTGAATTATCATAGATTCAACCTCACTTACCCACAGTTGCCTATACAGACACACACACACACGAGTGTGTGTGTGTGTATGTATATATATTAAATATATAAAGATATATAAAGTCAGTTACCTTTTATACTGAAGCGTTGCCAAACCTAATCTAACCTAACCTAGTATAATCTAACCACTTAAATTTAACTAATCTGGAGTCAGGATTGTGTCGTGTTCAGGAATTCTGGGAGTTACTTTCATTTGTCTTGGAAGAAATATCCAGCAAGCTTATTTCCCCACTACATGAGGATGAGTATACCCCGAGGGTCACGTAGAGTCCGAGTATTAAGAGGGTAAGCGGCGAACTCAAAGCCTCGCCGCCCAGAGCTAGGCGCTCACCCAGAACAAATACCTCCAATAAAACGTAAAGATTAAAATGCAAAAGATAGCCCAGAATAAGAAGTAATTAAACGTTTAGTGTGTGTGTGTGTGTGTGTGTGTATATATACAAGAGAGAGAGAGAGAGAGAGAGAGAGAGAGAGAGAGAGAGAGCTTGGAAATTATAGTAGTATGGGCCTGCGTATACATATGTTAATGCTCTCTCTCTTCTTCAAAAATAATTTGCAGTTGTCTCTTCAAAGTCAAAACTAATTTCCTAAGATTTGAGAAACCAGTTGGGTGACTTGATGACCTAAAATGATACATGAACGACACAAACACATTAATTAATGCAAATTTCAATAAATTATTTTGCTGTTAAGGTTAACTCGTAAATCTGTAATCATAGGGAAAATATTAATTTACTGTTTTTATCTTTTTGTTTCAGGCTCTGAAGGTGAAAACTCAGCAAAATACTATGTAATCCTTTCGTCCTTGCTTAGAGGCATTTTTGTTCAATTTTCACCTTCAAAATGTGAAACAGAAACAAAAGACAGTAAATTAGTATTTGTCCCTATTATTACGTGATTATGGGTCGCCATAAGTAAGTTCAGAGGACAACAACATATGGTTTGAACCTACGTGACTTCCTCATTAAGACTACTGAAAATTTTGAACCTGTACATAAATCTCTGAACATAATAAGTAACTATAGAATTTTGAACATATAAATATACAAATTTGAACATAGAACTATAAAATTTTGAACGCGTAATTAAAATTCTGCATATAAACACGCAATTATAATCTGGACTCCTTTTAAAAAGATAATAGAGTTTCAACATAAGGTATCCATATAAAGAAACTCACGTATGTATACATACCCACATGTACAGTCTCTGATGATGCTTTGTGATCTAGATTTAAAGCCACTGCACACTGCCTTAAATGCATTCTTCAACATTACCTCAACATATACCCAACACCCAACAGTCGACTGAGAAGATCCCTGAAGGCGTCTTTGTTCAAATTATCTTTTATTACTTTTCATTTAATTTTATACAGTATATACCGTATATATATATATATATTTTTTTTTTCCTTTCCTGTGACAATAGCGGTGATAAAATCAACAGATGGAATGCACTACACAGGATTGTGTTTATATTTATCGAGAGATGTATAATAACTTAATGCTGAAAATAAAATGCATTATTTTAACCTCGTAATAAATAGTTCTTATTTATATCCTTTCATCAAATAAACGTTTAATTTCGTTTAGTAATCTCTATAATTCATTCCATGAAAACAAAATTAATGGGTAGTACAGTGTGTGTGTGTATATATATATATATATATACTGTACTACCCATTAATTTTCTTATTTATATATATATAAAATATATGCCAAACTCAGCATAGGTATAACTTAAATAATTTCGAAATGAGCAAATGCTTGGACATGTGGGTATGGATTAAAACAAAACTCATGGAATATAATAAGGGTGCGAAAGTTCTCTGCTTGATATACCCGTCACAAATATAAATAAACAAGTATATATATATATATATATATATATATATATATATATATATATATATATAAATATATATATAAATTGTGTTTGTGTTTGTGTGTGTGTGTGTGTGTGTGTGTGTATATATATAATAAATAAATTGTGTATATAATAAATAAATTACATACGTACAATCATTAAAATGTCATCATATCTTCGATGTCATTATATGATCAATTTTGTTCCTATAAAATCGACCAGTGCTCAACCCGCGTCAGCCATCTGTCGATCCTCACTTTTGCCCTTTGGCTCCTCTCTTAATGCCCAAGTGAGAAGTCGGACCTTTGCTTAACAAGAAATGAATTTATTGACCAATTTATGAGTTATCTTTTAATTTTTTTGTTCTCTCAGCTTTTGCTATATATATATATATATATATATATATATATATATATATATATATATATATATATATATATATATATATATTATATATATATATATATATATATATATATAAATAAGGATATGTATACTAAAGAACTTTTATACTCTTATTATGTTTCATGAGTTTTGTTTTAATGCATACCCACATACCCATGTGTTTCTTCATTTGTATAGAAATTTATTTAATTTATACCCATGCAGAGTTCTGTATTTGTATATACGAGTGTGTGTGTGTGTGTATATATATATATAATTATATATATATATTATATATATATATATATATATATATATATATATATATATAATATATACTGTATACACATTTCCCTAAGAAGAAACCATTCAACCAAATTATATATATATATATATACACACATACATACACACACTGTAGTGTGTGTGTGTATATATATATTATATACACACACATACATACACACACTGTACTACCCTTTAATTTCTTTTCATGGAATGAATTATAGAGATTACTAAACAAAATTAAACATTTATTTAATGAAAGGATATAAATAAGAACTATTTATTACGGGTTAAAAATAATGCATTTTATCTTTACTATTAAGTTATTATGATAAATATAAACACAATCCCATATCGTGCCTTTTATCTGTTGACTTTAGTAACGCTATTGTTGCAGGAAATAACACACACACACACACACACACACACACATATATATATATATATATATATATATATATATATATATAGACCACACCCCTGATTTTATTTGGTTTGAGAGACAGAATTTGACACGATAGTTCATCCCAAATTACAGAGAAGGTAGAAAAGGTGAGCCACATTCAAAAGGTAAATTCGTCTCACCTTTTCTTTCATTTGGGGATCACTTTTCGAGGATTTTTATTTTATCTCTCTCTCTCTCTCTCTCTCTCTCTCTCTCTCTCTCTCTCTCTCTCTATGTATCTATTTATCTCTCACTCTCTCTAGAAAGGATAATTACAATGTATGTCTGATATAAATGATCTAGTCTCGGACGAAATAAAATTTATTTTTAATGAATATATATATATATATATATGTCTATATATGCTAAAGGTACGCTGCTAAAGGTACGATACGTATAATTTGCAAGTGAAAGACGTATGATTCGCATCATCCAAAACGAGCATATAAAAAAATAACAGATTAAAGTCAGGTCACCTGAAGCATCGTTAGGGAAATGCAATATATACATATATATATATATGAAGCGTTCTTACATGCTTTATATATATATATATATATATATATATATAATATATGTGTGTGTGTGTGTGTGTGTGTGTGTGTGTATGTGTGTGTGTGTTGAGAGAGAGAGAGAGAAAGAGAGAGAGACAGAGAGAGAGAGAGAGAGAGAGAGAGAGAGAGAGAGACAGAGAGAGAGAGAGAGAGAGAGAGAGAGAGACAGAGTAATAAAATTTCAAAAACTGAACCCAGTCATTATTGATTACGAATTTTTTTATGATTTTCTTCAGAAATTGTATGGTTTTAAGCGAACTTTATTATACTAGGTAAAATGTGGGCATCAACAGCGCGAACCTCTAATTTTTATGTAACGCCGCGGCTAAAATTTCGTTCGTGTGCATCGATTATATCTCTCGAATTAATGGAATTATTTTTAAAATTTATTTTTTTTAATTTTCCTTAATGGAAATAGAAGTGTTTTCGAGGGGTACATTGTTTACAAGCTTCTCCTACCTAAAATTAATATATTAATTTGTATTTAGGAAGCAAGATGCTTGCTTGTGTTGTTATTGTATGTATACAGTGTGTATATATATATATATTATATATATATATATATATATATATATTATATATATATATATAAAATAGGGTGTCCTATATTATTTTTTGGAAACACCTTTTTGGATTACCCTGTTTATTTTAAATAATTACCAGTATATAGATTTACTCCATCCATAAAATTCACATTAACACTTTTATATTGTCAGACAACAAAAGTTCAAATCCTATATTATATAAGCTGCGAACTTACAATTGTTCATATATGAACAATTTAATGTTCATAGCATATAATAAAGATCTCTTAACTAAAAACAGATATAATATGAAGAGCTTTGGAATCATAAACAGCTTTGGAAACTGTAATTATTTTTTATCTTTAAAATTTACAGCAACGTTTAATGATAACTGTATGTGATGTACAGCGTAAATTTACATCATATAATATACTTATCCGATGGAATTGTATAAAGTATAATACAATTTTTTACATTGTAGATTTATAATGTAATCATTTTTCACTTGAAGGAAATCGGCTCCCGATTATTGTTATCGATCGTAAAAAGAAATTATTTGATTAATTTATTTTACTGGTTTTTTTTGTGTGTGTGGGGGGGGGGGGTTTGCGGGCTCGAGAGATTGCGGCGTTACACGAGAAGAATGAGATAATTTTATCTCGCTGGAGCTTCCTCGGAGTATATATATACAAGGAGGGGTATATAATTTGTATGTTATTACAAAGCGTTTAACTGCATGCCATGCCACGTCACTTGAAGCAGCGAGCGGAATCTTGTAAATAACTTGACATGCGCAAATCTGGGAACGCCACAACACTTTATACATGCTGTTGTTTTTTCAGTAATTCTATTTACTGCCGCGGTATAGACTTCACTCATCAGTTGAATTTTTTCCAAATTGGAATGTATATACGGGGAGGCTGGGATTGGGGGGTGAGGGGGGGGCCTAGGACTAACATATAGGTACCCCTCTAATTTATTTATTTCAAAATTTTACTCTAATAGGACACGACCGAGCGCAGGCAACTTTCCTACAAGCGAACGAGCAATCACGGTGTTTGCATGACATACCCTTCGTATTTACTCACGTATATCATCCACCCTATTATTCACACGTTCCACTGTCTCACTATTAATATACAATCAGCTTCATCTGACACGTCCAATACGATACTTCTTCACCATGTAGCAGCCTCCTCTTTTATTTACATGAAATGAAGCGGGGTGGTGGGGGGGGGAGATAGATATTATATAGTCTCACGCTTCGCTTACATTTCAAACCCCCTAATCATTTATCCATTTATAGAAACAATTTTAAAATTGTTTTTACTTTATAAATAATTGATAAATGAATAACTAAATCGTTACATGACTGTACATTCTTCGTGGAATATATTTTATGTAGTTAGAAAAGACTAAATTTGCTCTGTGAGATGGCTATCTTTTGTCTGCATATTTTCTCCAGTAAAATAATTTATCTTCTGTACGGTTGCCCAGTATTATTATTATTACATTAATAATAATAATAATAATAATAATAATAAATAATAATAATAATAATAATAATAATAATAATAGGAAAAATTATTTATGAGCTAAAAAATTTAATGAGTCAATCAACTTCGCTTCTATGATGCTGGACTTACATATACTGTAGAAACCTTGTACAGTTTTTTTGGCATCTATACTGGTTTATATATATATATATATATATATATATATATATATATATATTATATATATATATATATATATATATACATACATTTCAACTGCAAAGAACACGCAGTATAAATAACGTAAAGAACGACGTTTGTATAGGAGAACATTCCGCGCAAGATGAGAAGAGAGAACGAACAAATGAAAAAATGAGGTAACACTCGGGAATCGAACCCGGGATCTTCCGATTGCCGGTCAGATATGATAACCACTACACCATGGTCCTCACTCGATCAGAAGTCGTAATTCCTCTACATACGCGCAGAAACCAATGCCCCGAGGGGGCACCTCCCGCATGCCGTATCTATATATACATTTCAACTGCAAAGAACACGCAGTATAAATAACGTAAAGAACGACGCTTGTATAAGAGAAAATTCCGCGCAAGCGTCGTTCTTTACGTTATTTATACTGCGTGTTCTTTACAGTTGAAATGTATATATAGATACGGCATGCGGGAGGTGCCCCCCTCGGGGCATTGGTTTCTGCGCGTATGTAGAGGAATTACGACTTCTGATCGAGTGAGGACCATGGTGTAGTGGTTAGCATATCTGACCGGCAATCGTAAGATCCGGGGTTCGATTCCCGGGTGGTTACCTCATTTTTTCATTTGTTCGTTCTCTCTTCTCATCTTGCGCGGAATGTTCTCCTATACAAGCGTCGTTCTTTACTTTATTTATACTGCGTGTTCTTTGCAGTTGAAATGTATATATAGATACGGCATGCGGGAGGTGCCCCCCTCGGGGCATTGGTTTCTGCGCGTATGTAGAGGAATTATGACTTCTGATCGAGTGAGGACCATGGTGTAGTGGTTATCATATCTGACCGGCAATCGGAAGATCCGGGGTTCGATTCCCGGGTGGTTACCTCATTTTTTCATTTGTTCGTTCTCTCTTCTCATCTTGCGCGGAATGTTCTCCTATACAAGCGTCGTTCTTTACGATATATATATATATATATATATATATATATATATATATGGCGCCCTGGTGGTGTAGTGGTTAACGTCGCTGACTACGAATCCATCGACCCCGGGTTCGAGACCCGGTGACGGCAGCCGGCACGCGGCAAAACCCAGCTGTTCATCCTTCCACACAATAAAGAAAGTGGTTGGTAGATAAATGGGTACCCTAGGTGGCCTAGTGGTTAAGACGCTGGGCTGCTAGTGGGGCGTGGTTCGGATTCCAAGTTAAACTGTAGGTCTAAGGTGGAGTGAAAAGCTTGACCTTCGTCAGAATGAATAATTCGGGCGGAAGCTAACCAAAGGTTTATATATATATATATATATATATATATGGTCTAACTTAGAATGGTTCCCCTCCTGCGATAACTTTTATATGGAATATACAGAACTAATGCGCATGGAACGAGTGACTCTTCCGGAATATTAAATCTACTCTACTCCAAATAAGTAATGGTAAATGGCAAATACTAACATTTGTCTTTTTCATCATTGAAGCCCAACGGGGGCAATAGGTTACTAACAAAAAGGCCTCAAAGCATAGCTTCCCTCGATAGCTAAGCAAATAGGACCTAGCTTTGGAACAGCCATTTAAAGCTAACCTAGATAGCTAAATTCAGAACCTCAATTTACGCCAGAAACTCGCTACTCTCGCGTCGAGTTGAATTCACTTCATCGAAAATAAGAGGGCAAAGTATTGTATTTTTAACCAAAATCCAAAAACTTAAACCGCAACCGGCAACATTGAGCGTCCACTTTCAAGGCACTTAACACGTCTGTTTAATGTGGTCCAACTCAGAATGGTTCCCTGAGATAACTTGTAGCTGTCTAGGTTAGCTTTAAACTCTGCCGCAAAGCTAGGTCCTATCTGCTTAATAGATAGCTGGTGAAGGAAGACTCTATTTGGGGATTTCTTTCCTAGTGACTCGTTGCTCGCGTTGGGCTTCCATCGTGAAAAAAAAAAATTTTATACTTACTATTTATCATTACTTATTCGGACTAGAATGGATTTAACAAGAAGAGTCCTTTGTCCCATGTACACATTAGTTCTGCGTATTCCATATATATATATATATATATATAAGCAGCTTTACATTTATTCTTATAATAATAATAATAATAATAATAATAATAATAATAATAATAATACATAATAATAATAATAAACCAGTGTAGAAGTAAAAGGCTTTAGTAAAAGCGGTAATAAATGTCTGTCCTTTTGTGTTCCAAATATAAATTATCTTTTTGAAAACAAAAGCATTCTAAGTCGCGTTTTCAGGATAGCTCTTATATTACAATTCCCATTTTTGCATATGAAGACATCTCTCTCTCTCTCTCTCTCTCTCTCTCTCTCTCTCTCTCTCTGGGTCACGTCGTGGCCATGTGCGCAACTCCGCTTCCCTTCAATCAACGAAATTAAGCGACATTAGGTCTGGGTTCTTTATGTATGGGTGATCATCCTCCGCATCCAGATGATGATGATGATGATTCGGATTCTACATTAAACTGTAGGTCCCCTCCCTCTACGCCAAGTGTTACGAAAGAAGTCAAACAAAACATCCACAACATCTATCGATGAGTATGTATTGATAGTACATTTACGCATATTTCACATTTGTGGTAGTCTATTTACAGTATTTATGGATAACCCGGTTTCACGATTAACTCAGTATACTCCGCCGGTGGGTGGGTGGTGCAGCCGTTGCTGCTCGCCACCTCTGACTGGCCTCCCACCTCACGCGCCACCACTTATTGAGGTCAGTGTCCCAAACGACTACGGCCTTATTAGAGCGGAAAGGGAGAAAATTACCAAATACCAGGCGCTCATATATGACATAAAGAGAAACTGGAGATTGAAAGAAGCTGCCATTCTCCCCATCATAGTTGGGGCAACAGGTATGATGAAGAACAACCTATCAACTTACCTGAATTCAATCCCAGGACAGCCCCCAGGCCATAGAAATCCAAACAGGGGCATTAAAAGGAAAGGTCACCCTCCTTAACGAACGCTAGGACAAGTTCAGACATAGTTGAAGTGTTTGGCTTCGGGTGGAAGCCCCACTTCCAACTATAAAAAGTACAATAAAGAGTATAAACCAAAAGTGATATTATTCTGTTACAGTATAATATGCATTTAAGGAGTTTCTACTCACTATAAGACGAGCTGCGGACGTAAATACCGCGCCAAATCACGGTTAACTGGGTCATGATCGCGGATAAGTGTAAAATGGTCACAATTAGTAAATCACACCACTGAAACGAAAGGTGGTTAAAATTAGGCCAAATTTGGTGATATTGACCAGTTTCAACCTCGTTAGGGTATTTGAATCAGGTTTTCAAGCTATTACTAGTCTTCCGACCATACCTAATTTTAGTGTGCAGTGATAACCAATTTGCGCAGTAATAATTTCAATTTGCGCAGTAATAATTTCAATTTGCGCAGTAATAATTTCAATTTGTGCAGTGATAAATTAGGTTCTATATCCGATATAGAACCTAATGTCTCACTGCACAGATTTTCAATTTATCACCGCACATATTGAAATTATTACTGCGCAAATTGGTTATCACTGCACACTAAAATTAGGTATGCTTCCGACTAGTTAAAAAGATTGGTAATGGCTAAAGATCGTTAACCGATAGTTTAAAGTATTTCACTGAACCGTCTTTCAGTTTAAAGGTTGGTTGAAAGTGGCACCATTAAAACATTTTTAAACTGATCAAAATAAGCATCTTTTATTTTCAATGACATTTTCACGGTTTAGTGAATCACGGATAACCGCGTGAGTACTATATTTCCAGACGTTTCCACACATTACCAGACGTTAAACATCACTGAAGTTAACGTTTCGACATGTTAAATATACGGACGATGACGCTCCGTTGCAAATACAAAATTTTTCAGGAAAACAAAATTTTTATTTTTTAAATTTAATTTATTTTTTATAAATTTAATTTTACGCAAATTTATTTTAAAATATTTTGGAAAAATTTGCCTCCATCTTCGTCCTTATAATATCTAAAATTCTACGTTTTTAGTACTATGGTTTACGGTTTATTCTTTTGTACAACAATTAGTGAAGGTTTATTTCCATACAGTTTCATGATACTCTCTGACCTTTCCTGTATAATATTGTTATTATTATTATTATTATTATTATTATTATTATTACTACTCCATTTTAGGTTGAGAACCGATAAAGTCACGCTGAAAATATTGAAGTTAATATCACCAACCATTTCTGTACGTGTGAATTTCACAACTTTATTATAGTTTTCAAAGCGTCATCCTTGTCAGTACATTTATTGAATTACATCTGTCTGCCTGTCATTTAGGGTAAACTATTTAGGCATCACACTTATTATGTACGAGAAAGCCTTACACACACACACACACACACACACACACACACACTCTCTCTCTCTCTCTCTCTCTCTCTCTCTCTCTCTCTCTCTCTATATATATATATATATATATATATATATATATATATATATTAAAGGGCATCTTTAGGGCATCTTTACGGCATTTTAAAGGTTCATTTAATTGATCACTGCGTGGTGGAAGGCTCAAAAAGTGTAAGCATCATCTCATTCAATGCTTGAAGAATTTAAAGATATAACAACGCTTGTACAAATTTGTATTCCTTTCTTCATATCCAAAAACCCCAACAACCCCCATCGTCAGTAGTCGTACACGGATATTATTATGATTCTCTTCAATGGGGGTTCCATTTTAGTCATGGATTGCTTCATCCCGATATCCTCAACCTTTCTAGTCGAAATATCACCTACAAAAACCTCTTTGGAATGTAATGCGCACACCCAGAGGACGGAGTTTTGGGTACATAAATATCTCTTTGAAGAATAGATAACACGCCAGTTTACTTTTTGTACCCGTCACGGTAGCTCATAGGGGTAGAGCACCGGGCTCTTAATCTGAAGGTTCTAGGTTCGACTCAGCTTAGAGTTTAGATTTCAGCAATTATTGGGTATCTCTGGGTCTTTCTTAGTGTGGTGAGGGGTTCGAACCCCACATAAAGTTGCAGATTCCCTCCGTTATATGACATTGGATTTTACGAAACAACTTCAAACGACATGGGTTCCAGTTCCATTGAGTTTCAGCCTCCACTTTATTGCCTTTTCATTTTCAGCCCCCAAATATTTTATTTATTTTTTGCTTAAATCTAAATTTGAATTTTAATATTTGCCCCTTTTTAATTAATGCAAAAAAATTCACTTTTCTACGTGAAGGTCAAATTATGATAATAAAAACCCACTCTAATAGACAGAGTTTATTTCCACAACAGTTTCGATGTCCACTGGCATCCTCTTCGGGTGGATACAGAAAAACGAATGAACCAAAACCAAGAGGGAAAACAGTACAGGGACTGAGTGGGTTTTTATTACCCTTTTTAATTGAAAGGAAAGTTGAGTTTGCTCTCGTGATGTAATTTTAAAATTGTCGTCTCCTTCGCGTACTACTGGTAATGTAAAAAATGTAATGTTAGAATTGTTTAACCTTTTTCGCAACATCTAAGGTCATATGATGAAGGGGACCTACAGTTTTACGCGTGATCGGAAATACGGGTCGTTACATAATCTGGACCCAGAGGATGGTTTCTCCTATCCAACTACTCTCCAGACCCAATGTCGATTAATTTCGCTGGTCAACGAGAAGCGGTGTGACGACATTGGTCACGACGCAGCCCCTGGTCATGTCATGGAAACCATTCACTTTATTCATGGATTCACGATTTCCCCATACATTAATAGAATGTCAGCCCATTTACAGTGAGATTTCATCTGCGTCTAATGGTTTTTTGCCTCAATCGGTAGAGGTAGAACTAGAAACTGCCATAGCTCTCAGGCGAACTAATGCGACACATAGTGCTAACCCCTGGATTATTATTACTAGTACCGTTGGGAGTCGAACACCCGACTTCAGTGTTTTTACTTCGCCAATACGCTTATAAGGAAAGTGTGTAACTCACCGAGTCACTGGCGCTGGCTTTTGTGCCTCAAAGTAGAAAATAATTTTTAATTTGATTTTCATGACAGCAAAGAACCAGCCCACTGATTTGACCAGAAACAGCAATTCAAGGTTTTACAATACTAAGATTTTTTGCATATATATATATATATATATATATATATATATATATATATATATATATATATATATATATATATATTACAGGGTGGGCCGAAAGTCTGGATCCATAGGAAAATATTTATTTTAAAACATAAATTACAACAAATGGTAAATACTTAAAATGAATATTAACTTTAACTCGTAAATGCGTATCCGTGATACAGAAGACCGGGTAGAACTTGTGCTCATGTACGCAAGACAGGGCGCTACACACAGGGAAGTTGCTACCGAATTCAATAGAAATCATCCTGATAAGCATCGTTTCAAAGAAACAGGAAGTGTACATGATCGACGGCGTTCTGGTCGTCCAAAAACTGCAACTGATGAAAATACCTCTGCAATGGTATGTGAAACTTTAACGAATAGTCCAGTAAAGTCAACAAGAAGATTATCAAATGAAACACGCATCTCGAGAACGTCAATTCGAAGAATTATTAAAAATCATAAATTCCATGTCAGAGGCCGCCAATTTGAGCATTTGTTATAATTTGTTGTTTATACTGGAGTACGAACCACTGTACAGTATCACGGATACGCATTTACGAGTTAAAGTTGATATTCATTTTAAGTATTTACCATTTGTTGTAATTTATGTATTAAAATAAATATTTTCCTATGGATCCAGACTTTCGGCCCACCCTGTATATATATATATATATATATAATATATATATATATATATATATATATATATATATATATATATATATATATATATATATATATATATTCAAAATAATGTAAACACACTTTGAAATTATTAATTTTGGATACTAATTGAATTTATGGATTAATGATGGTCTACTTGCTAGCAGGCAATATTGCTTAAAAATTGATACAATATTACAGTTGTTTTGCATTATGAGTTGTATAGACTAAGTCATCTTAGCATCTTACATAGCCTAAGCCTTAACATGGTGGGTACACGGCTGACTTTCGAACAGAGGAAAAACATTTTGAGGTGGTACTGGAAGTATGAAAATGTAATGGAAGTGCAACGTGTCTGGATACGAGAGTATGGAACAGCAGCTCTCACTCGTACAACAATTAGTCGCATGGCGTATTTGATAAATCTGAAGAACATTGAACTGTCAAAATGTGAATAATTAAAATCAAGGGCGGGAGAGAACGGACAGCTCGAAGTGAAGAAAATGGGAAACTGTAATAGCGGCATACAAGCGTTCCCCAAATAAGTCAACACGTGCACGTGAATCAGGGATCAATCAACCTACCGATCATCGTATTTTAAAGGAATTAAAGTGGAAATTATACATACCTAGGCTTTTGCACGCTCTTAACGAGGATGATCATGATGGAAGAGTAGTTCTGAGAGTGGTTCACTGCTATGAGTAATGAACATTGTGAAGTTAAGGATGGATAATTTGGTCTGATGAAGCTACTTTTAGATTGAATGGCAATATAAATCGTCACAAGTGAGTGTTTTGGGCAGTGCAAAATCCACATATTTATGTGGAGAATCACGTTAATCTGCCAGGTTTCTTCTCGTTGTATTCTACAGATCTACAGAAGCTAAGGCTAACAAAGACCCTAAGATCCACTCTAAGGTTAGCCCGAGAGAAAGAAGAGAGTAGGGGGGTTAAAAGAAGAGAATAGGGAGTTAAAAGAAGAGAATAGGGAGTTAAAAGAAGAGAATAGGGAGTTAAAAGAAGAGAATAAGGGGTTAAGTAAGTAGTAAAACCTATCATTCGTGGGTTAACATTCATTCAGAAAAAGAGCGCGAAAGACTCACCACCATACCACCATCTTTCGCCGGCCACTGCCGACAAGTCGGAAAAATAGTTGAAGAGAATAGGAAAGGGGTGAAAGATGAAAAGAAGTAAAATAAGAACGCTTACAAACCATGCAAACACAGTCTTAACTCAAAGAAACACTGTCATACCATGCAAACTACAGACATGCAAGTAAAGAGAGGATGAGAAAAGAACAAAAAAAAAGAATGAAGAGTATTGTTTGATAATTCTCTTTTAATGGTATTGTAACAGGTCAAAATTATCTGGAAATGTTGCGTAATGATGCAGTCCATCCCCATCTGTATGGGGACCATGAGGTTTACCTTCAGCAAGATGACGCACCGCCACAAAGATGCTTGGAAGAACTGCTACTGAATATCCTCCAAGGTCACCTGATCTTACGCCTCTGGGCCCCTATCTGTGGGGTACCTGAAGGACAAAATGTATGGTACTGACCCTCAAAATGTGCAACACTTACAGGAAGCGATTGCTCGGAAGTACGCACAATCTCAGCTAATCTTAACAACTGTGTACCGATCCGTTTTGGGACATTGCGCCGCATGTTTGCGTGTAAATGGTGAACATTTTGTACATTTAACATAAAATGACTATTAAATGTTGTTTTTACATGCTTACTTATGTACATAGTACGTTTTTGTTTAAGCGCAATTAGTATCTAGTAAATAATTTGAAAATGTGCCTATGCATTATTTTGAATATATATATATATACAGTATATTATTTTTAATATATATAGTGTATATACACTGGTAGGGTGTGTCAATTTTGTCAACTTTTTTCAAATCAATTTTGGTAGTGAAAATATAGTGTCTTTTCATGTCAAAACTTGAAATTGGCCAACCAAAATAAAATAAAATAACCCTTACCTACATCAATTTTACCTTAAAATTTCAGAAATTGACTCTTTTACTAAATAATAGGACATAAATTGATTAACTATTCATCTGTCACAGAATTATCCCACTGATCGCATATGGAGTGTTTTCAAGGTCATATAGTTGTTGTACAATGTACAAGTCACAACATGAATAGAACTGTCCCTCACTCTCAGTCCTCAGTTGCCTCTTAGATGTCACAGACGGTGGTTTGCTGTTATTGCTCTTGTACCTACTTCATAGTTATTCTATTAGACGAATACTACAGTTTAACTGTCTTCTTCTTCTTCTTTCTCTTCGCCCGTTCCCGCCTCTATGCGGGGTCGGCGTTTCTGACCAGCCTCCTCCACACAGCCCGGTCCTGGGCTTCTTCCCCCGACAAACCCTTCTCCCTCAAATCGTCCCTCACCTTCTCCATCCACCTTCGCTTCGGTCTGCCTCTCTTTCTCCTGCCATGCACCTCCATATTCATCGTTCTCTTACCCACATAATCTTCGTCCCCTCTCATCACATGTCCATACCATTTCAGTCTACTTTCTTGTATCTTCCTCGAGATTTCTCCAACCTTTGTTGTGCCCCTTATCCTTTCATTCCTTACTCTATCCAACCTTGTCACTCCGCACATCCATCTCAGCATTCTCATCTCCGTTACATCTAGTCTTTTCTCATGATCTTTCTTTATAGCCCAAGACTCAGCCCCGTACATCATAGCCGGTCTTACCACAGTCTTATACACCTTTCCCTTAACCCTTGCGCCTATTCTTCGGTCACACAACACCCCTGAAACTTTCTTCCAATTTTTCCAACCAGATTGCACTCTGTGCGTTATTTCTGTGTCCAGCTCACCGTCCTCAGCCACTGTCGATCCCAAGTACGTAAACTTACTTACTCTCTTTAACCTCGCTCCCTCTAAACTAATTTCTGAGTCTTGATTTTCGTAGAACCTCAGGTACTCCGTTTTCTTTCTGCTGATTTTCAACCCTCTGTCTTCAAAAGCCCTCCTCCATTCCTCCAATTTTCTTTCTACTACTTCTCTCCTGTTGCTGCACAGAACAATATCGTCTGCAAAGAGCATACACCAAGGGGATTGATCTTTTATCCCCTGGGCCAACACATCCATAATCAAAACAAAAAGGTACGGGCTCAAAGAAGATCCCTGATGTAGACCAACCCTCACGGGGAACCATTCCGTTACACCTACACTACTCCTAACCTGGGTCCTTGCTCCTTCATACATACTTTGCACCAACCTAACGTACTTCTCCGGCACACCTTTCTCTCTCATACACCTCCAAACCTCCTGGCGTGGCACTCTATCATATGCTTTCTCTAGGTCGATGAAAACCATGTGCAGTCCCTTTTGTCGCTCCCGGTGTTTCTCCATCAACTGCCTCAGTGCAAAAATCGCATCAGTTGTTCCCCTACCTGGCATGAAACCCAACTGCTCTTCCCCCACGGTTGTCTCTTCTCTTAACCTTTTCTCTATAATCCTTTCCCAAACCTTCATCGTGTGTGACATAAGCTTTATTCCCCTATAATTTCCACAATCCTGGATGTCCCCCTTCTCTTTGTAGATAGGTACGAGTGTACTATCCCCCCACTCCTCCGGCATTTCCTCTTGTTCATATATCTTCTGCATCAGATCCCACAATAGATCTATGCCCTCATCTCCCAAACAATTCCACGCCTCCACTGGTATCCCATCCGGTCCCACTGCCTTCCCCTTCTTCATTCCTTTCAACGCCACCTTCACCTCCTCCCTACTCACTCCTGAAGTTAACCCTTGGGTTTTCCTCATTTAACAGATGTTCAAAATAACTCTCCCATCTATCCATGATTTTATCCTGATCCCTTAAGACCACTCCCTGCCCATCCTTTACCTGTTTAATTTGAGTAAAATCTTTACTCGCCTTATCCCTAGCCTTCGCTATTCTAAGGATCTTTCTCTCTCCCGCCGGTGTCTCCAACTCTTTATATACTTCATCCATCGCCTGCGCCTTGGCTCTTGCCACTCCCTTCTTCGCCTCCTTTTTCGCCTGCCTATAGCTTTCTCTATCTTCTTGTCTACCAGATGTGTCCCACTTCTTTTAGCATCTTTCTTCCTTTTAATCACCTCCTGAACCTCTTCATTCCACCACCACGTCTCTTTATCTTCAGGGGGTCTTCTACCTGATGTTTTGCCCAGTACTTCCTCACCAACTCTCAATATCACCCGGCTGTTCTCCTCCCACCATTCTTGTACACTCTCCAACGACTTTACTTCTTCCAAAACCTTCTCCTGAAATTTCCTTTTCTGGTCTTCTTTCTTCAGTCCCCACCACTTTATCCTAGGTGTCACCTGTTCTTGCCTTCTTTTCATACCACTCTTAAACGACCAATCCATCACCAGGATTCTATGTTGCGCCGCCACGCTTTCCCCGTTTATGACTTTGCAGTTCTTAACTTCTTCCAAATGGGATCTCCTGCACATTAGAAAGTCTATCTGGCTTTCTCTTCCTCCGCTCCTATAGGTCACAAACTGGTTATCTTTTTTCTGGAAGACGGTGTTGACTATCGCTAGATCAAACGCCATCGCGAAATCCACCACCCTTTCCCCTTCTTCATTTCTCTCTCCCACGCCCCAACCACCATGCACCCTCTCAATCACCTCTCTACTTCTTCCCACATGGCCATTCAGGTCTCCACCCAAGATCACTTTTTCCCCTTCTGGTATCGCACCAAGTTCTTGATCCAACTGATTCCAAAACACTTCCTTTTCTACACCTTCACAGCCAGCTTGGGGGGCATACGCACTCACGATGTTCACCGTCATCTCGTCAAGGCCCAGCTTAACACTCATCACTCTATCGCTCCTTCTACTCACACTCACCAGACTATCCTTCAGCACTTCTGACAGCACTATACCAACACCGTTTCTACCCTGTTCATTCGTTCCACTATAAAGCAACTTATATCCCCCACCCAGCTCCCTTGCTTTATTTCCTCTCCACCTCTCGTCTGCACACACAATACTCCCACACACCGTCTCTCCATCAAATCCGCCACCTCCCTTCCTCTCCCAGTCATAGAGCCTACATTCAACGTCCCAACTCTAACCACTCGGACTAGCTTCTTTACCCGAGCCCGTCCTCGACTCGGCAGCCCTCGTCCATTTCTCGCGGGGGTCAGGCGAGGCCCCTGCGCGTCGCATACGGGGTACGCCCTGGCATTTTCCGAGGCTATATGAATTTGGCTCATCATTCTTGGTTTTGGCAAGATCTTTCACGGCCGGATGCCCTTCCTGACGCCAACCCTCACCATTTATCCGGGCTTGGGACCGGCACTGAGTTGTGCTGGCTTGCACCCCCAGTGGATTAATTATTGATTATTACAATTATTTATTATTATCATATTCTTCTGTCTAATTATGTTGTAATCCCATGAAATATTTTTTTATTGAATTTTAGAACATCGAATGACTAAACTTTGAAACATCGTAATTGATATAAAATACTTAAATGTTTTTCTTTCTTTTCAGATATTCCTAAGATGCCAAAATTGAAGACAAGAGGTCAGTCGTCATGCCACTTGAGCCTGTTAGTCGGTACAGGCAAGGAGCTTCCCGTATCAGAACTACCAACAGTGCGAGAGATGCTGAGACTAGGGTTACTTCTTCGTGAACAAAATGCAAAGGATAGAAGGAACTACACAGAGAAAGAGCTCATAAGGGACATGATTCCCCCTCTTCTGCATCAGTGGAAAAAAGCTAATGTGTTATTCAAACCACCTGTACTCAATCAGTATAGAACTATTGAGCTAAAATTAACAAAGCTGTGGCACAAAGCAGTTGAGACATCACTTGGTAAAGGAAAACTAGCAAAGAAAAATAAATTTCTGCACACACTTGATACTCTTCTTGACATTTTTAACTGCCAGTGTCCCATAGAGTTGTGTTCTGAAGCCAATTGTTCTCCCTCATGCAGAAGAGAACCTCACCCTCACATTGATTGTCGCTGTCCTCGTGAGAAGAAGATCCCTGTTTTGGAGCTGGCTTTCATAAAGGCGCAGAGAACAAAGGCAGGAGGCCAAGGAAGTATACAGATTGGTTCAGCAGATTATTCAGAAACCAAAAAACAGATTGTTATTGCTAAGAAAAAAGAGAAAATCCGAGAGAGGGAAGAAAGGAAGAAAAAGAAAAGTGAAGAAGCCACCCAAAGAGATGAAGAGCTCTATCAAGAGGTTTCTCACTTCTTTGAAAGCTCTTCAGATGAACAGAAAGAAGCAACATCAGATGATAGCTCCAAAATGCCATCTGAACCTTCGCCGAAGAGAATGAAATACAACACTAAAGACATCTCAAACATTGCCCTTGCCAGTATTCGCCACCATCCGGGGCTACGAGAGACTGCAGAGATTGCCACTGCCGCTTGGATAGATGCAGGCCTCATCAGTCGAGAGGATACATCCTTAGTGATAGATCATAATAAGATAAGAAGAGCACAAGAAAAAATAATGAAGGAAATATCTGATCAGCATGAAAGAGATTTGAAGGAGGAAGGTCTCTCTTGCCTTTTGTTTGATGGAAGAAGAGATGACACAAAAGTTCTCCTAGAGGTAGAGGGAATGGACAGAAAGTTTCCCGGTCTCATCAAAGAAGAACACTACTCTGTGTGTTCAGAACCTGGTGGCTGCTATTTGTTTCACTTTGTTCCTGAAGCAGAAGTAGATGGCAAGAAATATGCAGAGGCAATTGCTGATCAAATAATATGTTGGCTTCAAGAAAGAAGACTTGACAGTTCACTGCAGGCCGTTGGTGGAGACTCAACTGCGGTGAACACTGGATGGCAGGGCGGTGTTATGACGCATTTAGAGAAAAAACTTGGAAGAAGGCTTGTTTGGATTGTATGTGATTTGCACACAGGGGAACTACCTCTTCGTCGTCTCATCCAGGAACTTGATGGTCCTACAAAGAGCAACAACAAGTGGTCAGGCCCCCTTGGCAACATGCTAGATGAAGCAACGGAATTAGAAATAAATACAAAATTTCCAAAGGTCGAAGTAGGCCCTCCCCTTCCAGTGTTGTCTGAAGAAGTTATCAAAAACCTCAGCACGGATCAATATTACGCTTATCGTATTGTTCAAGCAATCAGATCAGGAGAGTTGCCTCAAAATCTGGCTCTCTTGGAGATTGGACCCGTAAGTCACAGTCGTTGGTTAACTACAGCGATTCGCTTCTGCAGGATTTGGGTTTCAAAACATGCACTGAAGGGCAAAATGCTACAGAATTTGATGTTGATTGTTGAATTTATTATTGGCTTTTATCTTCCTCACTGGTTCAATGTAAAACTTAATCCAATGTGGATGGAGGGGTCCAACCACATCTTGTTTCAATTACAGCTACTGAGAACCCAAAGGAAAGTAGTGGTGGACATCGTGTTACCTGTGGTGAGAATGTCCGCTTGGTATGCTAGGCCAGAGGCAGTTTTGCAAGCAATACTCTGCAGCCAATGTACCAAAGAGCGAACTGAGGCTGTGGAAATCACTCTAAAGCTTAGAGGAACATCACTAGATGATGACCAGCTGGGAGACTGCTCTGTTCAGACAAGGAAGGTACCTCCGATAAACGTCAATGCCACGAAATTGTCAGAATTAGTTCGGAAGTTTTGGAGCCACCACTGACAACATGTATAACAAACAAAGATTTAACACAACTTAAAGAGGCCCCAATGCAAGTGCCAAAGTGGCCTTCTCACACTCAGTGTATGGAGAGATGTGTGAAATGGTCACAGAAGCAGTTAGTCAAGGCTACATCAAAGCGCAAGTAGCAAGCCGAATGCTGATGTCAAGGAACCGCAGCAAAAAGGACATGACTGCATTGGTTACTTTCAAATAAAGACTCTGAATGATATCTTATTGCCATTTTAAATGTTGATAGGATGTTTGCGCACATTTTTTATTTTGTTACGAATTTACAGAAAAATGGAATTTTTGAATTAAAATTGATGTAGGTAGGAGTTATTTTTTATTGTTTTTGAAGCAAGGATATTATTTTGTATGCCAAATGATTACATTAAATTGCTACCAAATCACATGATTTTCAATTTAGTCATTTCACCCCCAAAATTGACACCCTAAATTATACAGTGTGTGTGTATACATATGTGTGTGTGTGTGTGTGTGTGTGTGTGTGTGTGTGTGTGTGTGTGTGTGTGTGTGTATATATATATATATATATGCTTACTCATAGTTATATTCCTGCTGATTTTATTTATGAGGGTATGATATATATTATACCCCTTGTCAAAATTAAATATACAGTACATATTTTATCCAGCGATAATTACAGACGTATTGTATGATATATATTCTGTTTAAAAAGAATCAGAAGACAGGAATGTCCCATTAATCGTATATATTAACTATATTGAAGTTTTGGTATATTCACCAAACATTTATGGTTACATGTTTTAATTCCTCATGAGGAATTAGACAAGGCTTCTCGCTCTCTCCCCTGCTGTTTAATGCGTGTATCGATGGATTAATTACTAATAAGACAAGGGTGGAATGTTGCATAGATAACATGAGAATAAACAATTTGGTCTGTGTTGGTGATATGGTGTTAATAAATCCTTCAGTTAAAGATCAAGGTCATCTTATAAAAAATATATGAATTATATCCGCGGAACCATGATATTAATTTTAATCCTAGAAAGTCAGCGTGACCTATCACGATAAAAGTACATTTGTTTTTCTGGAAATGAAGTCTTTTATTGTAATCAAGTTAATTTTTATCATTGTTTAGTAAATATAAATTGTTCAATTCAACCTATAAAATCGAGTCATATTCCCGTTACTCGTATTTTATTTATTTTTAATCCTATTTTTTTTGTTTATTTATTTTTAATCCCATTTTTTTTAGTTTTATTATTAATTAATCCTATTTTTGTTTTGTTTTATTATTAATTAATCCTAATTTTTTGTTTATTATTAATTAATCCTATTTTTGTTTCGTTTTATTATTAATTAATCCTAATATTTTTTGTTTATTATTAATTAATCCTATTTTTGTTTTTGTTTTATTTATTTTTAATCCTATTTTTTGTGTTTAGTTTTATTATTAATAGTTGTACTATGGAAGGTTTTTTTTTCTTATTTTTTCTTATTCTATATTCTTGGTTGCAGAAGTTCTCCACACATTCCGTATGTGACAAAGATATAACAATTTTATAGATTTAAATTCTCCAAGGCCGCTCAGTTACCATGGATGCGTTTTGAAACCATTCATTATTATATTTTTAATACATTAAACGGAGGTTAGATTGGTCTGAATGGCTTATTGTTATTCACCTTGGGTGTTCTCCAGAAGAAAATGTTTACATACATTATTAGTTTTAAACTCTAAATGATTGAAGTCTCTTAGAAAACCACCCTCTGGATATGAGTTCCAGAGAACAGCCATGATTTCAGGTATGAATGAATGTTGAAAAGCAGAAGTTCTGCACTGTGGTTTTTGTATGGTAAAGGTATAATAAGCGTTATCGTACAGAGACTTTTGTGGGTCTTGAAAAGGTACGAATGGGTAGGCTTACCATACGTCCCGATTTGACCGGGACAGTCCCGGTTTTGAGCTCTTGTCTCGGCGTCCCGGCCGGCTTGTAATTCTGTCCCGGTTTATAATTGTAACAATTATAATTGTAACAATTATAAGCCGTGACAGAATTACAAGCCGGCCGGGACGCCGGGACAAGAGCTCAAAACCGGGACTGTCCAGGTCAAATCTGGACGTATGGTAAGCCTACGAATGGGTATAGTATATACTGTATATATATATATATATATATAATATATATATATATATATATATTATATATATGTATATATAATATGAGAGAGAGAGAGAGAGAGAGAGAGAGAGAGAGAGAGAGAGAGATTTACAAGGAGTTACAAGGAAAAGAAGTACCTCAAAATGCCTTGCGGCCCATACCGAGGAGGTACCAATGGCAACGGGTGCCAGGGAAAAATTCTGTCACCCTCAAATAGTGTGCAAGATTCGGTCTAACCTTTTCTTGAACAGATCCACAGAGGAACTGTTCCACGTGTCACAGATCTTATACGTAAAGTAATTCACACACACACTAGTCCTAAACCGTTTCAAATCCAACTTCCAACCATTGTTGCGAGTTGGGTTATCATTTAAATTAAACATGTTTCTAAAATCGACATCGTTGAACCCGCGTAAGAGCTTGAAAACCTCGATGAGTTGACCGCGCAGCCTCCGTGTTTCCAGCGAAAACAAGTTCAGGGCGCGTAAGCGTCGATTGTAGCCCATATGCCTAACGGAAGGGATTAACTTTGTGGCCCTCGCCTGCACTCGCTCCAGCCTCTCAGTATCTTTCCTGAGGGTGGGCGACCAGAACTGCACTGCATACTCCAGGTGCGGCCGAACCAGGGAATTGTACAGAGAGAGCACAATCTCCTTGTTCCGAAACTGAAATTACCTCCTGATTAGGCTGACCATATTTCCTTGAGACAAAAACGGGACATTGGGATGGCAAAAAAGGGACGGGGGTTATGTAATATTCTGTATTCATGAAAAAGTAAGTACATAAACCGGAACAAAATTGACATTTTTATTAAAACGACGGGACGGCCAGGAAATATAAAACAAACGGTACTGTCCCGTTCAAAACGGTACGTATGGTCAGCCTACTCCTGATATAACCCAACAGCTTCTGGGCTTTCTTTTCCACCTCTACGCACTGTTTCGTAAACTTAAGGTCGCTGCTAATTAGCACACCCAAGTCCTTTTCCAAATCAGTCGCCTCGATATTACTCCCCAACATCGAGTAGTCCGACTTGGGATTGGCGTAGCCAATGTGCATCACTTTGCATTTACCCAAGTTAAACGGTATTTGCCATTTTTCGGACCACTCTCCTATCCTACCTAGATCCGCACGCAGTTGCTCGATCGCTTCGGGCGTCCCAACATTGGCCCCAAGCTTCGTGTCATCAGCGAATTTGGTGATCCGACTAACGATGCCACCGTTGATATCATTTATATAAATGATAAACAACAGTGGCCCCAAAACGGAACCCTGAGGAACCCCACTAGTGACCGAGGCCCAACCCGAACTAACCCCTTTAATTACAACCCTCTGCCGCCTATTCTTCAGCCAGTTTTCAATCCACCTACCTACTTCCCCACCGATACCCAGCGCGCGGACTTTCGCCATTAGCCGGGGCTGAGGTACCTTATCAAAGGCTTTCTGAAAGTCGAGATAAAGTATATTAATCGCCCTACTCTTATCATACTCACTCAACATGACGTGGAAAAACTCGAGCAAGTTGGTGAGACACGACCTATGCCGTCTAAACCCATGTTGGGAGTCCCCAAGCAGCTTGTAGGAATCCAAATGGTTAACGATCCTCTCCGCTATTATCCCCTCCAATAATTTACCTACAACTGAAGTGAGACTAATGGGACGATAGTTCCCTGGACTTTCGTGATCCCCTTTCTTAAAGATAGGGGTCACATTGACGTCCCTCCAGACACCAGGCACCTGGCCCTTCTCCAACGATTTGTTGAAGACTGTAGCCAGGTGGGGAGCCACCTGGTCACGCACCTCCCGCAACACTCTGGGAAGGAACTGGTCTGGCCCAGGAGCCTTAAACGCGCTCAGTTTGTCTATTCTATCGGCAACCACTGTCGCGGTACACCGAACACTATCCAGGCAGCACCTTCATGCCTCACGCCTGGCTCGGGGATGACGCGGGTGTCCTCCCTGGTAAACACTCCCGTAAAGTACTCATTAAGCACATTAGCGATGTCCGCGTCGGGGGTCCGCAGAATGCCGCTGGAGTCCTTTAATGGACCTAGCATGCTTCTAATGGTCTTTCTACTATTAACATAACTGAAGAACTCCTTAGGGTTCCCCTTGCAGAGGCTTGCCACCCGGAGTTCTTCGTTACGTTTCGCTAACCTAACCTTCGCCTTCACTTCCCTACACAGGCGGACATACGCCTCAGTGTTCTCGTGAGAACGATTGGCCTTCGCCCTCCTATACGCTACTTTCCTATTTCGGATAGCCGAAGCGATGTCACGACTGAACCACTTAGGCTGCGTTGAAGCAGGATTGACTGGTTTTGAGGGTATGGCAGCAGACTGCAGCACCATAAACTATTCCCGGAATGCACTCCACACTCCCTCAACATCGCCGCCGACCTCTAACCCCATCTCACCTACGCTATCCCGGAGGCTAACAAAGTCCGCCCGCCGTAGATCGAGCTTACTGCCTCTCGAGTTACTACGCTTCAACCGAGGGACGCACACACGGAACCTAATCAGACCGTGATCACTCCCGCCCAACGATTCGTCAACGGTGAGGCCAGTGACGAGGTTGTCTTCGGTCGTGAATACTAAGTCTAGAACGCTTTCGCCTCGTGTAGGCTCATTGACCCACTGATTGAGGAAGTTCTCATCAACAAAGTCAACTAGCCTCCTCCCTTCAGCATCAGCAGTCCTGTCTTCCCACTTTATGCCGCGACAGTTGAAGTCTCCTAAAACTACACACACCCTATCCCCTAGCAGGCTACGGAGTTCGGCGTCCAGGGCTGTATCCTCCTGGAGGAGGAGATGCGGAGGTCTGTACACCAAGATTAACCTATAATTCGTCCCTCCCACGTTCAGATCGACGCCAAGCAGCTCCCGTTCCGATCGGAACTGGCAGTCAACCGGACTCAACGTGTCCCCTCACGTATATTAGTACCCCTCCCCCCTCCCCATGGGTGCGGTCTTTACGAAACATTCTATACCCGGGAATTTCGAACTCCCCAACGTAATCCCTACGATCAGTGTGAATCCAGGACTCGGTGATAGCAACGATATCCTGGTATTCTGATGCTAAGAGCTCTCGTAGCTCACAAAACTTATTCCTAATCGACCTAGCATTAAAAAGCATTTCACGGAGGAGCCTTCCCTATTCTGACCGCCCCCTAGCACGACCCGTTTCCCGAACAGCCAGGGCTGTCGGGAGTTGAAGAGCCCCTCACCAACGAGGGAGCAACTTCCGCAGGAGCCTGAGCCCCCTCCAACGGGAAAGGAGAGTCACCCACCTGTACCTGGACACATCCTTCAGAGAGAGAGAGAGAGAGTGAGTTACAAGGAGTTACAAGGAAAAGAAGTACCTCAAAAGGCCTTGCGACCCATACCGAGGAGGTACCAATGGCAACGGGTGCCAGGGAAAATTTTCTACACCCTCAAATAGTGAGCAAGATTTGGTCTAACCTTTTCTTGAAATGATCCACAGAGGAACTGTTAACAACTTCTGAAGGTAAACTGTTCCACGTGTCACAGATCTTATACGTAAAGTAATTCCCACACACACTAGTCCTAAACCGTCTCAAATCCAACTTCCAACCATTGTTGCGAGTTGGGTTATCATTTAAACTAAACATGCTTCTAAAATCGACATCGTTGAACCCGCGTAAGAGCTTGAAAACCTCGATGAGTTGACCGCGCAGCCTCCGTGTTTCCAGCGAAAACAAGTTCAGGCGCTTAAGCGTCGATTGTAGCCCATATGCCTAACGGAAGGGATTAACTTTGTGGCCCTCGCCTGCACTCGCTCCAGCCTCTCAATATCTTTCCTGAGGGTGGGCGACCAGAACTGCACTGCATACTCCAGGTGCGGCCGAACCAGGGAATTGTACAGAGAGAGCACAATCTCCTTGTTCCGAAACTGAAATTGCCTCCTGATATAACCCAACAGCTTCTGGGCTTTCTTTTCCACCTCTACGCAATGTTTCGTAAACTTAAGGTCGCTGCTAATTAGCACACCCAAGTCCTTTTCCAAATCAGTCGCCTCGATATTACTCCCCAACATCGAGTAGGTGAGAGTCAGGAGTTGGATGGCGACAGTACCTTCTGAGAGACTCCTCTCTGTGGAGGATAGCATTAAAACAAAGTTAAACCAAGGTTTTTTGGCATTAGTAGTTAAAATAGAATATGGAGTGTACGCCTCCATGCCCGTGAGAATCACCTCCGTGACACGGGGTAATCAGTAATCATTCCATAGGAAATCAGGAAAGTACTGCGGCCAGTCAGCGGCCCCAATGTGCAAAAGTTGTCCCCTCCTGGGAGGATCCAAAGACCGAATTGGAGAGATAGGACAGGAAGCATATAAGAGTGCGGTCGGAGGAGCCCAACGGAGGAAAAAGTTTAACAGAATAAGAAGAAGGATAAGGGGTGAGAAACAAATCCAGAATGTTGGGCCTATCTCCAAGGCGATCGAGGATACGAGTAGGGTGCTGTACAATCTGCTCTAAGTCATTCAGGATGGAGAAGTTGTAAGATTGTTCACCAGTGGTGTTAGTGAAATGGGAGGAAAGCCAAAGGTGGTGGTGATCATTAAATCCCCTAAAATGGAGATTTCAGCAAAAGGAGAGTGGGATAGAATGTATTTCACTTTGGAAGTGAGGTTGTCAAAGAATTTTGTATAGTCAGTAGAATTAGGAGGAAGGTAGACAGTGTAGATGATTTAGTTTGAGATTGGCACGTAAGCCGAGCTAGAGGGTATAGAATTCAGGAGATTAAAGTTCGGGAATACAAGATCAAGTTAAGTCATTGCGTACATACGCGCAACATCCACCTTCGGAGTGAAATTGAGTATAGAGGAAATTTGAGAAGTATAGAAAAGGGGTTGCTGTCAATCGTCCCAGACGCCCGAGTTAGAGAGAGAGAGAGAGAGAGAGAGAGAGAGAGAGAGAGAGAGAGAGAGAGATCCTCCGCGGTGAGGATAAAATATTTCGTTGTAAATATTAAGGTGAAAGTTTATTGGTAATACAGTTCTAGTGTTCATTATTTTAGTGGCTCTGTTTTGGATCATTTTAGTTAGTGACATGGCAAAGGGTGTCCAGGAAAAATTGCGTGTAATGGTGAGACCTAAACTCTCATTGCTGGGAGACTGGTATCTCGGTATGATTGAAAGTTATGTTGGATGGTGCTTGACTGATTCTATTGCTAAATATGATGTATTATATTGATAGAATTCCACCATACCACACAAACAAGGTCGAAGTTTAGTGAGTGGTTGATAAGTTATCCTGATTTTATAAGATTGGTATGGGTATATTAAAGGTATAGTGTGGGTATATTGTGCGTTGTGCAAATCTGTTGTATATCAGAAAGCTCATTAATATGGAGAGAAAATAATGGTGGTGCTAAGACGGATCACTGAGGATCGCCAGACTTGACTGAGTGAAAATCAGAAATAGGTCTATTCAAATACCACACGTCTTTCGCGACCTGACAGAAAAGCCGAGAAGCAAGGGAAAAAAGGTCGTAAGAAGCTGGGAAATGAGGTCATGATGATAAACTTTGTCAAGTGATTTGGAAGTATCTACTGCTATGGCGTTGGTTTCACAGTGTTTGTCCATTGTTTGGCGTATCGAATTCGTCTGGAAAGAGAGAAGATCGGCAATAAAGCGACTTTGCCGGAAGCCATACTGCCGGTCGTGGATAAGCTTATTTTAGTAATTTTTTTAGTATTTGGGTACTAATGACGGTTTTGAACGTTTAATCAATAAGAGATATCAGAAAAATAGGGCCGTAAATTGAAGAATCTGAGCGATTATCCTTTATAGGAAGTGGATGAATATTGGCATCCTTTCATTACGAGAGAAATATAAAAGTAAAAAAGATTAAAAATATGCATTTAGAGAGGACCAGGAACACGTTCAAGAGAACATTTCTTTAGGACAATCGGCGGGACCTCTTCAGAACTTGAATTCTTGCCAGTTTTGAGTTTTCCAAAAGCTCTTTTCCATTTCCTTTTACTTAATTTGAGTAACTGAAATTTGGGAAACATTCATTTCCCGATGAAGAAGTTTAAGATCATCGTTTTGTGAAGTATAAAGTCAGAGGAAAATATTCTCAAAGGAAACATAGCCTTCTTTGAGTTAGGGATCACTGAACCGTCAAGTGGGATGAAGGAATAACCTTTTTGTTGTTGTTGTTATTATTTGTAGTAGTAAGTAGTAGTAAGTAGTAGTTGTATTAGTAGTAGTAGTATTTTCGAAAAGTCGACCAAAATGCTTTTTTTTATTATTATTGAGTATTTTGTAAGCTTGTTAATGGAGAAAGTTTGTTTTAAACAACCCTATAACTATTTTCGCCTGATTTCTCTCGTATCTGCAGTAATTATATGCTCGGATAATTTTAGCGGTTTGTAATTAGAGCATAGATTTTGTTTAGTTATTGAAAATGATGGCAGACATTTAGAGCTTTACTAAATATCAGATATAAACTTGAAAAATTACTGAATCAAATTACCTTTATGATATATACTCAAACAGGGTGATTATAAAGTCCTTGGGCACTTTTAAAGTTTAATAATTTTTTATGCACACGTAATAGAAACAAACTAAACGGCATAAGAAAGTATAATTATTAAAGTTTTTGCTTTATTTTATTTCAGGTCGCATCATATCAGGCGTAGACTCGGAAACTGGTTGAAAATGGCGACAAGTGGAGAAAAGGTTAACTGTGGTTTATGGTTAGCAGAACTGAAGTCCATAACTGAAGTTCATTACCAGAAAGATGCACCACATTAGGAATTCAATTAACAATTGGATTAAAAAGTTTTTAAAAAAATGAGTCAGTGAATGACATCTCGATCCGGGAGGCCTCAAATCAATGAGGAGATTGTGGCTATCGTCCAGGAAGCATTTGAGAGGAGTCCACGGAAATCGTTGGGACGTGCATCCGATGACCCAAACATACCGCAATCAACAGTGAGCAAAATTTTCAAGGTGAAATTGCATGAACATGCGTACAAGTTTCAAGTACCATGCAAGATTAGATTTCTATGAAGAGTTCCAATCAGAAATCAAGAATTTCCATGGGTTTCTGAACGAGTTGACATTTTCTGATGATGCAACATCCCACATTAGTAGCAAAGTCAACCGTCACAACTGACACGTTTGGGGTACAGAGAAACCTCACGAAGTCTGGCAACATGAAAGAGACTCGCCAAAAATTAATATCTGGCACGCTCTCCGAAAGTCATGCATCATTGGTCCTTTCTTTTTTTTTCTTTGAAGAACCAACAGTCAGTGGTGAACGACACTTTGCAATTGCACAGTTTCTTTACCCTTAAACTAAAACAATTAACTGTTTCAGACAACACCTTCTCTTAGCAACACGGTGCTCCCTGGCACCATATTTTAAATGTGTGATAGTTCTTCAGTGAAATCTTCCCAGCCAAGTAGATCGGTTTGGCCTGGGCCTCAAGCTTAAGGGAGGCCTCAAATTTAGAAACATTCAGGTCTGAATATAATGTTTTGCAGTGAAATTAATAATTGGGTTCAGCTATGGACTTCAAAAGCTGGAAGTGGCCCGGGCCTTTCTGGACCTCTGAGAAGGCCTGTATATATATATATATATATATATATATATATATATATATATATATATATATAAAATCCTGCCATCACTTCAAGTCCAGAGGGGGTGGGGAGTAGTACAGAAAACACCTCTGGGACGGAAAGCGTTACGTATTTCCTCGGGTGTTGAAATGTATGCCAAGTTGTACTACTTTTTACCTTATCAGAACGTGATATATATATATATATATATATATACAGGGTGAGTCAAAAGTCTAGAAATGTAGTGTAGTGAATACTCTTATTTTAGTTTCAAGTTAAATGTTAATTTTACCGTCTTGAATTTCGGAATAGTATAAATTCATTTTAAATTAGTTACCCCATTATAATTCAATTGTGAACCACATTAATACTAATTTTATGTATACATTATTTTATTGTATGTAAACATAATTAATTATATATCACAATTGTCAGTTAATTATTTATATTCAAATATTTATTTTAATCTAATACCATGTCTATTTTACAAATAAACAATAGAAAACCAAGGGTTATATTTTCCACCTTATATTTTCCACCTGTCGCAGTTTCGCCTAACGGACTCAATACGGCTAGTGAGATAATCACTGGTTGGCACTTAACTAGCGGCAGTGCTTATGGCTACATCATCCAGGTTAACCTATACCGGATAGATGCGCTACGGTCCCAAGCCGTAGCTTGCCTAGGCCAACGACGACGACGTAAACCAACAGTAGGAACTATACTTTTCAATGCAAATATATATGTAGAGGATGTGAATGCGGATGTTTGATTTCGACATCCGCGGATGCGGATGCGGATGTCTACGTTTTCGTTATTTTTTAGGATATATTCGAGATTTGTTGTGTTTAACGTATATAATAAGTTATTATATAGAGAGAGCTGTAGCTATAATGTAGTATAATTGATTAATTGTACAATAATTGCTGTACTTTTCTCTGAATATAAAATAAAAATATCAAGCATCTAACTATATAGAAATCAATTAGTGAATTCGTCTGCAAATAAATTCGTTATATTTTGTCGAGTTTCAGCCACAATTAGAAACCATAATTGTGTTACCAGGATGCGGGACGTGAACCCAACTCAAATGCACCCCACCGACCTCTTTCCCCAACCTCCACCCTTATAGAAAGAGATCTTTAATTAGCTTGATAACTATTTATATTAAGTTTAAAGTTTTATTAGGCATATTTATAAATGAGTAATTAAAATAAAGTAAACTAAGATGTTCATCGTTTAATATTCAAACTTAATTATAGGAAGGTTATGCTTAAGGAACATTAATTTTTCTGCCTTTTCTGCTGCCAGTCTGTTTCTCTTTCATCATATATTAATCCAGCACTGCTAAATAATCTCTCGCTTGGTACGTTTGTTGGAGGACAGGCTAAATGTTTCCTTGCAAGTTTACTCAAGTATGGATAGATATTCTGCGTATTTTCCACCAACTAATAGGATTGTCACATGCAGCCAGGCGTTTTTCTTGGTGATAGCTCTCGATCATTTTTACTACATCTTTTGACATCGCGTAGGTCTCGTCATTGCTGCTTGACTCAAGAAATGAGAGACAGATTCTGTGATAGATTTGCTTGTTGAAGGTGTTGGTTCTGTCACTGAAACTTTTATTCTTTTGGTGGGTGGCGAAGCGACAGATTCAAGAGATGAAGCTCTTCAAACTGCTTTGCCAAGTGATGATTTAACTCGTTCTAATGTACTAGGTGAAAATAACTTAGCTTTGTAACGTGGATCTAAGTAGGTTGCAAGAGAGTAACTTCATACAAGAACAGCCTCTCGTCTTGTCGCTTGCATCACTTTTGCGCACAATGAACTAGTTCTATTAATATAGTAGAATTTGATAATTTCCGCTTATTAATGACGTTTTATCTCAACGGTCCACATCCGCACGACATCCGCAGTCCAAAGTGCGGATGCGGATGCGAGAAAATGTGCGGATGCGGATGCGAGAAAATGTGCGGATGTTCCGCGGATGCGGATGTGACCTACATCACTAATATATATATTTATATATATATATATATATATATATACACAAACTCAGAATGGTGTCCGAGAATTATCTGTACAATTTTTGGCTGTTATTAAAAGTCAACCATGAAGTGTAGAAATTCCAGTGTTGTCCCATTTTACAGAGAATCTCATTAAGTTTTTACTGATACCACGTTTTGACAAGTTTTTTAGAAATGTACGCGGGTGACAGACATTGATGATTTAAAAGCAAGAATCACAGCTGCTATTGAGCGAATTGATGTGGATATGCTGCAGCGTACATGGCAACATTTGGAGTATCGATTGGATGTTTTGCGAATCACTAATGGTACACATATCGAATGTTTGTAACAACGTTACTTTAATAAAAGAAACTTTTGAAAATACAGATTCTAAATAATCTTGTTTAAGAATTTTAAGTGTGTTATCAAGAATTTTATTAAAAGATGAAATTGTACAGATAATGTTCGGACACACTGGAATTTCTAAAAAACTTGTCAAAACTTGATATCAAAAAAAACTTAATGAGATTCTCTGTAAAATGGGACAACACTGGAATTTCTACACTTCATGGTTGACTTTTAATAACAGCCAAACATTGTACAGATAATTCTCGGACACCCTACACCTTGTATATATATATATATTATATATATATTATATATATATATATATATATAAGCAGTGCAGTACTTATATTTGCGTAAAAAAATGAGGAAGAGTACACGGAAAATTTGTCCATTTTCCACTGTAGCGTCATTTGGCCAAGTGGATAATGTCACGGCCCGAGATATTTGCAATGTCAGAAAAAGAGGTTCGAATTCCACTAAGGTAAGAGTGACGGTTCGTCGCACTTTATACTTCTAATGTATACTTCTAATTTAAACCTTTATCATATCGTTCCAAGTTAGTATGTAAAAATTAACCTTCAATTCAAAGAAACTTTACTGCCAAAATCAGTGGATTCGAAGCACTAAACTATGATACTAGGAAAGGTTATGTAAATTAAATGTGTATTCCTTGGAAGCGAAACGAGAGCCATACACCATCACTAGTTGACACATGGAAAGTAAGTAAAGAACTTGTTGTTAATCTCAAACTGAACCCTATAACCCATACAATGAACACTGGAAAACAGTAAAGGTAGAATGTCAACATTCTTAAACTGCATGGAGGCTAGGCAAGGAACATTCTGACTCTGAAGTAGAATAGCTTTGTCGATACTTGGTCAAAACTATTCAGCCAACTACCAAAAGGAATAAAGAACATTACTGATGTCGATGTGGACATCTTCAAAACAATATTAGACACCGGATTCAAGAGAATCCCACGCGGATGAGCGGATGTGCTTGACATTGTGAGATCGGGAGCGGAAGAAATAAACTCTCTCCTACACCGTGCCAACACTGGAGGAAGGGACGCGAACCTGATCAAGTAATTATTAATTAAAATATACATGATGAATGCACAACCGAGGAAATGGAAGAATGGATAAAGCAAAATTGTATAATTATAAATTTCAATTACTTTTAATCAAAATACAATATTAGCATAACTCATTAAATATGCTGTAACATTCTATACACTAAACTTATCATGGTGAAATCTTCCATGGAGTGAATTCCAACCATGCCTGAATCACTGATGGAATGATGTTCAGAAAAAAAACTGTGCAATGTGTTTTATATAAGAAAATCACCTTGATAATTTCACTGTGGAATGTTACACTATGCTTAATTGGTTATGCTAATAATAATCGTCTTGTGTCTCTATGAAATCAGGTCTACATTTCATACACGCATTTAAGTAACTACTACTACTAGTAACTACTAACTACCTCCTACTACTACTACTAGTTCTAGTACTTATACCATAAAAACTGGCGACAATCAGCTTGGAGTGCGTAACTGTAGGTATCTTTAAGCCAAATAATAAGATATCATTTTTCACTTAGGAATCTGATCTTACCTTTATATAAATATACATACACTTCCAAATTACCCTTGAAATGAAAATAATAAATTTAGTATGTCCGTAGAGTGTATCCAGTGTGTAAAGAGTATAACTGAATTGAAAGCGAGTCTCCTTTTCATTCCAAATCACCGCATGCGGGATGCTGCTCTTAATCCATGTATGAAGGGTCCTTGAGCGTAATAGGATTAGGTGAATGGGTAACGCGAGCTTCGTGTCATGTCAAGTTAGAGTGAGGTCAGGAGATAGAACTCGCTTTGTGGTCAGTGAATAAGCTTTGATTATTTTGTAATAGAGTTCTTTTGAATAGCTTATGCTTGTTTTTATAACCGTAAGAGGATTCTAGTCACACGATAGCTGATTTTTATTATCTCTCAGTTAGTCCATGTATTCAAACAACAAACGTTATGAAAGAAACTGTATGTGTGTGTGTGTGTGTGTATATATATATATATATATAATATAATATATGTATATAATATATATACACGACTTTCATTTTATATTAATTTTGTTACACTTCGCTTCGTGACCCTTTTTTTTTAGTATTTAATAATTAATAATAATTAATACGAAATTATTTGATTATTTTAATAGCTTTTAATCGAATTATAACACCAAGCAAAAATTGTTTCATTAAATGCTATTCAAATTCTAGAAATAATTTTCAACAAAAATTTTCAATGAATTCTTTATTTCTTTATAAATATAATTAAATTATATAAAAAGTAATTTATGCTTTTTGTACCGGAACAATCCTAATTAGTTCTGTTGATGTTCACATACAAGTAATATACACCATATCTTCAATCAGGAAACACCTGAAGCTTGAACCATAAATTATATATTGAAACGCAGAATTAACATAAAATTGCTCGCAGCTTCTCCAGCTAGAGAGATTTATCAAGGTGTGCGATACCAGACCTCAGACTTGGTTTACTTAATTTATGAAACCCGCCCAAGGCGAAAGAAAAATTATACTCAGGACTTTTTAGCGTGCGTGTGTGTGTGTGTGTGTGTGTGTGGAAAATGCTAGTGCTTTTCGCTCTCAGTTATAACTATTGCGACTATTTTTTAATATTTTTAGCGTCGAAAATATTTAGTCATTACACGATTCTGCGATATATATATATATATATATATATATATAACTTATGAACCTTATGTTGTTTCGTGCGTTGGTCTCTCTTCACACGGCGGTCAAGCTGGTGGCCTCTTCAATCTTTCAGGTATTCAAATTATATATATATATATATATATATATATATATATATATATAATTTCAATAAAATCCTGCCATCACCTCAAGTGTAGAAGGGGGAGGGGGTAGTACAGAAAACACCTCTGGACGGGAAAGCGTTACGTATTTCGTCGGGTGTTGAAATGTATGCCAATTTGTACTAATTTTTACCTTATCAGAACGTGATGATCAGCGCCCTCACCTTCTACTTAATAGGTGCTGGGTTCGAATCCTGATGGGGGCATTTTTTGAGGTATGCTAAATCGCATGTGTTCATGCATGATTCTCTCTCTCTCTCTCTCTCTCTCTCTCTCTATATATATATATATATATATATATATATATATATATGCACTAAAATCACAGAATAACACGTGATCTTATTAATAAGCAAATAACCACAGGGAAAAGGAAAAGGAAACACGAAGTCCGAGCGCTTTCGTGATATATCACATTTTTTGTTTTTCCTTGAAGATGTGAATATATCACGAAAGCGCTCGGACTTCGTGTTTCCTTTTCCTTTTCCCTGTGGTTGTTTGCTTATATATATATATATATATAGATAGATAGATAGATAGATAGACAGATAGACAGACAGATAGACAGATAGACAGATAGACAGATCCGTACATGAATAAATAGATATAGGAAGTCTGTAAAGAAGAGGAGGAAGTAAATTCATTTATTATTCCCCGCCTCATATAAAAAATATTCATTTGTTTCCTGTCTGGATTCTTCCCTTTTAGTCCTCTGCAAAGGGTTGACGAAGGTGCCTCCTGGGTATTTTG
>JAJOZX010001360.1:827500-923376 GCA_023014485.1 Bathynomus jamesi | reverse complement strand
AGAACAACGGAACACAACACATCGAACATGTGCTAAAAAACAGCCCCCCACATACATTGAGGAATAAAGGTTTAAGTCTTTATAATCTATCGAGTGAGGATCCCATCATACAGTGGACTGATACAAGCGAGGTCAGTGTTGAAGGAACAAGGGTACAATGATCCAATATCGTTGATATTGTTCATGATCTGGTGAGAAAGTGGGACAGACCCTCACCAACAGGATAGAAGCATATTAAAGCAAGACTACAACAAATAAATGTCCCCAAAACATTGATAGGTAATCTGAATAGGTTAAAAGAATTGGACCAAGTTTCGCATGTGTCACAACTGAGTTCGCCATCGCCCCCAGCAGAAGCAGCGACTCTGAAGAGGAGAAAGAAGAGGACAAACGGTCAGCCTTATCCACGTGTCTCTAAAATACGCAAATGGCTAACATATTAAGTAAACGCTATTATGACATTTCTAGCCCCGCCTCCTATGGTGGCGTTAATAGACTGTACAGAGGTGCTTACGGTGTAAGGAAAAAAGATGTTGAGAGATTTTTGCGGGAACAGGATGCTTATACACTTCATAAACCGGTGAGAAAAAGGTTTAAAACGGCCAAGACAACAGCTGCATCGATTGACTCTATTTGGCAGGCGGATTTAACAGACATGCAAAGATATTCAGTGTATAACGATGGCTACCGCTACATCCTATTCATAATAGATGTATTCTCTAGATATCTGTGGCTAATTCCCCTGAAAAATAAATCGCCTGAAACAGTCGCTAAAGCGACCAAAACGTTGATGTTGAAAGAAAACAGGATTCCTGGCTATTTTTGTACGGATATGGGGAAAGAATTTATAGGTCGCGCTTTTCAGAACATGCTGTCAGAGTTTAATATCAGCTATTACACTACAATTCTATACATAAGGCTTCTTTAGCTGAAAGAGTTCAACGTACCATAAAGGAACGCATGCACCGCTATTTTACACATAAAAACACATACAGATATATAAACTTCTCGGTCATTGGCTTCATCCTACAACCGTTCACACCATCGCACGATTGGCACAACACCTAACGAGGTTTTAGAAAGAGGTACGCGCCAGAGGTGAGAAGAGATGGAGCACCGCCACCACACTCGCGTTTCAAAATCATGATTATGTAAGGCTGTCACGTTCGGGAATAAATTCGCGAAGGATTTGAGCAAGGATGGACACGTGAGATTTTTAAAGTTAGGGCTATGAGACCTAAAGGTGAGATAATGATGTATTACGTTGAAGATTTGAATGGGGAAGAATCTCAGGAGGCTTTTACCGGAGGAGTTGCAGAAAGTGGCATTTAATTTAGGAAAAAGTGTGTTTAAAATTGAGAAAATTATAGGAAGCAAAGGTTCAGGAAAGAGAAAAATGAGGTGAAATGGCTGGGTTACCCAGAAAGCTTCAACACCTATATAAAAGCTGATGCAGTAATGAAGCTTAAATAGTATGCAACATGGCTCCTAACCGTTTCTACGTCACACTCCCGTCCTCTTGTCTGTCTGTACATCCTAACAACACCCTCGTCAACTTTGTGACAGAACTCCATGGACCCATTGAATTGGAGCGTGATTCGTATGAGGCGGGGTTATGTGAACTCCAGTTAGCCACCAAATTTTTAACTCTTGAAAATGAACAAATCATATTTCTGATCATTGGAAGAATAGACGAATGCGAAAAATTAGGCATAACCTTAGACAATACTATGCGCTCAGTCCTGTTCGGTGAGGAACGGTACTATAGCACAAATGTATCGCTAGGAATCGGGCATTATGATACAGCCATGGACATTGTGACGGGGTTAAACAAGAGTCTTGAAAGGTCGTACCTGACAACGATTTACTTTTTGAAGTCGTAAACATAGACACGCCTGCATGCACATGAAGTTAAAGTCAACGCTTAGTAGAAATATTAAAGATAAAGAGCTGTTCACAATTGTGGCTGAGGGCCGATATAGCGCAGCTCTCCAAAGAGATACCTTTCACGAGGCACAATGACTTGTCCAGCTTAATGTATCAATTGAAGATGGAGAAATTGGGTGAAAGCTCCGCCCCCAGACATGTGCTATATTTACAGCAATATCGTAGAACACCAATTTGTTGGGGACACCCAGGCGCGCCTGCTGCGCATTGCACACATCCCCAACCATAGAGGGAAAAGTTTGAGCATTACATATGACAAGCCCCATTATGTGAATGTTGCGACTAATCTATTAACCAACATCTCGATATATATAAGAACGATTGAGGGAAAAAATTTCCCATTCGGTGATGGGAGCTTAACAGTGAAACTACACTTTCGTCGTTTATAATGACTCGAAGACCTTTCACAGTCTACCGAAGGGTGAGGTACCAGCGTGGGAGTGGACTTGGGTCCATTTTTTCATCCATACTACGCACCGCTGTCCCACTGTTGAAGAGGGGTGCCAGGTACCTAGGACGGAAGGCGTTACAAACAGGTTTTAACGCGGCAGAAGACATAATGGGCGGCACTAAACCTAAAGAAGCTCTAAAAAAACATTTAAAACGTACACGGGATGAAATCATCAAAGATGCAAAGAGAAAAATGCGTGGTGGCGGAAAGATCTGCCAGGAAGAAGGGGTTACCATCACGTGGCGCTAAACGTAAAAGGAAATAAAAAAAGAAGTGCTCTAAGCGTATGAACCCTTTGGCTGATCATTTTTTTAACTGATATAAGCTGAGGACACTACTCTCAAATCATAGGCTGACTAATACTTGTTGGGGGAGGTGGCACTATTTCTGACTCGTCATGGAGCGTTTCATCTATCCGTGTAGTTCACAATGCTGTAAATCGGAACTGTCCCTCTTTGATATTGCCCCCACTCAGGTCTCTATTGAGCATAGCGACTTTATTACAATTAACCCATTAAACACAATTAGTTCACCCAGTGCCCCTATAGAATTCGTGATACCCAGCTCAGGCCCTTACTTTTTTGACCCGAGCTGCTTGCATATGTACGCTAAACTGCGTATAGCCCATTCTGATGGAACGGACTGCGATGATTCTGCCTACCCTGAAACCAACTTTTTACACTCCATATTCAGCCAGTGTGAGGTGTATTTAAACCAGGTTAACATCTCGGCAGGAACGGGTACTACCACCTACGAGCCTATCTGGAAAATGTCCTCAACTTTTCAAAAGCGAAGGACACCTTTTTAACAGCCGAGGGTATTACCACACTAAAGATGAAAATGGAATAAAGGATAAATTTAAAAATTCTTAAAAAAAATGAATGTTTTGGGCGCCTGTATACAGCCTTCACATTCCAGGAGAAGTTGCTTATGAACGGGATGGATATGAAGTTGAAGCTTACCCGTACGATTCATGAGATCTGCATAAATCTGGGGTCTGATCAAAAAGAAGCGAACCCTTTGTGATACACATCATGGAAACGTATTTTTGTATACGCCGAGTGAAATTAAGTTCCCCGAAACAAATAGAAAATGAGAAAGACAACACACGCCACAGTAAAATACCCAATTAACAGGGTACAGATCAAACTGTACACGGTCCCCGCAGGGTTGGCATCGAAGCAACTAGAAAACGTGGCCCTTGGAGTCCTACCTAAAAGGATATTAATTGGAATGCAGGACCACGCCTCGACGAATGGAAAATATAAAAAGAGTGCCTTTAAATTCGAGAATTTCGGCCTTAAAAATATTACTCTATACGTAAATGGCCTCGCTCTGGGAGGGACCATGATTACGGACTACTCATCAGATGCTGTGTTCCCGCTCTGCGCGAGAGCATATAGTAGTCTGGCTCATAATACAGGCGCCTGTGACGAACTTGGTTTTGGTGTAACGCAGAAAGAATTTGTCGAAGAATTTAACATTTATTCATTTGATATTACGCCTGACTTGTCTGCTGGCGCAGATACGCATTTAAGTCCACAGCAGAGTGGGAATATCTCAGTCAGGTTGGAATTTGCCAAGCCTATAGACGCGCCTATAAGTGTACTCGTGTACCTCGAATCACAGGCACTAATAGAAGTTGATCGTTTCAGGAACGTGGTCACAGACTTTTAAATGGATGCGAATACACTCCAGAGAGTATGAAAAGTGACCGTTTCACGCTCAAAATTTATCGGTGTTTGCGAAGAATGAAATATTGAAGTGCCAAGTACGAGAAACTGGTAGGGATTATCGTTAACACCGACATTGTGGGGGTGAGGGGATTCATTGGTTTGCAATCTATTTTAAAAATAGGGAAAGAATGTACTATTTTGATTCACTCGGATTTCAGCCCTGGAATGATTCGGTAATTGTACAGTTTATCGCGCAATTACATGTGCCTGAGATTGTTTGGTCCCATATCGTTTCAAGGATATTATACTGAAACATGCGGATTGTATGCATTTTATTTCTCATGCACATGTCACGTGGGAAGGATTTATGAATTTTTAAAATTATTCGATTTGTGCGACAGAGATAAACGATAAAAGTGTATGCAAACAGATAAAAAAAAGGTTCCCATATGTTAGCACCCCTGTAATGTGTAAAGGTGTATATCTATATTGTGTAAAGTTGTATATATATTTGTAACTGTAGTCCATTAAGACTTATTTAACGGATACTGACCCCGTTTTGTACATGTTTTCTGCTATTTAATAAATGAAAATACAATGTGTTTTATCTTAACCTCAAAAATACTTACATTATCTCCTCGATGACCTGGCATTCGCTGGACCGGTGTGTGACAATACCTCGACTTCTGTATTCAGGTCACTGGGCTGGCTGGGCGGAGAAGTACCCATTTCATTTATTCCCCTTTCATCAAAAGTAGCTATAACACGTCCTAGCTCCGTTTCGGTCCTGTAAATGACAGTTTTCAAAAGTAAAATTAGCTGGGTGTGCTATGCACCATCTGCCTGCAGCGGGTCTCGAACCCGGAGCCAAATCTTAAGAGTTTTTAATATTTCTATTGTAAGTTTTATAAAAATCCTACAAGAAATGTACAAATAAAAACATACCATATATATATATATATATATATATATATATATATATATATATATATATCAGGGAACAGACAATAATTAAAAACAATGGGATTAATTTTATGTTGTAGGAAAACAGTGAATAAAGTTAGGTTAGGTACTTAGGGTAAAAGTTTTGTCCACCATATATATATATATATAAATGAGGGAACAGAGATTAGCTTACCAATTATAAACGAGAAAAAATACATCTTTAAATTATCGAAGATGTATATGTAAATAAATATATATGTAAAATGGACATAATATAACCCAACATAACGTTGCCTAACTTATTGTTTAAGATTCAAATTGAATGTCAAACGTTGATATTATAACCTCCCCTGTCTGTGGTAATTAAAATAAAGAATAATGCTAAGAAATTGAATGCAGATATATATATATATATATATATATATATATATATATATATATATATATATATATGAGGGAACAGACAATAATTAAAAACAACGGGGTTAATTTTTACGTTGTAGGAAAACACTGAATAAAGCTAGGTTAGGCACTTATAAGTTACTTACATTTCAACAGTGTCTTCATTAAACGGTTCTTGCATTTCGTTACAAATTTTCCATAACACTCTGGGTAGATAAAAGCTCCCCCCGATCTGCAGCGCTGAAGAGGTGGAGCGTTGTTTGAGCATAAAAGTCTTTATCTTCAACCAGATCGGGGGAATTGTACAAAGATAACTGACTCATGTTGTATAAAGCGGAAAATGCAAGAAACTGAGGCTCTGAGTCGAGATTCTCCCTTTATAAGGGGGCCTGTGACCAACTTACAAAACAATCGCTAGCTTCCTATTGGCTAGCGGTGAATTTTGGGCGGGGCTTGACGCGTAGGCCTGCATAGCGGCCAAACAGGGGTCCTGGGATTCGTCCACAGGGCTGTGGTTGGTTGTCCCGTGAAATCTGGGTCGCGTCAGATGCCCCGATTCATGGAGAGACGCGTTACGATTTGGTTCTCGATCTTGTATTCGAGAGAGGGAGGGAGGGGGAGAAGGAGAAAACGTGTTATTGTCGTAACTGTTTGCCTGTACATACTCGTTGGTCAGGGAAAGGAAGGGTTTTCATAATATCGAAAGATATATGTTTATGGTGCCTTAAAAAAGGTAGGATATTTAATTACCCATGAAGGAATGTGTTAAATACGATATCGAGCGAACTGAAATGGCCCACATCTGTGAGATATATTTTAAAGCACGTATCTTATCGCGAATGTTGGAGATCAGAGATTTGCTAATAAAGAAATAAAACATATATATATATATATATATATATATATATATCAGGTCATCCCATAAGTAATGTCGTTTTTACGATAGATTAAGTTTAAACTAGTCCTACTCGGTTTAAGCATAAATTTTCCGAAGGTTATATCTAAGAAGAGATCTATCGTGTTTCGCTACATACTTTACAGACCTTGACCAGTGAAGACGTGTGTTTTGCTTTATGTGAACCCCTCATAAACATGGCGGTATCAGAAGAGCATATCAGGCATATAATGATTTACGAGTTCGAAAAAGGGAATAGTGCTACTGAAGCAACGCGAAACATTCAGAAAGTTTATGGCAACGATATTTTGCATGTGAGGAAATGTCAAAGATGGTTTCAAAAGTTTAGGAATGGTGACTGCTGTTTGACAGATGCAGCACGCTCTGGACATCCTGCTGAGTTTGATGATGACCTGCTGTTAGCCGCACTTGAAGAAGACTGTTCAACAACTGTCGAAGAATTGACCCGGAAACTCAATTCATCCCCGTCCACCATCCATCGACATTTGCAACAACTTGGGAAAGTGCCTAAGTTAGGAAAATGGGTGCCACATGAATTGTCGGTCGACAATCTGAGGGTGCGGGTAAACATTAGCACAGCTCTTCATTCCCGTGAACTCCAAGATCCGTTTTTGCACCGTTTAGTGACTGGTGATGAAAAGTGGATACTGTACCAGAATGTTAAGCGCTGTCGACAGTGGGTTTGGCCGGAGAACCAGCGACACCACAGCCAAAACCAAATCTTCACCCTCGGAAGGTGTTGCTTAGTGTTTGGTGGGATAAAGGTGGTGTAATACACTTTGAAACCTTACCACACAACCAAACAGTCACCGCTCAAGTCTACTGTCAACAACTGGATCGATTGAACACTGCACTAAAAGAAAAGAGACCACCTTTGATTAATCGGAAAGGAATCGTGTTCCACCACGACAACGCACGTCCTCATACCGCTCGGATCACTTCTGCAGAAATTGAGGAGCTTGGGTGGGAAAAACTTCCACATCCTCCATATTCTCCAGACCTTGCGCCTTCAGATTATCATCTCTTCAGGAGTCTGCAAAACTATCTTGACGAGAAACTATACTTCTTTAGATGACCTGCACACCAGTCTTTCTACGTTTTTTGCCTCAAAACCGCCTGAATTTTATAAACATGGCATTGAAAAGCTTGTAGGACGTTGGCAGAGTGTCATTGATTGCGATGGAAAATATATACTAGATTAAAAGTTTCAGTGGAGTTTTTTTTTGTCCTTCAAATTCCGATCTAAAAAACGACATTATTTATGGGATGACCTGATATACAGGGTGGGCCGTAAGTTTCCATACATAGGAAAAATTAAACGTTTGTTTTTATGTTTCAGATACCCTAAGAATATGCGTTTGACGTAAGATCTTGTTTACTGATGAAGCAAATTTTTACGTCAATGGAGAGGTTAATCGGAAAAACATACGTTATTGGAGTAATGCTAACCCTAACTGGCTGAGTCCGACGAAGATGCAAGGTGCCGGTAAAGTGATGGTGTGGGCCGGGATATGGGGTGACAGAATTATTGGACCAATTTTTGTCAGTGGAAATCTTAATGCCGAAAGGTATCTTAACATGTTGCAAGAAGAGATTTTCCCATCCCTGCTAAACGAGGAAGGTAACTTCCCAGTTTACTTCCAGCAAGATGGAGCTCCACCTCATTATGGTCTTCACGTGCGTCGGTATTTGGATCAGCAGTTTCCGGATGCTTGGATTGGTCGGCGTGGTCCTGTGGAGTGGCCTCCCAGATCCCCAGATCTCACCCCCCTTGATTTCTATCTTTGGGGGCACTTGAAGGCCATGGTGTATCAGGAAAAGATACGAGACATAAATCATCTAAAGGAACGTATCACCAACGCCATTACAAGCATAACGTCAACTGTGCTAATGCGTGTTCATCAACAGTGGGGAACACGTATTGAAATGTGTTTTCAAAACAATGGCAACCATGTAGAGCATATTATATAAATAAAAATGGTTGTCCATAAAAAAATGTTTATTTTTCCTATGTATGGAAACTTACGGCCCACCCTGTATATATATATATATATATATATATATATATATATATATATATATATATAATTATTTATATATACAGGGTGGCCGAAAGTCTGGATCCATAGGAAAATATTTATTTTAATGCATAAATTACAACAAATGATAAATACTTAAAATGAATATCAACTTTAACTCGTAAATGCATATCCGTGATACTGTACAGTAGTTCGTACTCCAGTATAAATACTCAAATACTTTTTTTATTTCAGCCCAGAAATGGCTTCGAATCTAACAACAGAAGACCGGGTAGAACTTGTGCTCATGTACGCAAGACAGGGCGCTACACACAGAGAAGTTGCTACCGAATTCAATAGAAATTATCCTGATAAGCATCCAGTAACATGCGACTGTTGGCAAGTTGTTTAAACGTTTCAAAGAAACAGGAAGTGTACATGATCGACGGCGTTCTGGTCGTCCAAAAACTGCAACTGATGAAAATACCTCTGCAATGGTATGTGAAACTTTAACGAATAGTCCAGTAAAGTCAACAAGAAGATTATCAAATGAAACACGCATCTCGAGAACGCCAATTCGAAGAATTATTAAAAATCATAAATTCCATCCCTAAGTGTCTCGATGTCAGAGGCCGCCAATTTGAGCATTTGTTATAATTTGTTGTTTATACTGGAGTACGAACCACTGTACAGTATCACGGATACGCATTTACGAGTTAAAGTTGATATTCATTTTAAGTATTTACCATTTGTTGTAATTTATGTATTAAAATAAATATTTTCCTATGGATCCAGACTTTCGGCCCCCCTGTACATATATAAATAATTATTTATATATATATATATATATGAGAAGATCGTTTATGGCGTGTAATTAAATTGTTGTAGAAAGATAAGAAAAGCTTTGGTCAGGAGAGAGGAGGAGGAGGAGGAGGTTGTTATAGTACCTTGAATCACAAAAGTGAATGATAAATTTAAAATCAAAGAAGTGTGATAAATTGGGTTGTTAAGCTCTATAGTATAATTTAAAACGCGTGTTATCTCGAATCTCTTATTTCCAAGATTCGCTAATATAGAAATAAAACGTGTATATATATATATATATATATATATATATATATATATATATATATATATATATATAGAAGGAATTTATGGAGTGTAATAAAATCTTATTACGCTTTTAAACGGGGAAGTATATATATATATATATATATATATGAGAGAGAGATAAACAGATAAGCGACATGATCGAGTGTTACAATAACGGGGACCCTGCCCCTACGAATCGTGGAAGGCCGCACCGGGGTCTCGAACCCAATTTTCTTTTTTCTGATCATTAGGGTATCCTGGGTAGCAACCGTGGAAGGCCGGGGGGTCTCGAACCCATTTTTTTCTGATAATTAGGGTATCCTGGGTAGTAACCGTGGAAGGCCGGGGCGGTTCTCGAACCCAATTTTGTTTTTCTGGTTATTAGGGTGTCCTGGGTAGCAACCGTGGAAGGCCGGGGCGGGTCTCGAAGCCAATTTTTTTCTGATCATTAGGGTATCCGGGGTAGCAACCGTGGAAGGCCGGGGTGGGTCTCGAACCCACCTCCACCTTAGAGTTTGACGCACATAAACGTAATGGGTATGTACACTGTGTGGGTGTGTACACTGTGCCAACTGGCTGATGGTGCCCGAGGCACTGGCTGAGTAGGGGTCCTATAAGACCAGCCGCTCGGCTGAAGTCTTCATATGCGCCTGGCTCCTGCCGGGTGAACACCTCTCCTCCTCTCTCCTCTCTCTTAGGTTAGGATCATTGCAGCTTGGGGATAACTCCGCCTCCAAGTTGCATAACCCTTGCTGCAACCCCATTTGGGGTGCCTTGCAACAAAGGGGGTGGAGGTTGGCACTGTTGCAACATTATGCAGCATTTGCAATTGCATTGCACTCCCATTTTGCGGGCATACTACTACTTATCCATCAGAATCAGAGGTCCTCAGCTCAGTACCACAAGGAACAGTATTAACTCCACTACTCTTCATAATCATGCTAACTGACAAAGATGAGGATGTTACCAGAGACAGCACAGTAACATCCTTTGCCGATGACACAAAGATCAGTAAAAAAATAAGAAACCCAGAAGATATAGGATCTCAACAAACCGACATGAACAGAATCTACAAGTGGACGGAAGACAACAGTATGAAGTTTAACACAGAGAAATCTCCCCTGTTAAGGTACGGAAAAGAGAAGACCTAAAATCCATGGAATATTATACCTCAAATGGAGAAGAAATTCAGAGAAATTCTAGAGCAAAAGATTTAGGGGTTGTAATGACTGATAATGCGAAATTTGAAACACAAAATAAGATAGTAAACAGAGCAAAGAGAATAACTGGGCACATACTGAGAACCTTTAAACGAAGGGATAGGAATATAATGATTCCTCTACTGAAAACACTGATCATACCCAAATTGGAATACTGCTCGGTCCTAACATCCCCATATAAAAAAAGAAGACATTAGACAGCTTGAAGGGATTTAGAAAAGCTTCACAGCCAAGATCAAGGGGTGCAAAGAACCAGTGGGGTACATAAGGGGGGGCATATGCCCCCCATTGCAAAAATTATTACTACTCTCATTAAAGATATTTTTTAAAAAAATTTAAAAATCGATAACTTTGCAACATTCACCACCAACAGAGCTGGGCAATAAATACATTGAATGTATTTAAATACTAAATACATGGGAGAAATGTATTTAAATACTAAATACTAAATACATTTTACGAATGTATTTGGATACTAAATACAAAATACATCAATTGTATTTAAATACATTTGTAAATACATTTTAAATACATACAAATTTGCTTGTTGAAGCCATGACACGCACACGATAAAGAAATCAACCGCTTTCGTATTGTGCTAGTACAGAACGTGTATTAAACCAGTAAAAGTATTTACATTTTTATATTTTGAGTATTTAAATACTCATTAAAGTATTTAAATACTATATTTAAATACATGAAAAACAATGTATTTATAAATACATTTCTAAATACACAAATGTATTTAAATACAAATGTATTTAAATACTGCCCAGCTCTGACCACCAAAAAATCTTGATGTCATGGAATTTCAGTTCTTTCATGGTTACCAGGACATGTTATTAACTCAAAACTCAAAATCAATTTTTGCTGGCTTAGGAACGTTTATATATGTCTTTATAAGTTTATACGTACGATTAATTTGTGCAAATTTAATTCTTTGCCCATAAATTGGAAATAAAATACAACTGAAGCCTTCCTAAATGCAATTCATTTTGATTCTAAATCAATCATCATCAATTTTTAACTCACACACACACACACACTATATATATATATATATATATATATAACCTTTGGTTGGTTGGTTAGCTTCCGCCCGAATTGTTCATTCTGACGAAGGTCAAGCTTTTCACTCCACCTTAGACCTACAGTTTAATGTGGAATCCGAACTACGCCCCTTCAGCAGCCCAGCGTCTTAACCACTAGGCCACCTAGGGTACCTATTTATCTACCAACCACTTTCTTTATTGTGTGGAAGGGTGAACAGCTGGGTTTTCCTGCGCGCCGGCTGCCGTCGGGTCTCGAACCCGGGGCCGATGGATTCGTAGGCAGCGACGCTGACCATTACACCACCGAAACGCCTGACGCAGTATATATATATATATATATATATATACCTTTCAACTGTTCCGCGCGATGATTCCTCATTTCACGAAGGTCAAACTTGTCGCCCCTCCTCTCGAGTTGGCCTGGTGAAGTTGTGAGTTGGTTTCTTGTACTCTTCACCTTGGGATATATATATATATACAGGGTCTGTCAAAAAAAACTAAGCCAAATTCAAACCTTTATTAAAACAAAACCATTTATCTAATTAAGTTGAGTTTTTTACACAATAAAGTATAGGTAATCACCTATTACCCTTTAAATTTTTATGACGATATCTTCAGAATTGCTAATTTTATTAATAATTAACTAAAAAGTGAGATTCTCCTACTTAACATGAAAATTTTTTTTTTACGATATACTGTAGATAATTTTTAGTTTAATAAAATTAAAAGAACTGTTCAATATGATTCCCTTGCATTTCTATCACTTTTTTAATCTTGGTCTGAATTCGTCTATTGCTCGATTTATTTGCTCTTGGGTAGTGATGAGAGTCGTTTTTTATTGTGTCGTTTTTTTTTTTTTTGTCGTTTTTTTTGTTTAAAACGAAGGTAGTCTGTTTTTTTTGTTTTTTTTTGTTTTTTATTGTTTTAAACTTATTCCATATTTTTTTTCCTTTAATCTAATAAGTATATTAGTATTACCTATAATTTACTATACTATCATGCTTATACGGTTATACCTAGTATATATACTATATAGTCATCTTTTAGAAAAATTGAATCACGCAAAAAGTATATAATAGAAAGGAAAAACAAACCCTCATTTTTTATATGTATATATATTTTTTAACTAGAACATAAAACATTCTTCCTCGTTTCAAACAATATACATAATTGTGATTGGCAAGAGTACCAGTATATATATTCCAGATAGAAAAGGAAAATATTCACCTTTTTTTGAACCTTTTTGTTAACCTACATTTCCATGGAAGAATCATCACTAGATTGGGTAGAGCATATATGCTAGTTTCAATATCACAGGTACTGGTATAATATCCATAATACTGGTATAAAACAATAGATATAATTGTGATTGGCAAGAATACCAGTGTGTATATATATATATATATATATAGTCATGCGGGTTGCTTCTACAGAGCTTCAATTTAATATTTAGGTACTTTTCACAAATGTACCTGTATCTGAAACTATTGCCATTATTTTAGATAGGGTTTTTAGCTCAGTTGATAATTTTCATGGTTTTTCATTGTCTCATTTGAAGGAACTTTTAGAATTGGTCTTCAAACAATGCTATTTCACTTTCAACAATAAGGTTTACCAACAAATTGATGGGGTAGGGATGGGATCACCAGTCGGACCGTTAGCAGCTGACTTTTTTATGACTCATTTAGAAAGTGTAATTTTTAGACAATCTCCCACTCATCTCAAGCCAATTTTCTATCGACGCTTCGTTGATGATTCGATAGCAGTCTTTGATAATGCGGTACAAGCGCAACAATTCTTTAACTTCCTAAATTCTTTGCACCCCAATATAACGTATACAATGGAAACTGAGCAAAATGGCTCCCTCCCCTTCTTAGATCTTTTAATTTCGAAAAACGGTGATTCTATTACTACATCAGTTTACAGGAAACCCACTTTCACTGGTTTGGGCATGAATTTTTTAAGTTTTACTGATTTCAACTATAAGATGTCTTGTATTAAAACTCTCCTATTCAGAGGATATAATTTGACCTCTAATTTTACCTTACTTAATGATGAATTTAATAATCTAAGATCATACTTTACTAATAATAGTTTTCCTGTTCAATATGTAGACAAACTAATTAGATCCTTCTTAAATAATGTTTATAGCCTCAACTTCCATGTATTACAGTGCCGAAGGATATAAAATATTTCTTGGTACCTGAAATGGGTCCTTTGAATAAGGAATTTAAGCTTAAATTTACAAAATTGTTAAGGAAATTTTTTTATCATACTGATTTCCGCATCATATTTATTAATAAAACGTCTTTAGGTAGCTTTTTCTCAGCGAAGGATCGAACCCCTGACTCGTTGCGTAGCGGTGTTGTATATTTATTTACCTGCCCCAGGTGTCTCCTTGGGAATTACATCGGCAGCACTGTTCGCTCTCTCAGGGCTAGATTTCATTCGCATATGGGAATAAGTGGCCGAACAGGTAAAATTTTAAAAACTAAAGAAGCCTCGAGTATTCGTGAACACAGCATTAAATGTAAAATTGATGTCACTTTAGACAATTTTAAAATTCTTGGTTGTAATACTTGTCCCAACTCACTAAGAATTTTAGAATCGCTGTTCATTAAAGCATTGTCCCCTAGTCTGAATGTTGACTCATCGGCCGTCCCTCTCAATTTGCTATGATCCCTCCTCCTTCCCCAATTCCTTATAATCCCTCCTTCCCCAATCGCCCTCGCCATCTCTCGTGTTTCCCGTTCTTTGTCTCTGCTCTAATTAGTCAGCCTCGGATACTGCAGTGTAAGGTAGATAGTTCCATTGTTCCAGTGTACTATTGGTAATTTTTCCAGTGTATTAATTTCACATTTACGACATGTATTTAAAAATAACTTCTTAATTTTTATATGTAAATCTGTATAACTTAGAATTTAACCCTCTTTTCTCAGTCTTTTAAAATTTGTCTTTACGAATAGGTTATAGAAATTTTCTGTTTTGTTTTTCATTCAATATTGATTTTAATTTCACATTGTTATTAAACAGCCTGAAGATGAGCGTATTGCTCGAAACGTTGCGCATTAAAGAAGACTTTTCATGGCATTTACATTTCTCCTTGTCATTGGATTTCTCCTAAATATTATATATATATATATATATATATATATATATATATATATATATATATATATTCCAAATAGAAAAATAAAAAAAATATAAATATTCATCTCTTTCTTTAACCTTTGTGTTAACCTAATGCTGTTTAACTTTCATTATCTGATTCTATTTCCATTGAAGAATCATTATCACTAGATTGATTAAAGCAAATAGTTTCAATATCACAGGTACTGGTATTTATTGCAGATTTGGATGTTGACGAAGCCAATGTAGCACCATGTTTTACTTCACTTTCTTGGAATTTTGCATTTTGGGATATAAATACTAGCTTTGCTGCTCTGTCTGTGCTTAATTGGTTTCTTTTGGCTGTATGGATATTACTGTATGTGCTAAATGATCTCGGAGGTAATGAAAGGGCGAAATAGAGGTGTATGAGTTTGTGTAGGTATATATGTGAGTATGCATGCGTATGTATCTGGAATTCTGGATGTATGCATGTGTATGGGGTATACAATAGATATAAATATGTATATAAGTATTTATGTATATATTGGTATATATGTATAAGGGTGTATGTGTATGTATATATATATGGATGGTCTCGTGGGGGGGGGGGAATATGTTATCGCGGGTCTAAAGGATAGTTAAGTGGGAGATTCAAAATCCGAGGCATGGATGGGAGAGTCCTGGGAAGGTTGGACAATGGGCAGTCAGCTCCCAGCCAGTGTTCTCGCAAGTTTAATGGATCTCAAGATACAAGACTTTCAGTGCAAGAAAGAGGCCAGTTTTTTCTGTAAATAGGCTGAAAAGGACATTCTATACTGGTACCATATGGCCTATTTTATTATTTATTTATTTATTTTTATAATATATATCATTGCAAAAGTATACCTTATAATTAAATTGGCAATATCTATATTAATTATTAAAAAAAAAAAAAAAAAAAAAAAAAAGAAAAAAAAAAAAAACCGACAAAAAACAAAAAAAAAAAAAAAAAAAAAAAAAAACAAAAACCCGTTTTTTTACATCACTACTCTTGGGGGAGCTCTGCCCATTTTGCGATAATCAACTCACGCAAATGATTGACATCCCTTATTCTGTTCCTATACACTCTCTCTGCAAAGTTTTCCCATATTCCGTAGTCTACAGGGTTTAGGTCAGGGCTGTTAGGTGGCCAATTATTCGGTTCCAGAAATTCAGGCACATTCTTTTTCAAATATTCGATGGTTGTTTTGGCAGTATGTGATGTTGCACCATCTTGTTGAAAAATAAATTAACCTTGACTAGCCAAGTTTCTCATTTCTGGAAGCATTTTCTCAAGCATGGTATTTTAATAATATTGAGCATTAATTTTCACTCCTGGCTCAATAAAAATATTGAAGTTTTTCCCAACTTGGACACTCCAACAGAAACCATGACGCTAGAAGAAAAGTGACTCCTTGTTGCGTACAGTCTTTCATCTTGGATTTAATTTTTTTTCGCAACATCAGAATAAACTCGGTCATTCTATGAGTTTCTTGGTGGCTCTACCGTAAAACGTTTTTCATCCGTAAAAAATGTCTTGGAAAGTTTATCTTCAGTTATTATACGTAAAAGACGTTTGGATTTCTCAACTCTTTTCTGACAGTTTACTTCTGACAATCTTTGTCCATGCACTCTTTTAAATGGTTTAAATTGCAGAATCAGATTTAATAATTAATTAATCCTTCTTACGCTTGATTCTGATATTTCTAGTTCTTTTGATATTTGAGCAGGTGTCATGTGGCTACCAGGTCGATCCTCTTAACTAAGGATACGTTCCTCCACTTTCTGAATATTTTCATCTACTCTAACTGATTTTGGTCGCCCACTACCAACCTTCCTTTCAATGCTTCCTGTTTCATCGATAGTTCTCAATAAGTAATCTAAACCTGATCTAGTCCATCCTTTATAATCGAATTCAGAAAGTAATTTCCTTGCACTATAACCTTTTTCAACTCTATAATGCTTTATAATTATTTTATCTTCATGTGAGAATGGCATATTTAGAGGTATTCACGAAATTTTTTAAATCTAAACAAATTCTGAAAAAGAGAAAAAAGAAGATATTACATAATGAGAAAAACTGAAATTTTCGCAATCTGTAGAGCTAACCGCATAACTCCTAAAATATTTAAAATAAAGTTATAAAATTATCACAGATTATTTATGAGCCTTTTATTTATTTAGTGTAAAAAATATTTGAAATCTCTATCAAATAACGTCGAGATAAAAGAAAATCCGAACAAGATAAATCTTTGGTATATAGTAAACAGTATGGATAAGTCGTAGATTTCATTCTGTATGACACCTCATGAATGACATGATAAGACTCTGTAGTAGTCGGATCTTGAATTTTGGACGAAAAGAACACGGCAGACTTGAATGGACTTGACCAGAGATGGAAATGAGTTTCAGGAACTGGGTACACGTTTCGGGTAAAGGGGAGGGGGAAAGGGTGTGAGTAGGTATGAAAAAAAGTCCCTAGTTCTGTGAAATAAATTTTTTATTAGTTTAGAAAAGAATTTAAGAAAGCACATTAAATATATAAAAATTGTTAAGTCATTCCATTCAAATGAATAATAATTAATAACTTTAATAAAAATTGCGGCTCAGGAACTGGGTACATAGCGTGTACTCACGTGTACCTCTATTTCCATCCCCGGACTTGACTTCAAGTCAGTTGGACGAAAGGAAAACAGTTTTAATAAGAGAAACATCACAGTCACACATAAACGCCAAGAACATTTAAAACAGATCAGAGTTCAAACAATTTCAAACGCTCCTGGTTCGTTACTACTACAACCAAATGTATTTATGTAAACAAACAAATACAGGAAAAACATATATTAGCTATAAAGATACAGTACATGAATTTTTAACTTGAGTAAGTTACTGTTATGTTACGTGTGTGTGTGTGTGTGTGTGTGTGTGTAATATCTATTACCTTTAATCTTTTTAAAACTATAATAATAATAATTTCTTCATTTTTATAAGTACTAAATGAATTTCCACCAAAATATTAGAGTTCTCCGAAGTTATGACGTCAGACGATGCCAAGGACACCTCCATCGGAGCCACAAAGAGGGGAAAGCACGCGGGAAATGCCCACCAGACACAAATACGAGAACTCTTCTCAGTGAGAATGATGCCGTTGTGGTTTTTCCCTTTAGATCTTTACGGGTATATATATTGGAAGACATCGGTGGATACTTCAACAGCCAAAAGGGAGACACTGAAGGCGATCACACAGTACATATTTTCTCTCTCATTTTGCGTCGTCACAACGTTGAGTAAAATCTTTAAAATGAAAACTATCATTTCTGTATGGCTCGTGTGCTCAATTGCCCTCGCAGCAGGACACCCACCGCCTCCCCTCGCATCTATACCAGTATCAGGACGATCCCCAGTGGTACATGGAACATAATGAAAATTCCATGGAACTGCAGGAAGCACCTGAATACGATCTAAGCTCGAGTGAAGCACATCCAATTCAAGCTTACCCGTGGGAGGACCAATCAATTTATGATGAAAGCGACGATGATTCCTCCGACAACGATTTCATAAGAAACAAACGACAGACCGCTAGAGATCTGGCAATGGACCTCGCATTGAGTCATCAAGATAAACATGGCAACAACAGACCCGTAGGAAAGGTAGGCCTAAACATGGATTATCTACATACGCTTACAGACGAAATACTTATCTTCTTTGAATACAGGAAAGTTTTTAGGTTTATAATCGAGGGTGTCTGTCGTTCTTTGCAGCTTCATGGTGGAATTACTTTGAATGCCGATATTCATGATCGAAATAATTACCATGCTTTTGGAGGTGCTGGAGTGGGAAGCGTGTTATGGAGAAGTCGCAACAACAGACACTCCATCGGAGCTGGTGCTTACGTCGGACAATCAATGGGAAGATCGGGGGATACAGGTACATATTTTAATTTAAACTTAACCTTAAAAATTAACAATTTAACAATCGTTAACTGCATTCAATCATGGTATACTTAACTCACGATAATAATTCTTCTTTAACCTTCTTCTACATTCTTCGACAAGCATTGATTTTACTGTAAATGAAATTTCTTATTTCAGGTACACATCTCGACCGGACTTTGGTGCTGGATTCGGTTACCGTTTCAGGTTCTAAGCTCTCCTCACCTTAGTTTTCGTTATTCAATCCAAATTTACCCTCGAATCTCGTTCTCATTGCGTTAATTATGCAAACATCAATTGCTTTTACACTTTTTTCATTTTCATCAATCTCACACTTGGGTTCACAGGAAACTTGCGATATACTGTTTGTAAATCAAATGATCTTCCACTTCTGCAAATAAATTTATTTATGTTCATATACAGTGTCAAGATAACTATATTTTCTATTTTAATTTTTATATTAAAATGCGATTCTGATTGCAGCGTTTAATTAAAATTACCTTATATATATTTTGGTTTGTGTATTAAATTAATAACTTAAAAAATATGTAATGTTTAAGATATTATTCATTTGGAGGTACGACATCATGAAATACCCGACTTACATTATGTTGTATCATATCTCAAATGGTATTCATTCATAACAAGTGTCACTTGTAAGTGAAAAGATTTGAAGAACATTTGTCCCTATAATTATTGAAAAGTTTAATAATGTGACCTACAGAAACAATATTTGGAATAGTTGACTCATCTCTGTGGAATGTGTTACTGTCGTGCGAAGAAGAGGGATTCTTTCGGGGCTTTAATCAGTACTTAAAATTAATGAGGAATGATAATGGTCATATGCATTCGAACGGACAATGTGGATTGAGAGTCGATCCTTTGTATCCGTTTTTCGTCTAAGTACTTTGCTAGTTTTCGATCTGTCACTAAAAGACAGCACTTTAATTTGTCACCTATCTGTCTTATCAGTTAATGTTATAATAAATGCGAGTGGTAAGAGTTTTTTTTCTGTACAACAAACATCTTTTTTATGATACATGCCAGTGGACTTACCTAAATTATTTTTCCATATCTAAGCAAAGTCATCTAAGGTCATCATTTTTTATGCAGGAAGGAGGGGCCAAGGGCTAACGCCCACAAAACACACCATCACCATAAAAGGAGAAGAAAGGCGAAATCAAGGTCCAAAGTTTTCGATATGCTTGGTTGAGTAGATGAAAGAGTGAGAATGCTGATTAACCTTTGCATTAGAGTTGGACAAAAAAAAAGAGCTGAAAATGTGTCGAAAGTGTGGTACTGCACCCTCTCCTTAAAGGAGAAGACATGCAGCAGGCGAGAGTCGTCTCGGAGACTGTGAAGAATATACAGATGAAGGAACTGGGTTTATGAGGCACTGAAAGCCACAAGGTTTTCTCTGCCCCAGTCAGAGATAGTAGAAAGATCAGAGATCAAATGAACCATAGCCATCTCACACGAAGCTTTGGGGGACACTTGGCGAAGCGGGTGAAGAAGTGAAGTGTAGAATCATAGGTATAGGAATGGATACGACAGGAAGTGCGACTTAAAAAGTCATTGATAAATAAAAGGAAGGGAGAGGGTGACAGGTCAGAACCCTGAGGAACACCACTATTAATAGCTTTGGGAAAACAACGCTGACCATCTACAACCGGAGCTATAGATCGGCCAGAAAGGTAATCAGAGATGAAGGCACAGATAGAAGGATAGAAACGGAAAGAGGGCAGTTTAGAGATTAAGGATTTGTGTCAGACTCTATTAAAAGCTTTTAAGATGTCTATCGCAATAGCAAATATTTTACCGAAATCCCGAAAGGCGAATGACCAAGAGTCAGAGAGATATGCAAGAAGATCGACAGTAGAGCGTCCCTTGCAGGAGTAGAGTGGTTTTATGAATCTCCCCATTGAGGATAGATTAAAAACCTTTAGAAAGGCAAGAAAACAAATCATTTAAACGACAGTTCGAGGATTGAGTGCGGTCACTCTTCTTTGGGACAGGGTGAATGAAAGCGAACTTCCAGTAGGAAGGAAAAGTACCAGATGAAAGAAAAAGACGAAAGAGTTTGTTTGAGTAGGGTATCAGCACAAAATCACAGTTCTTGAAAAGAGCAGGAGGAGGGACTCCACCAGGACTGTACGCCTTCCTAGAGTTAAGCCCAGATAGGACAGTAAGGACATTTTTGAAGGAAATTCTAATTTCAGTGATAATTAAGTCAGAGGCGGTAGGAGAATGAGGAATAGCACCGGAATCGTCCAAGGTTGAGTTGGAGGCGAAAGTTTAAGCTTTATCAGGCTTTATCAGGAGAAAGAGGGCAAATAAGCCGTCAAAATGGAAAAGAGGAGAGGAAGTAGAAGTAAAATTGTTGGAGATATTTTCGGCTAGGTGCCAGAAAGAGCGACAAGAATTAGAATTAGATAGAGTTCCATACTTTTGTCCGATGAATAAATTTTTGGAGGGTCGAAGAACAGATTTTACATGATTAAGGGAGGAAACAAACAGAGTGAGAGTCAGGAGTTGGATGGCGACGGTACCTTCTGAAAGCGTCTTCTCTGTTGCGAATAGCATTAGAACAAACAAAGTTAAACCAAGTCTTTTTTTGCATTAGTAGTAAAAACGGTATATGGAATGTACGACTCCATTCCAGAGAGAATCATCGCCTCCATGATGCCCTCAGCGTACTCAGAGGTGCTCCGGCTACGGAAGCATTAACCATTCAACGGGAAATCAAAGATGTAATGCCTAAGGGCCTCCCAATCGGAGGCGTTAAAATGTTAAAGACATCTCTTGGTACTTTGGAAGTGAGGTTGTTAAAAAGTTTTTGATAGTCAGTAGAATTAGGAGAACGGTAGACAGCGCGGATGTATTTAGTTTGAGATTGGCATGTAAGCCGTAGCCAGAGGATGTAGAATTCGGAGGATTCAAGTTTGGGAATACGAGAGCAAGTTAGGTCGTTGCATACATATACACAACATCTACCTTTGGAATGAAACTGAGTATAGAGAAAGTAGGAAGGTACAGAAAAAGGGTTACTGTCAGTCGTCTCAGACACCCGAGTTTTAGCGAGGAAGAGAAGGTGAAGTTTAGAAGAGGAGAGGTGGTGTTCAACAGATTAGAAATTTGAGGAAATGCCACGAATGTTGCGAAAAATTATGAAAAGTGAGTCAGACAGAGGTCCAGGACATCTCGAATGGGTGGTAGGAGAACTAACCCCGCTGCCGGAGTCTGCGTTTCCGGTACGGGCAGCGAGGTAGCTAGAAGTGGGGACATTTATGGTCCATCACCAGTGGGAGTTCGAGGCTTTTAAAGACGGTGCCTTTTTTTTACGATTTTGAAAAGATTGTGTAGTGTGTAAGACGCACTGTGTAATGAAGAATAGATGGAGAAGCGTGTGTTTGAGAGCATGCTGGATTGCTTACAGGGTGAACGAGTTAGTTTAATTCAACAGACATTCGTTACCGATACACATTTATATTTCATAAATAACTTTTAAAATAATCACTGATAGCTTCCATGAATGAATGAAATTATAGTTTGTTAAATAGAACATTATGGTCAAGCGCATCAAAAGAGTTACACAAAAGCCATAAATATGGAAATCATTACCATTGAGACACGCTGGCTTTCTCCTTAAAATTTAAAATACACATTTTTATTGATTATTACCTTCCCTCTTCGGTTCATGAACGCGATCCGAACCCTTTCACTTTCAACAAATGATCAAAGAATTTCTTTCGTTCATATGAGTTAAGAATAATTGTGGGCGCGCAGTAACAGGGGTTCGAGTTAAATTCATTTAAAAGCGAAACAAAAGGTTATAATGAATATTCTGGATTTAATGACGACAAACTGTTTGTAGTTTATGGAAATGTATAACTTAATATTATAAAATAAAACGGTGTACAATGAACCCCTCATTAAACTCCTACACTTCAAACAGCGTAAATATACATAGACAAGAAATAACTACAAATGTAAACTGTAAACAATAATCCCAAAATATTGCAGAAAATGGGAAGTAAGACTCAAATACGGGAAAGAGATATAGATATTAGTACATCGAGATTCACGTCTGACATTATCATAAGAGAACGGGAAAGAAGGAATTGTCGCTTTAGAGGTTGAGATTCGGGGACCCATACAAATTTGGTCGAAAGCATATTTACTCGGCACTTTTATCAACCAAATGAAACCAAAGTAAAAAAAGCGTAACGAAATTGGGCCTTAGTAAGAGAACCTTAGTTAATTCGATATACACAGTGGCGCTTATACTGTACGTACGTATTCGTACAGAGAACTATTTCAATTATATTCGTCCTTATCTTTCGTATCATGCGTACGATATTTACGAAAAATTTACCATTCGTTTGAAAAAAATTTAACAAACAAAAAATGAGTTTAACTCCAAAGTCGAAACGTCTTAGAAAAATACCCAAAACGAATCACTGAAGTCATTCAAACCAAAGGTAGACACACAAAGTATTAAATAATTTTGTAAATAAATTTACGAAAACTTTTTTTTTATTTTCCTCAAATTCTTTGACATTTTACATTATGTGTTCGAGTTAAACATAATTTTTTATTGGTTAAAACTTTCCAAACAAATTTTAACCTTTCCTAACTGTCCTCTTCATGTACAAAATATAAGGACAAATGGTAAATGGATGGTAATTTTGACTTCATGTTTTCCAAATAAAATGTAAATGTAAATAACGTCGAGATAAAAGAAAATCCGAGCAAGATAAATCTTTGGTACATAGTAAACAGCAAAGCTGGGCACAAACCGTTAATCCGTTAATCGTTAATTAACGAAGTTAACTTTTTCGTTAACGATTTAACTTTTAAGTTAACTTTGAAAATCATTATCGGACTAATTAACTTCCGTTACATTTAACTTCCGTTAACTCAAGTCCGTTAACCCAAAAAATTCATAAATAAACGTTTAAAAGTTTATATTATTTTCAGTGCTGAGCAGGTGCGCAATTAATCCGCCACTGTTAATAGTGATGAACGAATTTCCATTTCCGCAGTGCAAAATCAGGCGATATATTTGTTTCCGTCGCCACAATTTGTGTCTTACCAAATATGGTAGTTATTTATGGCATTGGTTTGAGCAAAACATGGTCGACTGTAAAATCAGGCGGAAAGATTTGCCATTTGAGTTGAATGTTTCAACTTCTTTCAAGAAATATCACGAGCATTTTAAGGCACTTTCAATAATATATATGTAACAATTACAACAAATAACTACATTCGTTTCATTTGCAGTCTGTCTCTTGCGCAACATGTTTGTGCTAGTGAATATTTAAAAATAATCGTTGTCAAGTAAGTCATGTATATTTATAATATGTCTGTGAGTACCTTATTAGTAGTCTCCTTGATACATTTCAAGAACCATAAAACTGATCAGGTAAGATTTCAATTCTCATGTCACTTTGATGACATAAATTAAGTCAATTGATGTCTTACAATGGGAGCGTTTTCACCTTAACCCTTTATGTCCTGGCGGTACTTCTAGGTACCACATCTTTAACATCTCCATAATTATTTTTCTACCCGGTTGATCCTGCCGGTACTTTCAAGTCCCAATGTGAATTAGTTTCTTTATGAGATAATAGATGGCGTTTGAGAAGTAAATGTGAGCGGTGTGGCGCCAGAGGCCATGAAGCAGCAGTCCAACGAAGTGGCAGCAACAGTGGAGGCAGCAACAACGGGGAGGAGGAGGAGGAGGATGACTTCTTCAGTGCTGTCATCCAGACAAAAGAGAGCAGCAAAAGCCACAGGTCACTCAAGGCAAGGCCCAGAACTTGGTCAAGACCTGGCTGGAGACCAACTCCAAGGACTTGCTGACAGATGCTGCCTTCTTGGGTGAGCAAGTGTTGTGGACTTGTTCATCAAGTTCAACACAGCCATCCCCTCCAGTGCTGCAGTGGAGCGTTTGTTCTCTATGGGCAAGGACATCCTGAGGGCCAAGAGATCATCCCTGTCTGATGAAAACTTTGATATGCTAATTTTCATGAAGGGCAACATGCATCTCATGGACAAAATGGAGAACGAGAAGAAGAGGGAAAATTAAATTATATATATATGTGTTTTTCATTTTTTTTATAATAAAAGTTAACGTTAACGGTTTATCGGTAACTTCCGTTACATGTTTAACGGATTAACGGATTAACGGTTAACGAAGTTAACTTTTTGGTTAACGGATTAGCGGTTAACGAAGTTAACTTTTTGGTTAACGGTGCCCACCACTGGTAAACAGTATGGATAAGTCGTAGATTTCATTCTGTATGACACCTCATGAATGACATGATAAGACTCTGTAGTAGTCGGATCTTGAGTTTTGGACGAAAAGAACACGGCATACTTGAGTGGACTTGACCAGAGATGGAAATGGGTTTTAGGAACTGGGTACACGTTTCGGGTAAAGGGGAGGGGGAAAGGGTGTGAGTAGGTATGAAAAAAAAGTCCCGAGTTCTGTGAAATAAATTTTTTATTACTTTAGAAAAGAATTTAAGAAAGCACATTAAATATATAAAAATTGTTAAGTCATTCCATTCAAATGAATAATAATTAATAACCTTAATAAAAATTGCGGCTCAGGAACTGGGTACATAGCGTGTACCCACGTGTACCTCTATTTCCATCCCTGGACTTGACTTGAAGTCAGTTGGACGAAAGGAAAACAGTTTTAATAAGAGAAACATCACAGTCACACCTAAACACCAAGAACATTTAAAACAGATCAGAGTTCAAACAATTTCAAACGCTCCTCGTTCTTTACTACTACAGTACAACCAAATGTATTTATGTAAACAAACAAATACAGGAAAAACACATATATTAGCTATAAAGATACAGTATATGAATTTTTAACTTGAGTAAGTTACTGTTATGTTATGTGTGTGTGTGTGTGTGTGTGTGTGTGTGTGTGTAATATCTATTACCTTTAATCTTTTTAAAACTATAATAATAATAATTTCTTCATTTTTATAAGTACTAAATGAATTTCCACCAAATATTAGAGTTCTCCCGAAGTTATGACGTCAGACGATGCCAAGGACACCTCCATCGGAGCCACAAAGAGGGGAAAGCACGCGGGAAATGCCCACCAGACACAAATACGAGAACTCTTCTCAGTGAGAATGATGCCGTTGTGGTTTTTCCCTTTAGATCTTTACGGGTATATATATTGGAAGACATCGGTGGATACTTCAACAGCCAAAAGGGAGACACTGAAGGCGATCACACAGTACATTTTTTCTTCTCATTTTGCGTCGTCACAACGTTGAGTAAAATCTTTAAAATGAAAACTATCATTTCTTTATGGCTCGTGTCCTCAATTGCCCTCGCAGCAGGACACCCACCGCCTCCCTCTCGCATCCATACCAGTATCAGGACGATCCCCAGTGGTACATGGAACATAATGAAATTCGATGGAACTGCAGGAAGCACCTGAATACGATCTAAGCTCGAGTGAAACACATCCAATTCAAGTTTACCCCGTGGGAGGACCAATCAATTTATGATGAAAGCGACGATGATTCCTCCGACAACGATTTCATAAGAAACAAACGACAGACCGCTAGAGATCTGGCAATGGACCTCGCATTGAGTCATCAAGATAAACATGGCAACAACAGACCCGTAGGAAAGGTAGGCCTAAACATGGATTATCTACATACGCTTACAGACGAAATACTTATCTTCTTTGAATACAGGAAAGTTTTTTAGGTTTAAATCGAGGGTGTCTGTCGTTCTTTGCAGCTTCATGGTGGAATTACTTTGAATGCCGATATTCATGATCGAAATAATTACCATGCTTTTGGAGGTGCTGGAGTGGGAAGCGTGTTATGGAGAAGTCGCAACAACAGACACTCCATCGGAGCTGGTGCTTACGTCGGACAATCAATGGGAAGATTCGGAGGACACAGGTACATATTTTAATTTAAACTTAACCTTAAAATTAACAATTTAACAATCGTTAACTGCATTCAATCATGGTATACTTAACTCACGATAATAATTCTTCTTTAACCTTCTTCTACATTCTTCGACAAGCATTGATTTTACTGTAAATGAAATTTCTTATTTCAGGTACACATCTCGACCGGACTTTGGTGCTGGATTCGGTTACCGTTTCAGGTTCTAAGCTCTCCTCACCTTAGTTTTCGTTATTCAATCCAAATTTACCCTCGAATCTCGTTCTCATTGCGTTAATTATGCAAACATCAATTGCTTTTACACTTTATTCATTTTCATCAATCTCACACTTGGATTCACAGGAAACTTGCGATATACTGTATATAAATCAAATGATCTTCCACTTCTGCAAAGAAATTTATTTAAATTATGTTCATATAAGTGTCAAGATAACTATATTTTCTATTTTAATTTTTATATAAAAATGCTATTCTAATTGCAGCGTTTAATTAAAATAACCTTATATATATTTTGGTTTGTGTATTAAATTAATAACTGAAAAAATATGTAATGTTTAAGATATTATTCATTTGGAGGTACGACATCATGAAATACCCGACTTACATTATGTTGTATCATATCTCAAATGGTATTCATTCATAACAAGTGTCACTTGTAAGTGAAAAGATTTGAAGAACATTTGTCCCTATAATTTTTGAAAAGTTTAATAATGTGACCTACAGAAACAATATTTGGAATAGTTGACTCATCTCTATGGAATGTGTTACTGTCGTGCGAAGAAGAGGGATTCTTTTGGGGCTCTAATCAGTACTTAAAATTAATGAGGAATGATAATGGTCATATGCATTCGAACGGACAATGTGGATTGAGAGTCGATCCTTTGTATCCGTTTTTCGTCTAAGTACTTTGCTAGTTTTCGATCTGTCACTAAAAGACAGCACTTTAATTTGTCACCTATCTGTCTATATCAGTTAATGTTATAATAAATGCGAGTGGTACGAGGTTTTCTTCTGTACAACAAACATCTTTTTTATGATACATGCCAGTGGACTTACCTAAATTATTTTTCCCTATCTAAGCAAAGTGATGGTGTTGTTTAACCTCTTTCACAACATCTAAGGTCATAATTTTTTATGCAGGAAGGAGGGGCCAAGGGCTAACGCCCACAAAACACACCATCACCATAAAAGGAGAAGAAAGGCGAAATCAAGGTCCAAAGTTTTCGATATGCTTGGTTGAGTAGATTAAAGAGTGAGAATGCTGATTAACCTTTGCATTAGAGTTGGACAAAAAAAAAGAGCTGAAAATGTGTTGAAAGTGTGGTACTGCACGCTCTCCTTAAAGGAGAAGACATGCAGCAGGCGAGAGTCGTCTCGGAGACTGTGAAGAATATACAGATGAAGGAACTGGGTTTATGAGGCACTGAAAGCCACGAGGTTTTCTCTGCCCCAGTCAGAGATAGTAGAAAGATCGGAGATCAAATGAACCATAGCCGTTTCACACGAAGCTTGGGGGACCCTTTGCGAAGCGGGTGAAGAAGTGAAGTGTAGAATCATAGGTATAGGAATGAATATGACAGGAAGTGCGACTTAAAAAGTTATTGATAAATAAAAGGAAGGGAGAGGGTGACAGGTCAGAACCCTGAGGAACACCACTATTAATAGCTTTGGGAAAAGAACGCTGACCATCTACAACCGCAGCTATAGATCGGCCAGAAAGGTAATCAGAGATGAAGGCACATACAGAAGGATAGAAACGGAAAGAGGGCAGTTTAGAAATTAAGGATTTGTGTCAGACTCTATTAAAAGCTTTTAATATGTCTATCGCAATAGCAAATATTTCACCGAAATCCCGAAAGGCGAATGACCAAGAGTCAGAGAGATATGCAAGAAGATCGACAGTAGAGCGTCCCTTGCAGGCAGGGCCGGATTTACTTGCTTGTGGGCCCTAGGCCAAACCTTATCAGTGCCCCCCCGCCAAAAAAATATTATATATATATGTATACAGGGTGGGCGGAAAGTAGCTCCCTAATTTAAATTACATATAAATTATGTATAAATTGTGATTGTATTGTTATATTGTTATGGTGTGTTCTCTAAAGTGATACAATTGTAACGTTCATTTTTTTTTTTCATTTCAGATTGAAGGGTAACATGGCTGAGCGTTTAACACTGCAGGAGCGTGCCCAGTTGGCGGCACGGTACGAAGTTTGGCAATCTGTCGTTCGAGTTCAAAGATGGTGGCGGGCCATTCACGGACCACGTGCCCAAGTGGACCCGAAAACAATCAAGAACTGCCACTCGAAGCTCATGACCACGGGGTCTGTGGCAGATGTTCGAAGATGTGGTCGCCCTTCGACATCCAGGGCCCAGGAGACGGTGCAGGCAGTTCAGGAAATGTTCGCACGGAGTCCACGAAAGTCAACTCGCCAGCAGCAGCTCGGGAGAGTGGACTCTCCCGCTACTCAGTGCGAACTGTGCTGAAGAAGGAGCTGAACTGGCGTGCGTGGAAGCCGCATTACTGCCAATCTCTCTCGGACGAGGACTGCGACATTCGCATGGAGTTCGGGGAAATCATGCTGGCTTGGCATGAAGACTGGCCCCATCTCTTCCGCAACATCCTCTGGAGCGACGAGGCGGTGTTCCACGTCGGAGGCTTTGTCAACCGCCACAATTGCCACTACTGGGCAGGAGAGGATCCATGGTTACCGCTGAAAAACGGCAGAATCGGTTCAATGTAATGGTGTGGTGTGGTATGACCTCAGATCAGGTTGTGGGGCCCGTTCCTTCTGCGCAACACCATGAATGCTGAGCGGTACCTTGCTATGTTGCGAAACGAGGTCTGACCGGTTGTCAGCACATGGGAGAACATCGACGATCTGATATTTATGCAAGATGGCGCCCCTCCGCACTTCGCTCTTGTTGTCCGTGAGTGGCTGGATGCCACTTCCCTGGCGTTGGATGGGTCGTCGTGGTCCACATCAATGGCCAGCCAGGAGCCCCGACTTGACACCGTGCGACTTCTTTCTTGGGGGTGGGTAAAGGAAGAAGTCTACCGCACCAAACGAGGACATTGGAAGAACTGGAGGACCGAATTCGGGAAGTCATGTCCTCCATCCCGCCGGAGTTCCTGCTAAAGTCAGTGGACGCCATTCCTGGACGGCTCCAGAAGCTGGTGGAAAGAGTTGGAGCCCACATTGAATTTTAGAGAAAACCTACCATGTATGCCTACCTTTTCATATTATTTCTTCTGAAATAAATGGATAATATACGTATTTTTTTTACCAATCCAAAATAGGGAGCTACTTCCGCCCACCCTGTATATATATATATATATATCGTAATATTGTAATAAAAAAAAAAGAATTACAACATAATGTAACACATCAATAATTTTATTCAAATTAGTTTTATATCATGTACAACTTATTCTTACACAAAGGAATAATGGAAAAAAATAGTCAAATTGAAGCATAATAAATTTTGCAATAAGAATTACAACATAATGTAATACATTACACATTAATAATTTTAATCAAATTAGTTCCATATCAAGTACATCAAAGTAATTCAAGTTCCATATCATGTACATCTTACACATAGGAATAATGGAAAAATACAATGAAACTGAAGCATAATAAATTTTGCAAGCACAACTATGTGAAGTTCAAAATGACTTTTTCCTGCTTTTTTCTATGGCAAATTTGTCAATGATACTGTTTGTGTCAAGGGATTGTAGGAGGTCCCCAGTGGGCCCCCAGTTACTGGTGGGCCCTAGGCCAATGGCCTATTTTGCCTATTGGAAAATCCGGCCCTGCTTGCAGGAGTAGAGTGGTTTTATGAATCTCCCCATTGAGGATAGATTAAAAACCTTTAGAAAGGCAAGAAAACAAAGCAATTAAACGACAGTTCGAGGATTGAGAGCGGTCACTCTTCTTTGGGACAGGGTGAATGAAAGCGAACTTCCAGTAGGAAGGAAAAGTACCAGATGAAAGAAAAAGACGAAAGAGTTTGTCTGAGTAGGGTATCAGCACAAAATCACAGTTCTTGAAAAGAGCAGGAGGAGGGACTCCATTAGGACCGTACGCCTTCCTGGAGTTAAGCCCAGACAGGGCAGTAAGAACATTTTTTAAGGAAATTCTAATTTCAGTGATAATTAAGTCAGAGGCGGTAGGAGAATGAGGAATAGCACCGGAATCGTCCAAGGTTGAGTTGGAGGCGAAAGTTTAAGCTTTATCAGTCTTTATCAGGAGAAAGAGGGCAAATAAGCCGTCAAAATGGAAAAGAGGAGAGAAAGAAGAAGTAAAATTGTTGGAGATATTTTCGGCTAGGTGCCAGAAAGAGCAAGAAGAATTAGAATTAGATAGATTTTCATACTTTTGTCTGATGAATAAATTTTTGGAGGGTCGAAAAACAGATTTTACATGATTAAGAGAGGAAACAAACAGAGTGAGAGTCACGAGTTAGATGGCGACGGTACCTCCTGAAAGCTTCTTATCTGTTGCGGATAGTATTAGAACAAACAAAGTTAAACCAAGTCTTTTTTTGCATTAGTAGTAAAAAAGGTATATGGAATGTACGACTCCATTCCCGAGAGAATCATCGCCTCCATGATGCGCTCAGCGTAGTCAGAGGGGCTCCGGCTACGGAAGCATTAACCATTCCACGGGAAATCAAAGATGTACTGCCTAAGGGCCTCCCAATCGGGAGCTTTAAAATGTTAAAAACATCTCTTGGTACTTTGGAAGTGAGGTTGTCAAAAAGTTTTTGATAGTCAGTAGAATTAGGAGAACGGTAGACAGCGCGATTGTATTTAGTTTGAGATTGGCATGTAAGCCCTAGCCAGAGGATGTAGAATTCGGAGGATTCAAGTTTGGGAATACGAGAGCAAGTTAGGTCGTTGCATACATATACACAACATCTACCTTTGGAATGAAACTGAGTATAGAGAAAGTAGGAAGGTACAGAAATTGGGTTACTGTCAGTCGTCTCAGACACCCGAGTTTTAGCGAGGAAGAGAAGGTGAAGTTTAGGAAAGGAGAGGTGGTGTTCAACAGATTGGAAATTTGAGGAAAGGCCACGAATGTTGCGAAAAATTATGAAAAGTGAATCAGACAGAGGTCCATGACATCTCGAATGGGTGGTAGCAGAACTAGCCCCGCTGGCAGAGTCTGCGTTTCCGGTACTGGCAGTGAGGTAGCTAGAAGTGGGGACAATTATGGTCCATCACCAGTGGGAGTTCGAGGCTTTTAAAGACGGTGCCTTTTTTTTTACGATTTTGAAAAGATTGTGTAGTGTGTAAGACGCACGATGTGTAATTGAAGAATAGATGGAGAAGCGTGTGTTTGAGAGCATGCTGGATTGCTTACAGGGTGGACGAGTTAGTTTAGTTCAACAGACATTCGTTACCGATACACATTTATATTTCATAAATAACTTTTAAAATAATCACTGATAGCTTCTATAAATGAATGAAATTGTAGTTTGTTAAATAGAACATTAGGGTCAAGCGCATCAAAAGAGTTACACAAAAGCTATAAATATGGAAATCATTACTATTCAGACACGCTGGTTTTCTCTTTAAAATTTAAAATACACATTTTTATTGATTATTACCTTCCCTCTTCGGTTCATGAACGCGATCCGAACCCTTTCACTTTCAACAAATGATCAAAGAATTTCTTTCGTTCATATGAGTTAAGAATAATTGTGGTCGTGCAGTAACAGGGGTTCGAGTTAAATTCATTTAAAAGCGAAACAAAAGGCTATAATGAATATTCTGGATTTAATGACGACAAACTGTTGTAGTTTATGGAAATGTATAACTTAATATTATAAAATAAAACGGTGTACAATGAACCCTCATTAAAACTCCTACACTTCAAACAGCGTAAATACATAGACAAGAAATAACTACAAATGTAAACTGTAAACAAATCCCAAAATATTGCAGAAAATGGGAAGCAAGACTCAAATACGGGAAAGAGATATAGATATTAGTACATCGAGATTCACGTCTGATATCATAAGAGAACGGGAAAGAAGGAAATGTCGCTTCAGAGGTTGAGATTCGGGGACCGATACAAATTTGGTCGAAAGCATATTTACTCGGCACTCTTATCAACCAAATGAAACCAAAGTAAAAAAAGCGTAACGAAACTGGTCCGTAGTAAGAGAACCTTAGTTAATGTAACCTAATCTATCCCGCAGGATCCTTGTCGACAGGGTGTTTGGTTGTCGATATACACAGTGGCGCTTATACTGTACGTACGTATTCCTACAGAGAACTATTTCAATTATATTCGTCCTTATCTTTCGTATCACGCGTACGATATTTACGAAAAATTTACCATTCGTTTGAAAAAAATTAAACAAAAAATTAGTTTAACTCCAAAGTCGAAACCTCTTAGAAAAATACCCAAAACGAATCACTGAAGTCATTCAAACCAAAGGTAGACACACGAAGTATTAAATAATTTTGTAAATAAATTTACGAAAACTTTCTTTTTTATTTTCCTTAAATTCTTTGACATTTTACATTATGTGTTCGAGTTAAACATAATTTTTTATTGGTTAAAATTTTCCAAACGAATTTTAACCTTTCCTAACTGTCCTCTTCATGGTACAAAAGATAAGGACAAATATAATTGAAATATTTCTCTGTACGAATACTTAAGAGTGCCACTATATATATATATATATATATATATATATACACACACGTGTGTGTGCGTGTGTGTGTGTGGCTACTTTTCGTTTTCGCGACAATCTTTAGGATACACAAAGACCAAAGCGAGACAGAAAAGTGCGTGCACCAAATAAATAGTGTTGCCATAATTTCAGATTATTTTCTTCAAAAAATAAATTTAGGCAACCATGACAAAAAGGATAGATTGAAAGTTAGATTAGGTTACGTTAGGTTTAATTAGTTTAATAAGGTTGTTTCAAGTAAGGTCAATCTCGGAAGGCAAATTTAAAAATGTGAAAATATCGCGGTTTTATAAGTAAATACCTCAGTTCTCAGTTGTGTGTGTGTGTGTGTGTGTGTGTGTGGGTGTGTGTTAACATCTAAAAACCTTAAAGTTTTTAAAGATACCATAATCATAAATTCTTTATTGTTATCAACAAAAAGTGAATTTTCCATAAAAATATGATATCTCGCCAGCAGTTATGACGTCATTGGATGCCAAGGACATCCAAGTAAATGAGGGGAAAGCACGCGGGGAAGGAGCAGTGCGCGAGAGAATTTAGATCAGTGGTGGCCAACCATTTTTTGATGCGTGCCATTTTTAGGTTAGGTTTAATTCGGATGCGCCAAAAAAATTTTTTTTTAAAAATTACTAAACTTGTAAGTAAAAATAAAAATATAATATAATATTTACCTTAAATAGAAATATAATGTGAAAAATATTTACCTTAATGAGATTACATCTTAACTGCTTAACTGCTTAACTACATCTTAACTGCTTAAATCTTTGATTTTTAATATTTAGTGTTAGAAGTGAAAATTTAGCACAATTCATACTATACCTCGATGCGCCACTTCAAAGTACTTGATGCGCCACCTTTGGCGCAATGCGCCGCGGTTGGCCACCACTGATTTAGATGAAGGGGAATGAACCGTGGCACTTTTCCCTTTGCATATTTAGGGGTGTATATATATATATTGAAAAACATTGGTGGGTACCGCGACAGTCGAAAGGAGACACTGAAGGCGATCACATACTATTTCTCTCATTGAACTCCTCGTGACGTTAAGTTTTTAAAATGAAAACTATCATTTCGTTATGTCTTGCGTGTTCATTAGCTCTCGCAGCAGAACACCCACAACCTCCCCTCTCCCATCTTTACCAGTATCAGGACGATCCCCAGTGGTACATGGAACATAATGAAAATTCCATGGAACTACAGGAAGCACCTGAACACGATTTAAGCTCGAGGGAAGCACATCCGATTCAAGCTTATCCATGGGAGAACCAATTAATTTATGATGAAAGCGACAATGATTCCTCCTCCTCCGATTTCATAAGAAACAAAAGACAGACCGCTAGAGATTTGGCAATGGACCTCGAACTGAGTCATCAAGATAAATATGGCAACAACAGACCTGTCGGAAAGGTAGGCCTAAACGTCGATTATCTACATACACTTACAAACGAAATACCCATCTTCTTTTGAACACAAGAAAGTGTTTAGGTTTATAATCGAGGGTGTCTGTCGTTCTTTGCAGCTTCATGGTGGAGTTACTGTACTTTGAATGGCGATATTCATGATCGAAATAATTACCATGCTCTTGGCGGTGCTAGAGTGGGAAGCGTGTTATGGAGAAGTCGCAACAACAGACACTCCATCGGAGCTGGTGTTTACGTTTGATTAACAAATAATCAAAGAAAAATGACCATAGACGACACAAGATCAAAGAAGTTAAGAATAACTGTGATCGCACAAGGAGTGTGACTCGGGTCAATTTCAAAGACAAAGAAAATGCTATAATGAGTTGGCCTATCCTGCATTAAAGGACGGAAAAAATTTGTATGCAGTTGATGAAAATTTCTAGGAGAAAGGCATTTACCCTGAGGGGATAATACATGTGCAATGAACACCTTAGTATACTCCTATACTTCAAATCGCATGTATATTGACGGATTAATTGCTTCACTTAATGAGGCAACAGTGGGATGTTGTATAGATAACACAAGGATAAATAACTTAGTTTATGCCGATGATATGGTGTTAATAAGTCCCTCTGTTAGTATAAGGCGGCCATAAGGCGATGTAAACAGGAAGAAGAGTCTATTCGAGCATCAAAAGCCTGTGAAGCTCGCATAAATAACGATAATAACAAATTTTGGAAAATTGTTAAGAATCAAACGGGTGTCAAAAATGTCCTCCCTCCGACAATCGATGGGGTGCCGGGGGAGGATGAAATTACAAAGCTGTGGAAAAACCACTACTCTAACATTCTTAACAGTGTGAGTAGGGATAATCTTAAGATAGATTGCAGCGAAACGATTGTGGGAGGGACAAGGGAAAATATTTTTATATAATTTTCTGAAGTAAAGAGGTTAATTAAAGAGTTAAAGACTGGTTCTGCGTCAGGGATAGATGACTTATTGAATGAGCGCTTAAAATATGCAAATGACGTGGTATGTCTGCATATATCATTGCTCCTATCAGCCATGCTTGCTCATAGCTATATCCCTGCGGAGTTCATGAGAGTATATCTTGCCCCGGTCAAAAATAAGTACGGAGACATTCTATCCAGCAATAATTACAGGCCTATTGCTGTCGCTTCCTGCTTCTCGAAACTACTAGAAAAACTCTTGTTACCGATTAAATGATTTCCTATGGACATCATCTAATCAGTTTGGCTTTAAAAGGTCCCACTCAACTGACCTGTGTATCTATGTAGTTAGAGAAACAATATCTAAATACATTGACAGTAATTCAACCATTTATAGCTGTTTCCTTGATATAAGTAAGGCATATGATAGGGTGAACCACAATTTTATTTGCAAAACTAGAAGACAGGAAGGTTCCCATGTACATATTAAATTTATTGAAATTTTGGTATTCCCACCAATCTTTCACTGTTAGGTACGGCAATGTACTATCCGAGTGTTTTTGGATCCTCTTGCGGGTGAGACAAGGCTCCTTGCTCTCCCCTATGCTGTTTAATGTGTATATTGACGGATTAATTGCTTCACTTAATGAGGCAACAGTGGGATGTTGTATAGATAACACAAGGATAAATAACTTAGTTTATGCCGATGATATGGTGTTAATAAGTCCCTCTGTTAAAGGTCTGAATCAGCTACTGAATGTCTGCGAAGTGTATTCGCAGAAACATGATATTCTTTTTAATGTTACAAAAACTAAGGTTATGCAATTTCATCCTAAAAGCTGTAATCAGCCAGCTGACATAAGGTTTAAAATGAATGGTGAAGTAATTGAGGAAGTACAAGAGTTTAAGTATTTGGGTCAAACTATTACCAGCTCCTTGAGTGATGACTCGGATATAAGAAAACAATCTCGAAGCTTGTGTGCTAAAGCGAATATGACCATAAGGAACTTTCGTTTCTGTACAAGTGAAGCTAAAGACACAATCTTTCGTACTTTCTGCAGTAATATATACGGACAGCAACTGTGGGTGAATTATAAAAAAGGTTCTGGCAGAACCCTAAATTTGCTGTACAACAGGTCTTTTAGACTCTTACATAAATTACCCCCGAGATGCTCAGCTTCGCAAATGTTTGCTACCCGCAATGTCCCGAGCTTCCCGGAGGTAACAAGACGTGCTCAACACAGTCTAATGCAAAGAATTAAAAAATCAACCAACCCGATCATCCAAGCTATCCATGAGTCCTGCCATTTATCATCTAAGCTATGGACTTTTTGGTACGAAAACGTCTGTCTGTAGCTCCACTTAACTTCGACAGTGCAGTATTATTTCTAATCAATTGTATATATTTCTATCCTTAGTATATGAACTGTCATTGTATTAATAATATTTGTCATATGGACTATAGTCTGCCAATAAACCTTTTCATTTTTATTTTCATTTCATTTCATATATACGTACTATATATAGTAAATACTGTCACTACAAATATAAAGTGTAAATAATAAACCACAAACAATCGCAGCAATTAGGGTAGTGACGTTCAAATATGGGAAACAAATAGTAGTTATCGTGTGTGTGTGTGTGTGTGTGTGTGTGTGTATAGCTCTGTGTGCGTGTCTATGGCTGTGTGTGTGTGTGTGCGAGACGCACAATTTCCTCTGGTAAGAGTTACTTCAGAAGCCAAAAAACTAACTTTAAAGTTTTGATGTCCCTAATTGGTCGACTGGTCCGCTTCACCAAACCCAAATTATAATTTACGTTCAATTTTTCCAAACATTTTCCTTCATAAAATTATAATCCAATACATGCATGAGAATGCTGAAGGAAGATAGAAACACTCACATTTAAAAATATATTAACGTAAACGAAAATACTAAAGTCTTATTCTGAACAAAATAAGCCACACCTAACTATGGCGTCATATACAATACCTAAAAACAAATTAAATAAGATGGGACAAACCGCAAGAGCAACTATACGACCACGACACAGGTGACGTTAAACTTAGCGTGGATTGAAGGGGCTGAAAAATGAACTGGAGGGGCCACCCAGCAGCCACACTGATGACTTTATTTACTACAAAAAATATACTGCCGAGTTCATTCGTTACGGATAATTCCTTTTTCCCCAACAATTAAAATCTGGCCTTGAATGGAATTAACGTTTGAAATCTATGATCAAAATATTACTCTGAATTTATGAATATAACCAATTCTTTTTGAAAATGTTTTCAACATCTGCACTAACTTTTTTAAATAAATATAAACATAATACAAAAATCACCAATACACAGCAAAATACTGCATTAATAACTTAATTACATTTATACATTAAGTTATTAACACAAAGTTTATAAACTGGTAAAATAAAGCAAACCTCTTCGCAAAGAGGTTTCAAAACTTCAATTTCTATGATCCAGTCTCAAAATGTTGACAGGTCTTTTTGCCTTTAAAATAGTTGAGTTTTATTTTCAACTTTTCACACAAATTAAACTTCATCAATCAATTTCTTAGCTTTGAAAATGATTGGTTTTAACACAAGAATTGACACAACATATTCAATCCCAACCCTTTCGTTCTTTTTCTCACCTCATGCATTCATTTCAAGTTAACAAAAGACGATCGCATACACACACACACACACACACATTCGCACTCTTGGACGCATTCACACGTACTCCCACAGGATTGCTCTACTACAGTACAGTACATCGAGATTCACGTCTGACATTGTCATACGAGGAAGTGAGAGAAGGAAATGTGTCACAGAGGGTGAGATTAGGAGCCTGTACAAATTTGTGGAAGGCACATTTACTCACGGCACTCTTATTAATCTAATGAAACTTAAACTAATCTTACATGACGGAACTGGTCGTAACGTGAGGAAAACTTAGTCAATATTACCTAATGTATGCCGCAGGACATTTACCGACTGGGTACGGTATCTGGTTCACTGAATGTGTATGCGTTTTGTCGTTGACTACTTTACATCTCCCAGACAAGTTTAAAATACACGAAGACCTTAACCCTTTAACGACGGATGGTACCTTAAGGTCCACCAGAAATAACAATATAAATTGTACTACAATGCATCGTTTCTATAAATGTTTCTACATGTTTATATAGATATCATTTAATTGTCGAAAAAGGAACACAAAATGTATATCATTTCAGTGTAGTTACTAAAATACTTAGTTTTGAATAACAATAAAACCTATACGTTCTGGTAACAAGAGTGACTGCATATGCTGCGGACTCGTCCTTAAAGGGTTAACGCGACAGAAAATTGTATACACCACAAAAGTGGTGTTGCCATAATTTCAGACTTTCTTTCGAAATATAACTTTAAACTATTACTTTAAAGAGGATATGTTGAAGGTTAAGTTAGGTTAGGTTAGGTTAATGTGAAAATATCGTGGTTTCAAGAGTAAACACCTCCGTTGTGTGTGTGTGTGTGTGTGTGTGTGTGAGAGAGAGCTTTATTTTAATAAATAAAAAGCGAATTTTCCACCAAAGTTAATACATTATTAGAATTCTCCCAAATTATGACGTCAGACGTTGCCAAGGCCACCTCCATCGGAGCAATGAAAAGGGAAAAGCACGCAGGGAATGCCCGACGGGCACAGATACGAGAACTCTACTTACTGAGAATGATGCAGTCGTGGTTTTCCCTTTAGATCTTTACGGATATATATATTGGGAGACATCAGCGGGTACTGCAACAGTTGAAAGAAGACACTGAAGGTGATCACATACTATTTTCTCTCAGTGTGCATCGTAGTAACGTGGAGTAAAGTTTTTAAAATGAAAGCTATCATTTCGTTATGTCTCGTGTGCTCATTGGTTCTCGCAACAGGACACCCACCGCCTCCCATCGCCCATCTCATCCAGTCTCAGGACAACCTCCAGTTGTACATGGAACCTAATGAAAATTCCATGGAACTGCAGGAAGATCCAGAATTTGATCTAAACTCGAATGAAGCACATCCTATTGAAGTTTATCCGTGGGAGGACCCATCAATTTACGAGTATGACGAAAATGATGATGATTCCTCCGACAACGATTTCATAAGAAACAAAAGACAGACCGCTAGAGATCTGGCAATGGACCTCGCATTGAGTCATCAAGATAAACATGGCAACAACAGACCCGTAGGAAAGGTAGGCCTATACGTGGATTATCTCCATACGCTTACAGACGAAATACTTATTTTCTTTGAATACAGGAAAGTTATTTAGGTTTATAATCGAGGGTGTCTGTCATTCTTTGCAGCTTCATGGTGGAGTTACTTTGAATGCCGATATTCATGATCGAAATAATTACCATGCTTTTGGAGGTGCTGGAGCGGGAAGCGTCTTATGGAGAAGTCGCAACAACAGACACTCCATCGGAGCTGGTGCTTACGTCGGACAATCAATGGGAAGATCGGGGGGATACAGGTACATATTTTAATTTAAACTTAACATTAAAAATTAACAATTTAACAATCATTAACTGCATTCAATCATGGTATACTCAACTCACGATAATAATTCTTCATTAACCTTCTTCTAAATTCTTTAAGAAGCATTGATTTTACTGTAAATGAAATTTCTTATTTCAGGTACACATCTCGACCGGACTTTGGTGCTGGATTCGGTTACCGTTTCAGGTTCTAAGTTCTAACTCATCTCATTTCTCGTCACTCATCGCAAAAGATAAATATTTATTCTCGAATTTCGTATTCACTGTGTAATTTGTGCAAATATCAATTGTCTTTACACTTTATTCATTTTCATCCATCTCACACTTATAATTATATAAGTCTTAACAACGATATAAAAGCATTTGTAACTAAAGTGTGAATTTAACAGGAAATTTGTGATATATTTAAATCAAATGATATTCCACTTTTGCAAACAAATTATATTTAAATTATGTTTATATAATATTAGAATAACTATATTTTATACTTTAATATTTATATTAAAATGCGATCCTGATTGCTGTGTTTAATTAAAATTACCTTATAAATTTTGGTTTGTGGATTATTAATTATTAAATTAATAATTGTAAACATTCGTAATGTTTAAGGTATTATTCTTTCGGAAGTATGACATCATGAATTACCAAATTCACATAATTTTATCAATTCAAAAGACTTCATTACACTTTTTTCAAAAGCGTTATGTTGTATCATATTTCAAATGGTATACATTTATAATAAGCTTCACTTGTAAGTGAGGGGACTTGAAGAAAAAAATCAAAGTCCAAAGTTTTCGAGATGCCTGACTGAGTGGGTGAAAGATTGAAAATACCAATTAACTCGCGTTAGAGTGTCAGACGGAAAAAGGATAAATAAAACAAGGAAAAAGATCAGCTAAGGAGGACAGTGACAGGAGAAACTGCAGTAGGTGTGAAGGGCTCACAAATAAAACCGTAATATTTATAAGTCAAGAGACCTAGAAACAAGCACAGTGCTCAGGCTATACCAATGCGAACTACTGTGGTAAGAGCAGGATTATTATTGTCAGCCACCCAGCACCAGCACTATCGGGAGTCGAGCTTGACACTCGGATCCGTAAGAAAATATGTCACTGCGCCACCCAATCTTCGTTCTTCCTACTGAATAAATATTTCATCGATCGGACCGAAATGGTCGTCAAGATCAAGGCGTCATCAACAATAACATCCACATTCCACATGATCGACAAAATATTCACACGACCGGGCATCAACAATTACATTCACTTCCAATATCATCGGCAGAGTATTCCTACGGCAGGCATTTCCTCAACAAAACGAACTAAGCGAGACCGTCTGTCGTCCGTCAGTTCTATCAAATTTCTAGTTTTGAACTGTAAAAGCAATTCCTCGTCGACAAAATGAGTATAATTCCTTTTCTTCAACAAAAATAACAGAGTGAATAAAAATTTTGTACGTATTGATACGTATATTGGATAAACAACTATTAAAATAGTTACTCATTGCTCGTCTGAAGGAATAAAAGTATCGTGTGTTTTCGAGAATAGAATGGTCAATCACATCAAAAGAGTTACCCAAATCCATAAATAAGGAAATCACTTTCTTTTCCTATTTAGACACGTTGGCGTTGTCCTTAAGATTAAAGATAGGCATTTTGGTTGATTATTTGTTACCTTCCTTCTTCGACTAATGAACGCGTTCCGAACCCTTGTATTTTCTTTTAGACTTTAAAGATTTTAACAAATAATCAAAGAAAAATGACCATAGACGACACAAGATCAAAGAAGTTAAGAATAACTGTGGTCGCACAAGGAGAGTAACTCTGGTCAATTTCATTTAAAAGACAAACAAAATACTATAATGAGTATCCTGCATTAAAGGATGGAAAAAATCTGTATGCAGTTGATGGAAATTTCTAGGAGAAAAGCATTTACCCTGAGGGGATAATACATGTGCAATGAACACCTTAGTATACTCCTATACTTCAAATCGCGTGTATATATACGTATATATAGTAAATACTGTAACTACAAATATAAAGTGTAAATAATAAACCACAACCAATCGCAGCAATTAGGGTAGTAACGCTCAAATATGGGAAACAAATATTAGTACTATTATCGTGTGTGTGTGTGTGTGTGTGTGTGTGTGTGTGTGGCGTCATATACAATACCTAAAAACAAAGTAAATAAGAATGGACAAACCGCAAGAGGAACTATACGACCACGACACGGGTGACGTTAAACTTAGCGTGGATGGAAGGGGCTGAAAAATGAACTTTAGGGGCCACCAGCAGCCACACTGATGACTTTATTTACTACAAAAAATAAACTGCCGAGTTTATTCGTTATGGATAATTCCTTTTTCCCCAAGAATTAAAATCTGGCCTTGAATGGAATTCACGTTTGAAACCTACGATCAAAATATTACTCTGAATTTACGAATGTAACCAATTCCTTTTTGAAAATGTTTTCAACATTTGCACTAACTTTTTTAAATAAATATAAACATAATACAAAAATCACCAATACACAGCAAAATACTGCATTAATAACTTAATTACCTTTAAACATTAAGTTATTAACACAAAGTTTATAAACTGGTAAAATAAAGCAAACCTCTTCGCAAAGAGGTTTCAAAACTTCAATTTCTCTGATCCAGTCTCAAAATGTTGACAGATCTTTTTGCCTTTAAAATAGTTTCGTTTTATTTTCCAACTTTTCACACAAATTAAACTTCATCAATCAATTTCTTAGCTTTGAAATGATTGGTTTTAACACAAGAATTGACACAACACATTCAATCCCAACCCTTTCGTTCTTTTTCTCACCTCATGCATTCATTTCAAGTTAACAAAAGACGATCGCATATACACACATTCGCACTCATGGACGCATTCACACGTACTCCCACAGAAGGATTGCTCTACTACAGTACAGTACATCGAGATTCACGTCTGACATTGTCATAGAGGAAGTGAAAGAAGGAAATGTTGTGTCATAGAGAGTGAGATTAGGAGCCTGTACAAATTTGGCGGAAGGCACATTTACTCACGGCACTCTTATTAACCTAATGAAACCTAACCTAATCTCACATGACGGAACCGGGCGTAACGTAAGGAAACCTTAGTTAATATAACCTAATGTATGCCGCAGGACATTTACCCACTGGGTACGGTATCTGGTTCACTGAATGTGTGTGTTTTGTCGTTGACTACTTTACATCTCCCAGACAAGTTTAAAATACACGTTGACCTTAACGCGACAGAAAATTGGGGTCTTTTCCATTTTATGGGAACCACCATTTTTTAAAATAAATATATTGTTCTGAAGCATTTTTTTATGCTGATTCCAAATATATTATTCTTTTGCAGGAGAAATACAAAATAAGAAAGTTATAGTCATTAATATTTTATTATTTATACGATATTTCTTTATTTTCTCATATTGCATAGTTTGTTAGGTTAGGTTAGTTAGGTTAGGTTAGGTTAGTTAGGTTAGTTTAGTTAGGTTAGGTTAATTGTTTAAAACTTAATTACCTCTCTAAAGTAATTGTTATAATCCACGATTGTTCCACGATTATTGCTAGCCAAATTAAGTTATAATTTTCCATATTGTCAAGTCGAAGCAAATATTTTCATTCAAGGTAAATTAACAACTGATTTGAACTATTAGAAATAGGCTATTAGGCCCTAACTGAGCTTACGATGACGTTATCGTACAAATGAAGTCATCGTGGCATATCATATCAATAATAAAAATTTATTGACTATAACTTTCTTATTTTTTATTTCTCCTGAAAAAGAATAATATATTTGGAATCAGCATAAAAAATGCTGTAAAACCATGTATTTATTTTTAAAAAAATGGTGGTTCCCATAAAATGGAAAAGATCCAAAAATTGTGTACACCACAAAAGTGGTGTTGCCATAATTTCAGAATAAATGCAAAAACTTCACTTTTTTTTTCTACATGAAGGTCAAAATATGAAAATAAAAACCCACTCTAATAGACAGAGTTTATTTCCACAACAGTTTCGACGCCCACTGGCATCCTCCTCGGGTGGATACAGAAACACGAATGAACCGTGGGAACGTGTTCGAACCTAAGTGTGAATTTCTTAAAGGTCTCTGGATTGTTTCCTTACTCGTTTTTAGTAAATGTAATAATGGAAGTAATAAATGTGGAAATAAATATAAATGCAACAGATGTAATAATAAAGGTAATATTATAAATTTAATAATTAGGGTAAAGGTAATAATAATAAATGTTAAAAAAAAAAAATGTAAATGCAATAATAAATGCAGTAATTATGTCAAAATATTAGAATCTGTATGTATAGAACAAGAAGATAGTTTTAATTTGTGGGAATGTACTTATAAGCGGACCCTGTAATAAAATGCCCTTCCGGTGTCGGTAGAACGGTATCTAACCTAGGTGCGAATTTCTTAATGGTCTCTGGGTTGTTTCCTAATCACCTTTTTCATTCGTTTTTCGGTTTATAAGTTCTGTATAATAAACAACAATGTAATAACCAATGTAATAATAAATTTATAATTTCTGTAATAAATAATTATGCAATATTAAATGTAATAAATTTAATAATAAATGTAATAATTATGTAAAAAAATAAAAAAATAATATAATCTGTATGTTTAGAACAGGAAGATAGTTTTAAATTTGTGCGAATGTACTTAATGAAAATGACCTTCCGGTGTCGGGAGAATGGGATCTAACCTAAGTGCGAATTTCTTAACGGTCGGTCCCTGGACTGTTTTTCCCTCTTGTTTTGGTTCATTCGTGTTTCTGTATCCACCCGAGGAGGATGCCAGTGGGCGTCGAAACTGTTGTGGAAATAAACTCTGTCTATTAGAGTGGGTTTTTATTTTCACATAATTTCAGACTTTCTCTCGAAATATAACTTTAAACTACCACTATAAAGAGGATATGTTGAAGGTTAAGTTAGGTTAGGTTAATGTGATAATATCGTGGTTTCAAGAGTAAACACCTCCGTTGTGTGTGTGTGTGTGTGTGTAAGCTTTTTATTTTAATAAATAAAAAGCGAATTTTTCACCAAAGTTAATACAATATTAGAATTCTCCCAAATTATGACGTCAGACGTTGCCAAGGCCACTTCCATCGGAGCAATGAAAAGGGAAAAGCACGCGGGGAATGCCCGACGGGCACAGATACGAGAACTCTACTTACTGAGAATGATGCAGTCGTGGTTTTCCCTTTAGATCTTTACGGGTATATATACTGGGAGACATCGACGGGTACTGCAACAGTTAAAAGGAGACACTGAAGGTGATCACACACTATTTTCTCTCAGGGTGCATCGTAGTAACGTTGAGTAAAGTTTTTAAAATGAAAACTATCATTTCGTTGTGTCTCGTGTGCTCATTGGCTCTCGCAACAGGACACCCACCGCCTCCCATCGCCCATCCCATCCAGTCTCAGGACGATCTCCAGTTGTACATGGAACCTAATGAAAATTCCATGGAACTGCAGGAACATCCAGAATTTGATCTAAGCTCGAGTGAAGCACATCCTATTGAAGTTTATCCGTGGGAGGACCGATCAGTTTACGAGTATGACGAAAATGATGATGATTCCTTCGACAACGATTTCATAAGAAACAAAAGACAGACCGCTAGAGATCTGGATAATGGACCTCGCATTGAGTCATCAAGATAAACATGGCAACAACAGACCCGTAGGAAAGGTAGGCCTAAACGTGGATTATCTACATACGCTTACAGACGAAATACTTATTTTCTTTGAATACAGGAAAGTTATTTAGGTTTTTAATCGAGGGTGTCTGTCATTCTTTGCAGCTTCATGGTGGAGTTACTTTGAATGCCGATATTCATGATCGAAATAATTACCATGCTTTTGGAGGTGCTGGAGTGGGAAGCGTGTTATGGAGAAGTCGCAACAACAGACACTCCATCGGAGCTGGTGCTTACGTCGGACAATCAATGGGAAGATCGGGGGGATACAGGTACATATTTTAATTTAAACTTAACATTAAAAATTAACAATTTAACAATCGTTAACTGCATTCAATCATGGTATACTTAACTCACGATAATAATTCTTCTTTAACTTTCTTCTACATTCTTCGACAAGCATTGATTTTACTGTAAATGAAATTTCTTATTTCAGGTACACATCTCGACCGGACTTTGGTGCTGGATTCGGTTACCGTCTCAGGTTCTAAGTTCTAACTCATCTCATTTCTCGTCACTCATCGCAAAAGATAAATATTTATTCTCGAATTTCGTATTCACTGTGTAAATTATGCAAATATCAATTGTCTTTACACTTTATTCATTTTCATCCATCTCACACTTATAATTATATAAGTCAACAACGATATAAAAGCATTTGTAACTAAAGTGTGAATTTAATAGGAAATTTGTGATATACTGTATTTAAATCAAATGATATTCCACTTTTGCAAACAAATTATATTTAAATTATGTTTATATAATATTAGAATAACTATATTTTATACTTTAATATTTATATTAAAATGCGATCCTGATTGCTGTGTTTAATTAAAATTACCTTATAAATTTTGTTTTGTGGATTATTAATTATTAAATTAATAATTGTAAACATTCGTAATGTTTAAGGTATTATTCTTTCGGAAGTATGACATCATGAATTACCAAATTCACATAATTTGATCAATTCAAAAGACTTCATTACACTTTTGTCAAAAGCGTTATTTTGTATCATATTTCAAATTGTATACATTTATAATAAGCTTCACTTGTAAGTGAAGGGACTTGAAGAAAAAATCAAAGTCCAAAGTTTTCGAGATGTCTGACTGAGTGGGTGAAAGATTGAGAATACTGATTAATTCTTGCGTTAGAGAGTCGGACGGAAAAAAGGATGAATAAAACAAGGAAAAATATCAGCTAAGGAGGACAGTGACAGGAGAAACTGCAGTAGGTGTGAAGAGCTCACAAATAAAACCGTAATATTTATAAGTCGAGAGACCTAGCAACAGGCACATTGCTCAGGCTAAACCAATGCGAACCATTGTGCTTAGAGCAGGATTATTATCGTCAGCCACCCAGCACCAGCACTATCGGGAGTCGAGCTTGACACTCGGATCCGTAAGAAAATATGTCACTGTGCCACCCAATCTTCGTTCTTCCTACTGAATAAATATTTCATCGATCGGACCGGACATGGTCGTCAAGATGAACGCGTCATCAACAATAACATCCACCTTCCACATGATCGACAAAATATTCACACGACCGGGCATCAACAATTACATTCACTTCCCATATCATCGACAGAGTATTCCTACGACAGGCATTTCCTCAACTAAACGAACTAAGCGAGGCCGTCTGTCGTCCGTCAGTTCTATCAAATTTCTAGTTTTGAACTGTAAAAACAATTCCTCGTCGACAAAATGAGTATAATTCCTTTTCTTCAACAAAAATAACAGAGTGAATAAAAATTTTGTACGTATTGATACGTATATTGGATAAACAACTATAAAAATAGTTACTCATAGCTCGTCTAAAGGAATAAAAGTATCGTGTGTTAAGGAGAATAGAATGGTCAATCACATCAAAAGAGTTGCCCAAATCCATAAATATGGAAATCATTTTCTTTTCCTATTTAGACACGTTGGCGTTGTCCTTAAGATTAAAGATAGGCATTTTGGTTGATTATTTATTACCTCCCTTCTTCGACTAATGAACGCGTTCCGAACCCTTGTATTTTCTTTTAGACTTTAAAGATTTTAACAAATAATCAAAGAAAAATGACCATAGACGACACAAGATCAAAGAAGTTAAGAATAACTGTGGTCGCACAAGGAGAGTGACTCGGGTCAATTTCAAAGACAAAGAAAATGCTATAATGAGTATCCTGCATTAAAGGACGGAAAAAATCTGTATGCAGTTGATGGAAATTTCTAGGAGAAAGGCATTTACCCTGAGGGGATAATACATGTACAATGAACACCTTAGTATACTCCTATACTTCAAATCGCGTGTATGTATACGCATATATAGTAAATACTGTAACTACAAATATAAAGTGTAAATAATAAACCACAACCAATCGCAGCAATTAGGGTAGTGACGCTCAAATATGGGAAACAAATATTAGTACTGTTATCGTGTGTGTGTGTGTGTGTGTGTGTGTGTGTGGCTCTGTGTGCGTGTATGGCTGTGTACGTGTGTGTGTGTCTATGGCTGTGTGTGTGTGCGAGACGCACAATTTCGTCTGGTAAGAGTTACTTCAGAAGCCAAAAAACTAACTTTAAATTTTTGATGTCCCTAATTGGTCGACTGGTCCGTTTCACCAAACCCAAATTATAATTTACGTTAAATTTTTCCAAACATTTTCCGGTTATTATTCGTTTTTTGACCCAGTCACACCCAGCTATAACAGCAATATATATTGAATAACCAATCAAAACTGAATAAGAAAATATATATATATTATCTTGTGCAAATTTGTATAAAATGTGTTTTTTTTATTAAAATATATTTCCTATTTTTGGTGTTTTTTCAATATATTTATATCGACTATTTGGTGAATATTTCTTATTTTGGGTGATTCTGGCTACTTCTGCGTAATTCAATTTGTCCTCTTTTACAAATAAATCATTTTAAGCAATTGTTTGTCTGTTGAACTGTGTTCAGTTTGTTTTTTTGTGACTAGAAGTATGACGTGTCAGTTATGCATATTTGATTTTGAAGACGTGATCCGCCATATTGCCGTCGATGAAGACAAAAGTTTAGACCTTTTTTTCAATCACGGAATAATTAAGACATCCGTGACCTGCCCTAAATGCAACAGTACTTGTATTTTAAGGAAAGACCAGAAGGTCTTTAGGTGCCATAAAAAAATCCTAAAAATAAACGTGTGTCGTTTCAGTTTAAGGGCAGGCGAAATTTACCGGACTACCCATGCAAGGTTGGCACATGTTAAAGATCACGTATCACAAATTGATCGGTCCTAATGTTTTGCAGAGAGTTCAGTACGTGACACTGGTTAGGTCATTTGTACGCCCTTGATGATTGGTTAGGTTAAATCATGATATTTTCGTTTAAATTCGTTAGTTTAAACGAAAATGACGAGTGCAAACTTTTCTGGTTAATTTGAGGTGTTTTGTACGAAACTGCCATCCGTTTCCTGTGCAAATGCGTAGTTTTCAAGATGACGATATCTCGAAAACTACGCATTTGCACAGGAAACGGATGGCAGATTCGTGCAGAACACCTCAAAATTGACCAGAAAAGTTTGCTCTCATTATAAAAAGAGACTGGGTCAAAAAAACGAATAATTACCCATTTTCCTTCATACAATTATAATCCAATACATGCACCAGAATGCTGAAGGAAGATAGAAACACTCACATTTAAAAATATATTAACGTAAACGAAAATACTAAAGTCTTATTCTGAACAAAATAAGCCACACCTAATTATGGCGACATATACAATACCTAAAAACAAAGTAAATAAGAAGGGACAAACCGCAAGAGCAACTATACGACCACGACACGGGTGACGTTAAACTTAGCGTGGATGGAAGGGGCTGAAAAATGAACTGGAGGGGACACCCGGCAGCTACACTGATGACTTTATTTACTACAAAAAATACACTGCCGAGTTTATTCGTACGGATAATTCCTTTTTCTACAAGAATTAAAATCTGGCTTTGAATGGAATTCACGTCTGAAACCTACGATCAAAATATTACTCTGAATTTACGAATATAACCAATTCTTTTTGAAAATGTTTTCAACATCTGCACTAACTTTTTTGGAGCTATTGAAGAATAGGGGCCCCAGCCTTCTTTAGTTAGCTTTATAAGGCTAACTAGCGAAAATATCATGACCTAACCTAACCACTCGTCAAGGGCGTACAGTTAACCTAACGATTGGTTAGGTTAGGTCGTGATATTTTCGTTAGTTAGCCTTATAAGCTTAACTAAAGAAGGCTGGGGTCCCTTTTCTTCATTAGCTCCACTTTTTTAAATAAATATAAACATAATACAAAAATCACCAATACACAGCAAAATACTGCATTAATAACTTAATTACATTTATACATTAAGTTATTAACACAAAGTTTATAAATGGTAAATAAAGCAAACCTCTTCGCAAAGTGGTTTCAAAGCTTAAATTTCTATGATCCAGTCTCAAAATGTTGACAGATCTTTTTGCCTTTAAAATAGTTGAGTTTTATTTTTCAACTTTTCACACAAATTAAACTTCATCAATCAATTTCTTAGCTTTGAAAATGCCTGGTTTTAACACAAGAATTGACACAACACATTCAATCCCAACCCTTTCGTTCTTTTTTTCACCTCAGGCATTCATTTCAAGTTAACAAAAGACGATCGCATATACACACACACACACACATTCGCACTCATGGACGCATTCACACGTACTCCCACAGAAGGATTGCTCTACTACAGTACAGTACATCGAGATTCACGTCTGACATTGTCATAGAGGAAGTGAAAGAAGGAAATGTTGTGTCATAGAGGGTGAGATTAGGAGCCTGTACAAATTTGTTGAAGGCACATTTACTCACGGCACTCTTATTAACCTAATGAAACCTAACCTGATCTCACATGACGGAACTGGGCGTAACGTAAGGAAACCTTAGTTAATATAACCTAATGTATGCCGCAGGACATTTACCCACTGGGTACGGTATCTGGTTCACTGAATGTGTAGGTGTTTTGTTGTTGACTACTTTACATCTCCCAGACAAGTTTAAAATACACGAAGACCTTAACGCGACAGAAAATTGTGTACACCACAAAAGTGGTGTTGCCATAATTTCAGACTTTCTTTCGAAATATAACTTTAAACTACCACTATAAAGAGGATATGTTGAAGGTTAAGTTAGGTTAGGTTAATGTGAAAATATCGTGGTTTCAAGAGTAAACACCTCCGTTGTGTGTGTGTTGTGTGTGTGTGTGTGTGTGTGTGTGTGAGCTTTTTATTTTAATAAATAATAAGCGAATTTTTCACCAAAGTTAATACAGTATTAGAATTCTCCCAAATTATGACGTCAGACGTTGCCAAGGCCACTTCCATCGGAGCAATGAAAAGGGAAAAGCACGGGGGGAATGCCCGACGGGCACAGATACGAGAACTCTACTTACTGAGAATGATGCAGTCGTGGTTTTCCCTTAAGATCTTTACGGGTATATATATTGGGAGACATCGGCGGGTACTGCAACAGTTAAAAGGAGACACTGAAGGTGATCACATACTATTTTCTCTCAGTGTGCATCGTAGGAACGAGTAAAGTTTTTAAAATGAAAACTATCATTTCGTTATGTCTCGTGTGCTCATTGGCTTTCGCAGCAGGACACCCACCGCCTCCCATCGCCCATCTCATCCAGTCTCAGGACGATCTCCAGTTGTACATGGAACCTAATGAAAATTCCATGGAACTGCAGGAAGATCCAGAATTTGATCTAAGCTCGAGTGAAGCACATCCTATTGAAGTTTACCGTGGGAGGACCAATCAGTTTACGAGTATGACGAAAGATGATGATTCCTCCGACAACGATTTCATAAGAAACAAACGACAGACCGCTAGAGATCTGGCAATGGACCTCGCATTGAGTCATCAAGATAAACATGGCAACAACAGACCCGTAGGAAAGGTAGGTAAACATGGATTATCTACATACGCTTACAGACGAAATACTTATTTTCTTTGAATACAGGAAAGTTATTTAGGTTTATAATCGAGGGTGTCTGTCGTTCTTTGCAGCTTCATGGTGGAATTACTTTGAATGCCGATATTCATGATCGAAATAATTACCATGCTTTTGGAGGTGCTGGAGTGGGAAGCGTGTTATGGAGAAGTCGCAACAACAGACACTCCATCGGAGCTGGTGCTTACGTCGGACAATCAATGGGAAGATTCGGAGGACACAGGTACATATTTTAATTTAAACTTAACCTTACAAATTAACAATTTAACAATCGTTAACTGCATTCAATCATGGTATCCTTAACTCACGATAATAATTCTTCTTTAATCTTCTTCTACATTCTTCGACAAGCATTGATTTTACTGTAAATGAAATTTCTTATTTCAGGTACACATCTCGACCGGACTTTGGTGCTGGATTCGGTTACCGTTTCAGGTTCTAAGTTCTAACTCATCTCATTTCTCGTCACTCATCGCAAAAGATAAATATTTATTCTCGAATTTCGTATTCACTGTGTAAATTATGCAAATATTAATTGTCTTTAAACTTTATTCATTTTCATCCATCTCACACTTATCATAATTATATAAGTCTTAAGAACGATATAAAAGCATTTGTAACTAAGTGTGAATTTAATAGGAATTTGTGATATATTTAACCCTTTAAGCCCTCAATGTTTTGTAGGGTTAAGTTATGAATACGTGTATTTGAAACGTTAGCAATTTGTACCGTCAGTACTCAAAGGGTTAAATCAAATGATATTCCACTTTTGCAAACAAATTATAATTAAATTATGTTTATATAATATTAGAATAACTATATTTTATACTTTAACATTTATATTAAAATGCGATCCTGATTGCTGTGTTTAATTAAAATAACCTTATAAATTTTCGTTCGTGTATTAAATTAATAGTTGTAAACATTTGTAATGCTAAAGACGTTGAATTATCAACTTTACATCATTTTATAAGTTGAAAAGACTCCATTACATTTATATCATTCAAAAAGAACAAAAAAAACAAACACCTTATGCTCTCTCATATCTCAAATGGGAAACATTTATAATAAGCTTCACCTATAAGTGAAGGAAGAAGTAGGGCATTCTCCTCATTATTGTTTGAATAGCTCATTAATACCACCTGGAGAAACTATTTTTGGCATAGTTGCCTCATCTCAGTGGAATGTGTTAGTGTCGTGCAAGGAAACGTGATTCTTTAGGGGTTTAATCAGTTCTTAAAAGTACTGTTACTTAATCTTTATGTTTGCGTATGGAGAAGAATGAGGAATGATAATGGTCATATACATTTGAACAGATAATAATCAATCCTTTGTATCCGATTTTCGCCTGTTTAAACAATTTGCTTATTTTCGGCTTGTCAACAAAAACTAGCACTTTAACTTGTCACCTATCTATCTATATCAGTTAATGGTATAATAAATAGTAGTGGTCCGAGATTTTCTGCTGTACAACAACCAATTTTTATTTTATTTTATATGTTGCCGTGGACTTACCTTACGTTTGCGTATGTACAGGGCCGGATTTTCCAATAGGCAACATAGGCCATTGGCCTAGGGCCCACCAGTAACTGGGGGCCCACTGGGGACCTCCTACAATCCCTTGACACAAACAGTATCATTGACAAATTTGCCATAGAAAAAAGCAGGAAAAAGTCATTTTGAACTTCACATAGTTGTGCTTGCAAAATTTATTATGCTTCAGTTTGACTGTATTTTTTTCCATTATTCCTTTGTGTAAGAATAAGTTGTACATGATATAAAACTAATTTGAATAAAATTATTGATGTGTTACATTATGTTGTAATTCTTTTTTTTTTTACATTACAATATTACGATATATATATATATATAATATTTGGGGGGGGGGCACTGATAAGGTTTGGCCTAGGGCCCACAAGCAAGTAAATCCGGCCCTGCGTATCTACGTATCTAAGCAAAGTGATGATGGGGTTCTTTAATCTCTTTCATAACATCTAAGGTCACATGACGGAGGAGACTTACAGCCGTAACTTGCCCGTAAGTGGGATCCGAACCGAGGGTCGCCACATCATCTGGATGTAAAGGACGGTCCCGTATACAATTACTACGCAGATCCAATGTCGCTTAATTTCGCTGATCGACGGGAGACGGTGTTACGAAATTGGCCATGACGTAGCGCTGTAATTTAACCCATCTTGCCTAATTTGTGTTCTAGCATCATGTAGTAATATAAAACGCTATCTAATACTTAGTCTGTTTACACTTGGAATTTTTATTCATAGTTTTTCATATACCGAAGCGAGTTAAATAGTTGCAGCGCCCTCTGGCTGATAAAATATTTTCAGTTTCAAAACTTTGTATCAGTGATTATGTCGCATTTTGTGGTCGCTCTTACTAAGTTTTTAAATCTGGAAATACTGTATTTCAGAGAAGTTTTTAACGATTAAAAATTCCGAAACTAAAATAAAACCTACGTTTGGGACCAAGAATGGTGAGATTCTGTGCTTTTTACGGATGTTATTATATTCATTTTCTTAACTCCAAGGACAACATTAAATTTCATTACTTTCCACCCGACAAAACTCATTGTTATTTGTGATTATTTGAATGTGGAAGGACAGATCTTTCAGATAAATCAATTGATGTTTCACAGAACTTATCAGTTATTAGCCTTCAGTTTTCGAATAAACTCTACTGCAATCCATTACACTTAAAATTAAAATCGGATGCACTGCCTGAGGTAAGCCTAAGCCTATTCCCTGAAACTTCTAATTCAGGTATAGTAATAATAATAATAATTGACTGAGTTAGCCTAGTGTTTTTAAGTTGTGTAAAATTTGGTAATTATTCGTTTTAGTGCTTTTTCTCCTTTCTGAACCAAAACACATTTTTCTGGTGTTTTTTGTGTGTGATTTGTTCAAATCTGAACTTCGTTTCTTTGGGAAATGAGCCGTTTTTGAGAAATTTTAAAATTGAAAATTTCTCAAAAACGGCTCATTTCCCAAAGAAACGAAGTTCAGATTTGAACAAATCACACCAAAAAACACCAGAAAAATGTGTTTTGGTTCAGACCTAACCTAACCTAACCTAACAACCTAACCTAACTTAACCTAACCTAACGTAACCACCTAACCTAACTTAACCTAACAACCTAACTTAACCTAACAATCTAACTTAACCTAACCTAACCCGCGTTTTTTCGCAATTTCTAACCTTCAATAGCAGCGTTGGGGTGTTTATACAAATGAGCGGCGACCAACAGGAATAAATAGACGATTTCGCCAGGCCCACAAATTTGAACTTGTTGGCCTAGGCCGCCCTAGCCAATGCTCATAGACGTCGAAGCAAAAACTCCTCCAATTAACTGCACTTTCGGAAGCCAACGCTAAATAGAGCTGTGCATCTAGCTTTGTCAAGAATAACCCAACGTACAATAAGTTTTGCCACAGTTTGAGGTGGGATTTTTCAACCCACGTGCCTTTTCGACGGGAAACAGAGAAGGAACACTTTTTTTTTCTGCCGCGCTCGTCCCTAGTCAATCTTGTGCAATAATAATAATGTACGTCTCTGATTGGTCGGATAAGGTCACGTGAAACAAAAACCAGATTTAATTGGCTGATTTGACCTATGTTTCCTAATTTTGCCACGAGATGTCTCCCCATAAAACTGGAGAGGACGACGATCGGTTAAATTTTAACAGCGTTAAAAGAGCTAAACACTCGGTCAATGGCCTATAATGGCTGCTTTTTACGTCTAAATTTTTTTTTTTTCCATAAAAAATAATTATTACATTTCCTTGATTTTTATCAGTTTCCCTGAGGTTTCAAGGTGTCTGAATACGAATTTATATGTTAAATTGTCATAGAATGTCTCCTTCTATCGAAAACGAACAAAGCATTAAAACGAATATTAACCTAAAATTTTACTATCCAAACAGTGTTTAGAGACAGAGTCCCTAGCGCCCTAATTACTAATTTAACCTAACTTAACCCACCTAACCTAGCCTAATGTAACCTAACCTAATCTAATATAACCTAACCTAACCTAATTTAATATAATACCAAGCTGTTATGGACTCTGTCTCTGAACACTGTCTGGATAGTAAAGTTTTGCCTTATGTTATTTTAATAATATTTAGTAGCCTTACTTAGGCTATAAATATAATTTAAGAATTTTAGTTGCCTATATCCTATTTAAACAGAAGTAGGCCTAGGTTCTAGTCCAAATAAAAGCTCAGAGTCAGCTGTAAGGAAACCCGTCTGGAAAAAATCCCCAAATTACACCGGATCGGAGCCCAGGGGCCACTGTGCCGAACTTGGCGCAAGAAACAAATTGCGCCGAGTTTTAAAGCCACTTTTTGCGCTGAGGTTTTAAAAGTTGTTTTCACTCGAGACGGAAAATATGTTGTCTAGAGAGGAAAAAGGGAAGACAAGCTCTTTTGGCACTTGCATTCGAACGACAGCGACTTACACAGGTGTCTGGGAGTCGTGATCGAACAGCTCCACTCGCGGCGAGTCACACCAGCTTTGTCAGTGCGTGCCGGAAGTTCGTACATACCAGGCCCCAGTCACCCATATTCAAATAACGTGTTCACTTTTAAACTGCCCAGTACGAGGTAGGTTGTCCCTCCCCCACTCACCTATAACATCATGGTTACGAAGACGAACGTTGTGCTAACAGCGTCTACCCAATTTAACCATGTATTGACGCGTGTTGGTGTGCGGGAAACTTATCTCATTGATAGAATTTTACGTGTTATTTTGCTGTTTGTTTATGGTTTGGGTATTAATATTGTGGATAATGGCATTCATACGAATTTTGGTTAATATGAGTTTTATCGCACTCAGAATATCAAAAGCAAATATAATTATAAAATATTAAAGCATAATTTTCTCATCATTTTCATATAAGTCACTATGCTCGCAGATGCGTACTTAACAAATTATGTACATTTGAATATTATGACATTTTTGCATTTTTTTTTTCCCGCCCTTCCAATATTTTGATTGGTGACGTCATGAGAACATGATATATGAGCTAGATTTTTTAAGTTCTTAGGCCTTTTAAGTTGCTAGTCTACTTCTGTTAGGTTTTGATAGATGTTTGTGGCGATGACATGTGAACGGTGCGAATATTATTTTGAGGATTTAATATACTCTAGGCTAGTTAGCCAGGGTTAGGCTAGGTTAGCCAGGGTTAGGCTAGGTTAGCCAGGGTTAGGTTAGGTTAGGTTAGGTTAGCCAGGGTAGGTTAGGTAGGTAAGGTTAGGTTAATTAATTTTGGTATTAATTAACCTAACCTACCTTACCTACCTAACCTGGCTAACTAGCTAACCCTGGCTAACCTAGCCTAACCCTGGCTAACCTAGCCTAGAGTATATTAAATCCTCAAAATAATATTCGCACCGTTCACATGTCATCGCCACAAACATCTATCAAAACTAACAGAAGTAGACTAGCAACTTAAAAGGCCTAAGAACTTAAAAAATCTAGCTCATATATCATGTTCTCATGACGTCACCAATCAAAATATTGGAAGGGCGGGGAAAAAAAATGCAAAAATGTCATAATATTCAAATGTACATGATTTGTTAAGTACGCATCTGCGAGCATAGTGACTTATATGAAAATGATGAGAAAATTATGCTTTAATATTTTATAATTATATTTGCTTTTGATATTCTGAGTGCGATAAAACTCATATTAACCCGAATTTTTAATGGCTGAATTGTACTTCTGCGGAGCTGCGTTTGTTCACTGAACCTATGATTACTTACCTTATCAGTAGGCTTAAAAAACTAATGGGTTTCACACTATAACAATTTAAGGCGATATAAATATGGACGTATGTGGGTTATTTCGGATCTTGTATAATACAACAACCCACAAGATCCGGTTTTTCTTATGTAGAATTTAAATCTGAATATATTTTCTTCTATGGTATTTCTTGTGAAATTGATATTAACGGAGATATAAGCAATTTTTGGATCGATTAAAATCGATTGAAATAGTAGCCTATGGTGGTAATTATTCGTTTTACCCCTGCGGGTCGATTTTGATATGAGAATAGGTTTTTCTGGTGTATATGGTGTGTTTTATTCAAATCTGACCTTCATTTCTTGTGCAAATGAATTACTGAATGCCCAGTTAGGTCAACTGTACGCTCTTGATGATTGGTTAGGTTGTGATATTTTCGTTAGTTTTAATGAAAATATCAATACTAACCCAACTAACGAAAATATCACGACAACCTAACCAATCATCAAAGGCGTACAGTTGACCTAACCGGGCATTCAATAATTCATTTGCACAAGAAATGAATGTCAGATTTGAATAAAACACCAAAATACACCAGAAAAAACCTATTCTCATATAAAAATCGACTCGCAGGGGTAAAACGAATAATTATACACAGGCCTGCGAATGAGAACTTTGTAAAAGTTGTTTTCTTACTAATAACTGATTTTCAAAGGTGGGCAGGACCGAGTTCCAAAAGGACCGAACTCCAGGAACTCGGTCCTTTTTAAGGACCGTGAGCGGGAAAGTCGGTCCTTTTCTCAGTGAGGACGGTCCATTTTTAAGCAATTCCGGACGGTCTTTTTAGTGATTTTAGTGTGTTTAGCGATTATTTGAAGTTCTAAAGAAGATGGATCGTTTCCTCCAGAAGACTATTAACTATTTTTTCAGCTGATATCAACTTCTTCAAAGAGTATCTTGAGGTGATGAAGCCGGTCTGTAAGGTCTTGGACATCCTGCAAGGGGAGGACAAGGCGTACATGGGGGCACTCCTGCCCACCCTGGCCATCTCTCTCAAAATGTTGAAGGAGCAGATGGAAAGCAGCGATGTCAAGATATGTCAGCCACTGGTATTAGCTGTCAGGGATGGGATCAAACGTCGGTTTGGTCCCCATTTTGAGGATATGGACTTCCTCCTGGCAGCTGCGCTACACCCCAAGTTCAAATTGGGCTGGGTGAGGCTGGTTGAGGACGACGTCATGTATGACGTCGAGGAGATCAAGGCCAAGTGAAGAAGCAGATGATGTCTATGGTGGAGAGGATTTTGGCAAGAGCGGACTCAGGCAAGGACACCAGCAGCAGCGAGGGTGAGAATGACCAGAACAATGACGACTTCTTTGAGGCTCTCTACGAGGGCGGGGAGAAGACGAAGGAGACGGGGACCAAGTTGGTGGAGACATTTCTCAGCGAGAGGCCTTTGAAACCCTTCATCTTCAACAAGGACTCGTTCCCCAGCCCGGCGTTGAAGGACTTGTTCATCAAGTTTAACACGCCTATCCCATCCAGTGCCGCCGTGGAGAGGCTCTTCTCTTTGGGGAAGGACGTCCTCAAGCCGAAAAGGTCAGGGCTCAGTGACAGCCATTTTGAAATGCTAGTCTTCTTGAAGGGAAACTCAAGCATTTAACTTAATAACTTTTTTTCATCATTTATGTATTGTATTAATTATAATTTACGTTAATAAAATTAAAGATTTCCGGTGTCTTTAATTTCATTTTTCATTTTAATAAAATTTTTCACATATTATATATAAGGACCGAGGACCGAGTCGTTCCTAGGTCCTATCTTCAGAAAGGACCGTGACCGGGACCGTCGGTCCAGTTTGAGGCAAGGACCGGGACCGGGACCGTCGGTCCTTTTTGAGGCCCGGGTGCCCACCTTTGCTGATTTTGTATAATTCAACTACGCTGATTTCGAATAAAGTGTCCATTTTTTCTATCACGTAAGGATTTTCTGCAAACTGGAAGGGAAAAAACGACAACAACATAAATATTATTTATTTCAATTTACATTAGGTACCTATTTCACTTTATGCTAATTACAAATGCAAACAACTTTAAAAAGAAAGAAGATAATTATTAACGTCAATTACATATTCATCTTTATTTGTCCCGAGTTTTCTCGTGAGATCTATGCCTTTTAGTCTCGAATGTACGCGCTGTTCCTTTTCTTTTATGTAATAATTCTGGAGTGTCCCGTTTCAATATCCAGCAGTAATCAGCCATCATGCTGATGTCCCACCTTCCCTGATATCTCTTCTCCATTTCTTTGATGTTTTGGTGAAACCAAGCATTTATAAGCATTTATAGGCAGTAGTTTTTAATCAAAATTTAATGAAAATTACTTACATACGTAATATGAAATATGACATTTTTTGAAAAATCTGTATGTGATGGCGAAAAATGAATATTATTTTCGGAATCAGCGTGCAGAAATTACTATACAGTATAAGTGATAAAATATTTCGGACAACAAAACCATCGCAGGCCTATGTTACCACCATAGGCTACTATTTCAATCAGTTATTTGGTCAATAAAACTATAGAAATGAACGCAGTCATGAAAATATTAGGCTTCAAATCCGAGCTCATTGTATTAAGATTTGTGAAGCTTTAGATTTTCATGGCTGCGTTCTTTTCTGTAGTTTTATTGAATGAATAATTGGTTTGCCAGTAACTGGAAGGCCGCAGGCACCCCAATTACTGAGGCCCAAGGTGAGAGGAATAGAATGATATCCAGATAAAGGGCTACTGATGTTCAAAATAAAATACGCCGTAGGCCCACAATTCAGCCGAAGCACAGCAGATCTAGCAAAATCGGCGTGTAGCGCCTAGTGATGTTAAAAAACCGTTTTTTTTTGTGTCCATGTTGTTTTTTTGTTTTTTTTTGTCGTTTTTTTTTTTTTTTTTTTTTTTTTTAATAATTAATATAGATATTGCCAATTTAATTATAAGGTATACTTTTGCAATGATATATAAGTTATTATAAAAATAAATAAATAAATAATAAAATAGGCCATATGGTACCAGTATAGAATGTCCTTTTCAGCCTATTTACAAAAAAAACTGGCCTCTTTCTTGCACTGAAAGTCTTGTATCTTGAGATCCATTAAACTTGCGAGAACACTGGCTGGGAGCTGACTGCCCATTGTCCAACCTTTCCAGGACTCTCCCATCCATGCCTCGGATTTTGAATCTCCCACTTAACTATCCTTTAGACCCGCGATGACATATTTCCCCCCCCCCCGAGACCATCCATATATATACTTACACATACACCCATATACATATATACCAACAGTGGTGGGCACCGTTAACCAAAAAGTTAACTTCGATAACGATAATCCGTTAACCCCAATTTTTAACTCCGATAACGATAATCCGATAATTTTACTACAAAGTTAACGGAAGTTAACGATAATCCGTTAACGATAACTATTTCTTTACTAACATTTAAAAAAATCAAGGAAAAAAGCTTTAAAACCCATAGAAAATGTTTATTTATGCAAAATCCAACAATAAATAGGTATTTAATTGTATTTTTATCAAGTTTTGCAACGTTTTTGCTTAATAACTTTTTTTTTTATTTTTAATAAAAAATGTACTGATTACATGTTTTGAAACCCTTGTAACCACTAACCATTAACTAAATTTTAATTTACCAGAGAATTATTATGGGGGAACTGAAGTTATGGCGGTTTGAATTCATTCGCGGAGCGGTGATCTTCCGTGAATGACTCCTCGCAGTTAACGCGTTAACGGACTTTAACAGACTAAATATCGAGTTATCGGAAGTTAACTGGTCCGATAACGATAAATGGAAATTAACTTCCGTTAATAGTCCGTTAAAAAAAGTTAACTTTGTTAATTAACTGTTAAAGGATTAACGCTTTAGTGCCCAACACTGTATACCAATATATACATAAATACTTATATACACATTTATATCTATTGTATACCCCATACACACGCATACATCCAGAATTCCAGATACATACGCATGCATACTCAGTACTCACATATATACCTACACAAACTCATACACCTCTATTTCGCCTTTTCATTACCTCCGAGATCATTTAGCACATACAGTAATATCCATACAGCCAAAAGAAACCGATTAAGCACAGACAGAGCAGCAAAGCTAGTATTTATATCCCAAAATGCAAAATTCCAAGAAAGTGAAGTAAAACATGGTGCTACATTGGCTTCGTCAACATCCAAATCTGCAATAAATACCAGTACCTGTGATATTGAAACTATTTGCTTTAATCAATCTACAGGGTGTCCCATAAGTCCGGCATCATAGGAAAAATAATAAAAAAAGGCAAAACAAAAGCTTTTATTTAAAGAACGTGCTCAATATGTCCACCATTGTTTTCAATACACAAATTCAGACGTGATACCCAGTCAGCAAGCACACGGTGAATGATGTCAGGAGTAATGGTGTTACATGCCCCAATAATGCGCTGCCGCAAATGTTCAACACTCCTAATTTTCTCTGCGTATACCAGCGCTTTCAAGTGGCCCCAGAGATAAAAATCTAGTGGCGTGAGATCCGGGCTTCTAGCTGGCCATTCCACAGGCCTTCGACGTCCTATCCAATGACCAGGGAATTGTTGGTACAGGTATTCCCTTACTTGGGTGCTGTAATGTGCAGGAGCGCCGTCTTGCTGGAACCATGTTGGGAAATTTCCTTCTTCGTTCAGGACACTGGGAAATGCTACTTCCTTGAGCATACGTAGGTAGGTGCCTCCAGTGACATGTTCATCGTAAAAGAGGGGGCCTATGATGCGATCCTTCCAAATGCCACACCATACCATCACCCGAGATGCACCTTGTTCCTTTGAAGAGGTATACCAGTGAGGGTTGAAACCAGTAGCGAGTGTTCTGTCGATTTACCTCACCATTTCCATAAAAAACAGCCTCATCACTGAACAGAATGGTGGACGGGAAATTGGCATCCCGAGCATATTGTTCCGTAGCCCATTCACAAAATTCCATCCGCCGGTCGGGATCATCTTCGCTTAATTTCTGTAGGATCTGAAGTTTATATGGATGCCATTTGTGAGCCTGAAGAATATGATGGATGCTACTTTTCGACACTTTTCTCGGCGGACAATCGTCGAAGAGACTTATTGGGACTTCTGTTAAAATGAGCCAGGATAGCAGTCGCTGTATCATCGTCAGTGGACCTCCTTGAAGGTCCACTGCGTGGTTTATCTTCTGTGAATCCTGTTTCCTTAAACTTTGCAACAAGTCTGCTAACACAACTCTGTGTTATTGGCTCGCAGTCTGGATGCAGTCTGTTAAATTCAGCAGCGGCCTCTCTTTGACTCCGATTTCCTATGAGTAGAATTATCTGGATTCATTCTTCCTTGCTCACAGACATTATGGCCTGTAGAAAGAGAAAAATATGAATTTCTCCTATGATGCCGGACTTATGGGACACCCTGTAGTGATAATGATTCTTCAATGGAAATAGAATCAGATAATGAAAGTTAAACAGCATTAGGTTAACACAAAGGTTAACACAACACCCTTGCCACTACATGTACAATCATGCACCAACACTCCGCACCATTAAGGTAACACCAGAGAGACATTATAACCAAATACTCCATTCCATACCACGCCCCACAGACCACACAGTACAGAAAACACATACACACACACCTAACCCACAAAGCACTGACACGACTCGGTCCGAATGCGGTCCTAGGTGCGAAGCCGCCACCCATTAACAGGTCAGAGACCAGCCTGAGTAGATCGGATCGAGTTAACTTAGCACGATTCCGATGTGGACATCACCCCAACTTACGGACATATAAACACAGACTAGACAACTCCATAGACGACACCTGCCACCTGTGCCAAGACACACCACAAACAATTGAACACATTATGACAGACTGTACCGCTCTAACACAACAACGAACACAACACAACACAACATCACTAGTGCGCTGAACCTCTGGTCCACTCCGGAGAGGGCGATCGGTTACCTGCGTGCCGCCGGCTTGCTCGATCAGGGTGGGCTGATCGGCTAAACAACAACAACAACAACAACAAAGGCTAAAGAAAGAGATGAATATTTTTATTTTTTTTATTTTTCTATTTGGAATATATATATATATATATATATATATATATTAGTGATGGATCGAGTGGTCGGTTTTTCACAACCGCGGTTGCGGTTGTGTTTGCGGTTGTCGAATTTTTTCCAACCGCGGTTGCGGTTGCGGTTATCATATACTAGGAAAAATGCGTAATTATTAACTGGATTTAGCCACTATAGTGCGATTTAGCCACACTTGGTACATAATATATACTAAATAGTATTTATTTAGTAAATACCTTATGTTGAACACAAGTTTTGCAATACACCGCTACCGCTATTTGTGTGTTGCAAAACTTGTGTTCAACATAAGGTATTTACTAAATAAATACTATTTAAATGAAGTATATTCTAAACTTATATAGCTATTATGAAAGAATAGGTCAAATTAATTAAAACCATATTTTGCACTAAGTGTGTTACCAGGATGAGGGACGAGGACCCATCGCACTGTTCATCCCACCTACCACTTTCCCCAGCCTCCACCCATTGGAAAGTTATGGATTATTATTCATTTGAAAAACTGATGTCAAACTTAATGACAGGCAGTGTGAATTTCAAGAATAATATTTTTGCTGCATTTTCACCTTTCAAGCGGCAACGCCTCTCATCGTACAACGTTTCCGCTCCACGCATAAGGAGACCCATCATTTTCTTTTAAAAAAAAGAAATATTTCTAATTCACCTAAAATTAAAATTAACTAAGCTTTTACAACCGCAACCGCACTTATGGAACGGCGGTTGCGGTTACGGTTGCGGTTGTGAATTTTTGTGCGGTTGTAGTGCGGTTGCGGTTGCGGTTATTCGATCCATCACTAATATATATATATATTTTATATATATATATATATATATATAATATATATATATATATATATATATATATTGAAACTAGCATATATGCTCTACCCAATCTAGTGATGATTCTTCCATGGAAATGAAGGTTAAACAACATTAGGTTAACAAAAAGGTTCAAAAAAAGGTGAATATTTTTTTTTCTATCTGGAATATTATATACTGGTACTCTTGCCAATCACAATTATGTATATTGTTTGAAACGAGGAAGAATGTTTTATGTTCTAGTTAAAAAATATATATATACATATAAAAAATGAGGGTTTGTTTTTCCTTTCTATTATATACTTTTTGTGTGATTCAGTTTTTCTAAAAGATGACTATATATACTAGGTATAACCGTATAAGCATGGTAATATAGTAAATTATAGGTAATGCTAATATACTTATTAGATTAAAGGAAGAAAAATATGGAATAAGTTTAAAACAATAAAAAACAAAAAAAAAAACAGACTATCTTCGTTTTAAACAAAAAAAAAACGACAAAAAAAAAAAAAAAACGACACAATAAAAAACGACTCACATCACTAGACTAGCGCCGACCTTTTGCTAGTAGGCTACTATTTCAATCGATTTTAATCGATCCAAAAATTGCTAATATCTCTGTTAATATCAATTTGCACGAGAAATACCATAGAAGAAAATAGATTCAGATTTAAATTCTACATAAGGAGAACCGGATCGTGTGGGCTGTTGTATTATATGAAAAAATAAAGTAAATGATGGGTTATAACTAGGGGCCGACCGATAGTATTCCCAAAGTCTCGATACCGATAGTTAGAGCAAAGTATCCGTCGATACCGATACCGATATCTGTCCAAAATATCAAAATAGGATTCAAAGAATGTAATTAGACATGTACTGTAATTCAAAACATATCTTTGAAGAAATGGAATTCACAAAATAAAAGTCATGTAATGGAAACAATATGTAATTCAAAAAGTGTAACTCAATATAACAGTTCACTCAATAATCAAAATTGAGGAACTTCAGATTTTTGGAGAGGATGATTTGTTCCTCAGCGTTGATTGGGGTGATGTTGGCTCGTTTCGCATTGGTAACATCTCCAGCCGTTGAGAAAAGCCGTTCAGAGTCAACTGATCCAGAGGGGCAGCTCATGCACTTCTCAGCAACTTTGGCAATTCCCGGGAAATCAGCAGAATGTTCTCGCCAGAAAATGAATGGGTCCCTATCCTCAGCGATCCGAAGTTGCGACCAATAGGCGTCCAGGGCTGCTTCCACTCGTGCGTCTGGGACAGTGAACCTCGTGTCCGTATCCCTCGTTTGGGGTTCTTTAACTAGAATAGGACGAACGTGATCGTCGAGATCGCTACCTTCTGAATCGGAAAGGTTTTCCCAAAGAGCGATTTTCTTGGACGGAGAAACCGGACCACTTAGGCGGCGTTTCACGGCAGTTGGACTTCCAATACGCTTTCGTTGGGCCCGCTCCATGTGACTGCGCATCTCTTGTCTCAATAATTCCTTGGCCTTTTCTCGCATGTCGTCGTCTATCAGCCCAGCTCCTTTAAATCGAGGATCAACTGCTGTGGCTAGCACCAGTTTCTCATTTGAATTATGCTCTCGAAGTCTCTGTTCGAGAGAATCGCCCAGCTGGAATAAACTCCATTGAAATTAACACAGTCATCCTCACTTAACTGGATCCACTTTGATTGGGGGCCCCCTCAAATAGGGCCTGAGGCTTCAGTCTCAATTTCCTCAATGATAATCCGCCACTGAGGGTAGGGCTAAGGCTAGGCAACGCTACGCTCTTTGGGCTTACAACCGTACCGTAGCCTACTTACTAAGTTTTACAGACCTTCTAACTTGTTACTCGCGGTTTAGCCCACTGAAAGATACTGTAAATGATAGGCCCTTTTCCAAAATTCGGACCGTTCTTTATATTTAGAAAGTTACATTATTATTTATTATTATGTGGTTTTTACGTGTTGAGTTCATATTTGTTATTTTTTTGGAGAAATGAAAAATAAAAAAGTTACAGCAATTTTTATTTATAATATTACTGTAGGTCGATATATGTAAATAATGGTAATAAAAATTGCTGTAACTTTTTTATTTTTCATTTCTCCAAAAAAAAAGAATAACTTTTTGAACTCGGCAGGCAAAACCACATAATAAAAATTAACTTTCTAGTTATAAAGAACGGTCCTGATTTTGGAAAAGATCCAAATGATATCCAAGTGATAAATCTATTTTAGGCAGGATTTAGATTTAGTACAAACTCAGTTTAACCCTGAGGTTAGGCTGAGATTACTTACCTGGTGGCGATGGTGCGCTGAGTTTCAGCGCATGATATTGTGTCGGACCATCCGCAGAATCGGCGCAAATCGTAAAATTACGCTGGACTTGTTAGGCATAACGTGTATTTTTTCCAGTCAGGTAAAGGTGGTCCTATACTAAGTAACCTGTTTTGTACTAACTTAAGCTATCTTTAGCTAGGCCCTATCTAGACTGGATAGGCAACCCTCGACTCATTTAGGCTCTGGTTACATCATAGCACAAACAAGTAGGGTATTCTAGGTGACATACGTACATTCCAACTAGGCTTAGTTTAATAAAAACACTTTGTTCCTTGTAGTTTTATGACTGTCGTATATACTAGGAGCACTCAATATATTTTGCCCCACCCTTTTTTCTTAGTTAAATAATAGACCATGGGGCTGAAATGTTTTTTGGGCCGTAAGTTTGAACTTTCTACGCTTCACATAACCGGATTTTTCTAGTTTGAACCTCCCCTCCTTGTATAAAACCGCTTTTAAACGTCCTTGTATAAAACCGATGGTGAACTTAGTTTCGAAAATGGCGTCTGACAGTGATGTGCGTCGTAAACAGAGAGCTGTTGTCGAGTTCTTAACCGCAGAGAAAGGAAACAGTTGGAAATATTCACAAACGTCTACAAAACGTTTACGGAGATGCTGTTGTTGATCGAAGCACAGTTGGACGCTGGTCTAAACGTGTGAGATCACCAGAGAGAGGGAGACCGAGCCTTGATGATGAGCCACGCAGCGGTTGCCCGGCATCGGCTGTGACATCTCACACTGTGCAACGTGCTAACAGCATCATTCGATCAAATCGACACGTCACATACAAAGAGCTATCCCTGGAGCTAGGAATTAGTGAAGGAAGTGCGAATACGATAATTCAGCAACTGGGATACTCAAAAGTGCGTTCACTGTTTGTTCCTCGCGAACTGACTGAAGATCACAAAGCCCAAAGAAAAGAAATTGCTTCTGAGTCGTTGATTTGATACGAAACAGAAGGGGATGACTTCCTTTCACGAACTGTGACTGGAGATGAGATTTGGGTACACCACTTTGAACCTGAAACAAAACGCCAATCCATGGAGTGGCATTAGCAGACTCCCACGCAAGAAAAAGTTCAAAATGGCTCCCTCTGCCAAAAGGTTATGGCCACCATCTTCTGGGACATGAAAGGGGTGATTCTGCGGGACATTATGAAGAAAGGACAAACAATCAACTCAGAGGCATATATTGCTACCCTACAGAGACTCCAGAGACGTATAAAACGAGCTCGACCGGAGAGAAAACTGGAAGACGTCCTCTCTTTTGCACGATAACGCAAGACCAGACAACAGTTTGCAAACAAGAGAGGCCATTACAAAAATGCGCTTGACTGCGTTACCCCACCCTCCATACAGCCCGGATCTGGCACCTTCAGACTTCCATTTGTTTAGGTCAATGAAGGATGCTATTCATGGAAGAAAGTTTCAGAGTGACGATGAGATTGTTGAGGAGGTTAAGAGGTGGCTCCAGCGGAACCCAGCGGACTTTTACCAACAAGAAAAAAAGCCTTGTTTCGAGGTGGAGGAAAGCCGTAGAAAAGGATGGAGACAATGCGAAAAAATAAAAACTTGTAAAAAAGGTATGTAATTACTTGTGAACAAAATTTCTGGAACTTACAAGGAAACTTGGAAAGAAAAAAAAAAGGTGGGGGCAAAATATATTGAGTGGCAAAGACATGCTGGACTTATTTTACTTTCAATTTCATTTGGCCTGTTCGTAAGGAATTTATAAAAAAACAAACTTCACTTATATATAAGTTCTAACCAAAGGTGGGCAGGACCGAATTCCAGGAACTCGGTCCTTTTTAAGGACCGTGAGCGGGAAAGTAGGTCCTTTTCTCAGTGAGGAGCGACGGTCCATTTTAAAGCAATTCCGGACGGTCTTTTTTAGTGATTTTAGTGTGTTTAGTGATTATTTGAAGTTCTAAAGAAGATGGATCGTTTCCTCCAGAAGACTCAGAAAGAGACTGAGACTGAACTGAAACTTGTTTCAACACCTGGCACCATCCAGTGTTGCCGTGGAGAGGCTCTTCTCTTTGGGGAAGGACGTCCTCAAGCCGAAAAGGTCAGGGCTCAGTGACAGCCATTTTGAAATGCTAGTCTTCTTGAAGGGAAACTCAAGCATTTAACTTAATAACTTTTTTTCATCATTTATGTATTGTATTAATTATAATTTACATTAATAAAATTAAAGATTTCCGGTGTCTTTAATTTCATTTTTCATTTTAATCAAATTTTTCACTTATATATAAGGACCGAGGACCGAGTCGTTCCTAGGTCCTATCTTCAGAAAGGACCGGGACCGTCGGTCCAGTTTGAGGCAAGGACCGGGACCGTCGGTCCTTTTTGAGGCCCGGGTGCCCACCTTTGGTTCTAACATGACAGCTTCGGTAATGTGCCGATATTATACACTATAATATATATATATATATATATACAGGGTGGGCGGAAAGTAGCTCCCTATTTTGGATTGGTAAAAAAATACGTATATTATCCATTTATTTCAGAAGAAATAATATGAAAAGGTAGGCATACATGGTAGGTTTTCTCTAAAATTCAATGTGGGCTCCAACTCTTTCCACCAGCTTCTGGAGCCGCCCAGGAATGGCGTCCACTGACTTTAGCAGGAACTCCGGCGGGATGGAGGACATGACTTCCCGAATTCGGTCCTCCAGTTCTTCCAATGTCCTCGGTTTGGTGCGGTAGACTTCTTCCTTTACCCACCCCCAAAGAAAGAAGTCGCACGGTGTCAAGTCGGGGCTCCTGGCTGGCCATTGATGTGGACCACGACGACCCATCCAACGCCCAGGGAAGTGGGCATCCAGCCACTCACGGACAACAAGAGCGAAGTGCGGAGGGGCGCCATCTTGCATAAATATCAGATCGTCGATGTTCTCCCATGTGCTGACAACCGGCCAGACCTCGTTTCGCAACATAGCAAGGTACCGCTCAGCATTCATGGTGTTGCGCAGAAGGAACGGGCCCAACCTGATCTGAGGTCATACCACACCACACCGTTACACTGAACCGATTCTGCCGTTTTTCAGCGGTAACCATGGGATCCTCTCCTGCCCAGTAGTGGCAATTGTGGCGGTTGACAAAGCCTCCGACGTGGAACACCGCCTCGTCGCTCCAGAGGATGTTGGGGAAGAGATGGGGCCAGTCTTCATGCCAAGCCAGCATGATTTCCCCGAACTCCATGCGAATGTCGCAGTCCTCGTCCGAGAGAGATTGGCAGTAATGCGGCTTCCACGCACGCCAGTTCAGCTCCTTCTTCAGCCACAGTTCGCACTGAGTAGCGGGAGAGTCCACTTTCCCGAGCTGCCTGGCGAGTTGACTTTCGTGGACTCCGTGCGAACATTTCCTGAACTGCCTGCACCGTCTCCTGGGCCCTGGATGTCGAAGGGCGACCACATCTTCGAACATCTGCCACATACCCCGTGGTCATGAGCTTCGAGTGGCAGTTCTTGATTGTTTTCGGGTCCACTTGGGCACGTGGTCCGTGAATGGCCCGCCACCATCTTTGAACTCGAACGACAGATTGCCAAACTTCGTACCGTGCCGCCAACTGGGCACGCTCCTGCAGTGTTAAACGCTCAGCCATGTTACCCTTCAATCTGAAATGAAAAAAAAAATGAACGTTACAATTGTACCACTTTAGAGAACACAAAAAGAACACTTTAGAGAAAAAAAGATTACCGTTACAATTGTACCTTTTTAGAGAACACACCATAACAATATAACAATACAATCACAATTTATACATAATTTATATGTAATTTAAATTAGGGAGCTACTTTCCGCCCACCCTGTATATATGGCTTTAAAACAGCTTTATTTTAAATTTTTGGAGTGGCAACCATGGTTACCGCCTTTGAATAAGGGACAATGTTCGCGTTCTTTATGGAAGCGGAATTTGTCCTGTCTAGTAGGCTTGGAGGTCAAGTACTTTTTTTCAAGTACAAGTAAAGTATAAGTACTTTTAGAATTTGCAAGTACAAGTACTTGATATAGGAAATTTGGTCAAGTAATTCCAAGTACTTAATGATCAAGTACAAGTACTCTTGCAGAAGAAATTAATAAAAAATTATTTCCGTATTTTATTGATCATTTTATTGCAATACACAAAAACATTAAAACACTTCACGAGGGCCATCTGTCGCATACATTGGGATTCAGAATCTCAAAATTTGTGCTGAAAATGCCAGAAAATTAACATGCACGCAAATTTCTAAAGTAAAAAAGTTTTACATTGCATCTAAAATACTTGAGAAATACTTGAAAATACTTGAGTTTTTTCAAGTACAAGTACGACTAATTGTGAAATGTCAAGTTCAAGTACAAGTACCTAAAAATTAGTACTTAAGTACTAAATACTTAACCCCAGCCAAAGTACCAAATATTTAACCCCAGGCCTGGTGTCTAGTGATTTTCTCCATAGTAAGTATGGTGGCTCGACAATACTCTCTTTACATTTCTTGAGAAACATGGCCCTCCATGTATCTGACCCTGGTGCTGAATTTACTCGTATTCGTGATAGAGCCTTAATTACGTCTCCTTCCAAGAACTAAATCCATTAACAGATTCGTGTCTGAACTCGTTCTTGGCTGATTTGTATCTATGCCAAGAATTCATTCGCATTTTCTACTTTCTTTTCAGACTTGCGGGTGCCGAACAAGGAGTTAAATTGCTTTTTAAGCAGTTCGCTCATTTTTGGGGGGTTATTTGAGTATTCGATCGCTCTCATCTTTTAACGGGCCAGTACTCTCTGAGTACATTGCATTTTTTTTTTTCGCAAACGTTTAAATTTATTTTTGGGTTTTTTTTTTCTGCTACTTTTATTTTCCTCCTCGTTTGTCTTGCGGAGGATTGTTTGTTTTACATCCATTTCTATTTCGCATATTTTTTTCTCAGTTTGAGTAATTCTGTTTCCGTTGTCTAAATAATATTCTGATTTTTTCTCTTGAGTTTGCTATACGGTTTCTTTTTTGACTCTTCGGAACGCGTTTCAGCAATATGGATTTAGTTTCGTTTTCTGTTATAGATGGTCTTCTCGTGAGGTAGCAATTCCCAATTTACTTTCTTTAAATCTTCATTTGCACTTTCCCAATCTTTCTTTGAATGCCATATTTAAATCTTCAAATATTCCTCTATTTTTCTATTCTCGACTGATCCTGGTATCTGGTCACTTTTCTCCTTTTCAGAAAACTGAGACGTATCGAGTTTTATGACTGTCTTCTTGGTTTCCCAGCCCTTGCTTGCCTGTTGAACTGCTTTGAGGGCGTTTAAGTTCACTATGTTTTCAAATCCTGATATATTTATATATTTGGCTGTACGATGTTGCAATTTACTTTCACTCAATAAAACGTGTAATCATCGTACATTCATACGAAGTTAGCTTATACGTATTCCGCCCAAAAACGCGTGACGGCTCGGTGGTTGGATGATGCAATAATTACATTGATGACTTCTTTTAAATAAATTAAAGCCTTAAAATACATGGAGTTGATTAGAGTATGTAGCCTAGCGCTTCATGTTATCCTAATATTACACTCTCCTCTAATGAGGAAAGTGTAATATATAAAGGAGACAAATATACGTGAAGATGTGAGAGACCTCTAAAATTGTTCTTTTCATTTATTTGTTCCAATTTTTCTATAACTTTTTATACAACTTGATTCGACCAGCAATAGATGGCGGAAGAAGAGAAGCTTCTCTGTTCTGTATCTTACTACTACTACTACTACTATTTCTTTCTTAGACTAGCCAATAAGTGGGTCTTCGGGTCTTTGTTAGCTTGTATAACTTCTGAAACAAAAGCAGCTTATCCAAATGTAAACTGTCGTTACTTTAATAAAAGAAGAGAAAAGACTAGCTCGCTTTAAATTTTTAAGGAGGAAAAGGAAGCTGGAGAAGAAGAAGAAGAAGAAACAACACGAAAGAGAGAGGATTCCGATAGAAGTATATCATCCGAGACAAAGTAATTAGTTACACTTCCGTCGCGATTTAAACTATTTTATTATCAATTCATTCATCTTTTTATGATTAACTTTATTAATTTTAGTTGTCATCCGTAAGTTCATTTTTTAACTGAAAGGATCTGCTGTCATAATTTTGTTTTTGAGGCATTGCAGTGTGATTCTTAACTAATAATAACACTGGTCAACAAAGATTTTTCATCAGAGTAAAGTTTGTGTTGGCTGGATAGCATTTTTCATGCTGATTCCAAAACTGCATTCAGATTTTTTCTAGCACGTATAGTTTTCAAGATGAAGGCATATATATAAAAACACAGATTTAACCATTTTAAATAGGCAAAATACTACTATTTCAACATTTGATTGTGTTTATTTTATTGTGTTTTTTTAGTTTATTCATCTTATTTATTTCAATTATCTTAATTATACATCTTATGTATTTCAGGTGTGAGCTTTTACGTCTAGCAGCATTGTGATTCAGGCAACAACGCCGTGCTTTGTGTGTCAAAAGATCAGTCCAGTCCAAGAACTTGTTGTGTCAAGTTGGTGTACATTTTTTTTTAATTTATAGTTTGCTCAGGTCAGTCAACATGCCTCGACAATGTAAGAATGACCCCGACAAGTTCTGTTTCGTATGCGGCCAGTTGACAACTAAAACACAGCGACGAAGTATTACAACCGACATTAAGAAAATATACAAGCTATACTTTGGTTGCCATCTAGGTGACCAAGATAAACCATGGGTGCCACATCAAATCTGTTCTGGCTGTTCAAATGGATTACGTGATTGGCTTAACAAAAAGAAAGCTTCAATGCCATTTGCCATACCCATGATATGGAGGAGCCGAGAGATCATCATGAAGACTGTTATTTTTGTAGTGTGAACTTAATGGGGTTTTCTGCCAAGAACAAACACCAGATTGTATATCCAAACTTGGATTCAGCACGTAGACCAGTAAAAACATGAAACATTGCCCATTCCAATTCCCCCAAGTGATAGACTAGATTCTATCATAGATGACATGGAAAGTGATGAAGGTGCAACTGGCGTTTCCGGACCATCTACAGAACCAGAGTACACTTTTGAAGGTAGACATTTAGAGCCTAAAAAGTTAACGCAAGGACAGTTGAATGATCTTGTTAGAGACTTATCGCTGTCTAAAGAGAAATCAGAGCTTCTCGCCTGAAGACTAAAGGAGAACAATTTACTTGAGAACAATGTTCGTATTAGTTACTACCGAAAGCGGAATTTTTAATTAACAGCATTCTTTTCAGTAGACGGTCCTCTCTGTTATTGCCATGACATCAATGGACTATTTACAGCCATATCTCAGACGTATGTGGCATCTGAGTGGCGCCTCTTTATTGATTCGTCGCAGAGAAGCCTGAAAGCAGTTCTTTTTGCATAATGGTAATATAATGCCATCCATCCCCATTGCCCATTCCATCCATCTAAAAGAGACATATGACAATATGGATATACTACTTAAGGCAATCAAATACGACAGTCATCAATGGAATGTTTGTGGAGATCTAAAAGTTATAGGAATGCTTATGGGTATGCAGTCAGGATTCACAAATGGATATGTGAAAACTTTCTTGGAAGCAACAAGTCACCTGCGTATAAGGATGGAGTCAAGAACCTCCTTGATGCCTTCAAAGAAATGGAGTGTCGAATGTCGTTAAATATTCACTTCCTGCATTCCCACTTAGATTTCTTTCCTGAAAACCTTGTGCAGTGAGTGACGAGCAAGGAGAGCGTTCCATCAAGATATTCAGATGATGGAGAAGCGCTACCAAGGATATTGGAATGAAAGCATGATGGCGGACCATTGTTGGATGCTGTATCGTGACAATCCAGGCCAAATTTACAAAAGGAAATCACACTCACAGCGCTTTTAATAAAATAATGTATATATTCTTTATTTATAAGTACATTGAATAAAGTATATGATGTATTTGTTGTTTAGCATTCCTAAGTGTGATCTATACATCCATAAATTTTCTTATAGCAATATCAAAAACTTAAAAATATCAAAACCAGTGTATCTATATAACTCTACGTGCTAGAAAAAACATAAAACCAGATTCAGAATCAGCGCGAAAAATGCATTAAGAAAAAAAAGTATGATCATGTTTGTGATGAGAAAAAAAAGTTTCATTTTGTTCGCCAGTGTAATTAAACGAGAAGAAAGATAACCCCCCTCTCCCCCCTCCCCCTCAAAAGAAAATGATCACCGATGAAATGAGAACGTAAAAGTTTTAACTTGAAAGGGAGACGCAATAGAAGCGATCGAGAAAAATCCAAAATACTTTGTGGAAAAAAAAAAAAATTAAATAAAAATAACCAAACGATTTAAAATCTTTCTAACTAATAACTTATCATACGTTATCAGTTAGAACTCTTATCATTCTTTGGTTATATTTTTGATGTTGTCTTTCTTTTCATTTCGTTTCGTTATTATTTTCTCGTCTTACTGTCGTTTCCCGTATTTGGTTCTCTTTCGTGTCCTTTATTCCTTCGCGGACTATTTTTTCCATCTATTTCCAGTCTTCTGATGGATATATCAACGCGTCTTCCGTTGTTATATCCTGAAATATCGTTTTCCAACCTATTGATTTTTAAGTATGTTTTTTATATTTGATTTTATGTTTTGTCAACGTGCTCTCCGCTACTTTACTTTTAAAATATGTTCAAATTTGTCTAACTCCATTTGTCTAACAATTTTTGATTCATTCTTCAATTCAGTGGATCTTGTTTTCAGTAATTTTGCGATCTGATATTAATAATATGGGTCAGTTACGCTGATCTTGCGAATACAAGATAAAAAGATGTTGTTTTGAATTTCCGTTACGCCCTCTAAATTCATCTATACGAGACACTATAACGGACTTTTCGTTCTTTGTATTATCCTGTGCCTCTTTTGTCTTCATTAATATACATACATACCGTATTTTACGGTAATAAAACTGGAAGTCCACGGACCATTAGATTAAAAGTTGGAGATTTTGAAGATTCTCTTCGTAAAAAATACGCTCCTTCATGCCACGGAACTTTTCATTTGGGGTATTTTAAGGTCTTTGTAACATCAGTTACCATAATCGAGATACACTGCACCGTAAGGTAAGAGTGGCCTAATTTATCACAACTTTAGTAACTGATGAAGCCATTATTAACAATGTATTCGATTTTTCAATATTTATTACAAGAAGTTCAATTTGATTGCCTTAATATTGTTTCTGCAATACATATTTGACTTACGCATGTATATATACATATATATACACATTTATATGTACAAGGATGCCGACAAAAATTGACAAAAATTTTCAGACTTGGAACATATATAAAGAACCGGGATCCTTCCTAAGGGGTACTACAAAAAGTCGTGGTGTTTTTTTTTTAAGGTTTATTTAATCACATTTTTAAACGTAGTATTTTTGCTAACGAAAACGTAAATTTAGTGTGTTTTTTCCAAAAAAAGAACTGGAAAAATCTGGTATGTTAGTTGCAACGTCGTGTTCATATTTTTATCATTACGTTATATCATCATTGCCGGCAGACTTTTCACGATGTTCGAGGAAGTCAAATTTCATATTAATCGTACAAGGGCTACATTTAATATGGCGTCGCGTTTGTTTCCTGATGACGTTCCCAACGTCAAACTTCAGCTCAGTAATTCTAAAATCGATGTCGAGGGTCTGTATAGTCCCAGTAATCTTTAGTGGCTAAGCGAAACTTTGCGGATTGCTGTGAAGATTGCTCAGAGGTGGTTTGCTAAAAAAAATCCTGAAAAAAACCACGATATTTGAAATATCCCTTATCTTCTCTCTCGAACGGGTGCCAGACCCTCCTGACTCACCAGCCCTGGGATATTTGTACTGGTTGTACCTCCGTGTGGGTGGTATATTTATATTATATATAAATATATATTTATTTATACATGGAATATACACTAGATGTACCAATATATATATATATATATATATATATATATATATATATATATATATACTGTCCAAAAAATGCTAAATTCATGTCACTGAATAGTCAAATCGTAATTTTACGGTCAACTTTGGGATCGCTCGTCACTTCAGAGTAGGCCTAGGTTTGGCTGGTTGGTGCATTGTTATGGATTGTAGAGGGCAGGCTAGACAGGCTAATAAGTGAAGTATGCCTAGGCCTAGACGGTATTGCTGTTACGGCAGTCACTTTTGATTTGGCAGCGAGCAAAGGAAGTTTGTTAATTTTGTTATTTATGCAAGTTGTTACCCCACGCGTATAACTGTTGGGGACAAAATTGCTATCAAACTTCTTCAAAAGGAAACAGGTTTCGGCATTGAAAGAATAATAAAACAGTATCATAATTGGCATTGATCTGTATGTAGTGTGTCACGTTTATTGCACGAAAGTTGGAAAATGGTCTTTGTACAGGAAGGACCCTGGCAAATGTTGAATTTGTAAGTGAACTTATTTGCGGCCAAGAAGATAATATCTGTTCAAGTTTGAGTGTACGAAGAACTGCTAATCGCACCGGTATTTACAAAACTTCAGCGCATCGAATTGCGAAGACTTTGTTCTAAAAACATTTAAGCAAATGCAAGTGCAATGTGTACACTGTACATGTTGCCGTCGACTGCTTCGCCATTTTAGATCAAATAATGTCATGTCTATCATTTGGTTTTCGGATGAAAAGGTTTTTACTATTGAACGGCTTGAAATATGCAAAACGATCGAGTGTACACGAACGTAAGGAAGAAACAAGACATTCCAATAAAAGCAGGCTTCTTCCATTGAGACATCGTTTCAATGATGGTTTCTGTTGGTGATTCTCGTTTAAGAAAAACATTCATTGTTTTCATCAATAAACTTGTGAAAATTGATTCAAAACATTACTGTGGCGATATTTTGAGTAAAATGTTGCCTGATAATTACGGTGAGAAGTGTTTTCCAGCAAGACGGCGCTCCATGTCATCAGTCCCGGCACACCACTGCATACTTGCAAGCGCAATGTCCCGATTTCATCGCGTCAGAAGATTGGCCACAGAGTTTACGGATTCAAGATGTCACTCAATTTCGAGAGCACATTTTACTCGTAACATGGACTGAGCTCAATCAAGACACCATCTCTACGGCAGCTTCCCCGTGGCGCACCCACTGTTGGGTTTGGGAAGCTAATATTTTGTCTTTGATTGTTTCCGCAGCAATATTATTAACAATAAGATCGCAATGTTTAGTTTGTAAATTTCTGTTGGTTTAAGAAACTTTGAATCGTGGAATGTTACGTCGGTACTTTCATTATGCTTGTTGGATTTATAGTTTTTCCTAATTATTCTTTTTTTGCTTTACCGCCAATGACTGAATGAAATAATCGTGTACTGCCGGACACGATAATACTATAATTACTGCAAGTGTGGCTATACTATATGGATCTAAGAACTTGTTTTGGGAGTGCTGCACCTACTTTTGTAAATGTATGAGACTGGCTAATTTGTTGCGAAGATCTTCAGTGTGCTCTTTGAATGACAGATTTACGTTGAGGGTAATTTCCAGAAATTTGGCCAATTGTACTCGTTTAACGGGGATTGAAGAATCTATGTTTAGGTTTAAGGGCGTCAACGTTTTCTTTTTTTGTGATGACTGTACGAATTGTTTTTTTTTATATTTAAAGATAGTTTGTTGTTGGCGTTAAGTCGTATATATATTCTTTGGAGTTCATTGTTGGTTGCTGTTGTTTCAAGTAATGATTGTCGTGTCATCCGCGAACTGAAAGCTGCGGGACGAATTAGTTAATGATCGGTGGAAGTAATTTACGTAAGGGAGGAACAGGATAGGTGCCAGAATGTTCCCTCGAGGCACTCCGTGTGGGATATGGATCTTCTCGTCTGTGATGCGTGAGAATCCTTCGCTGAGAACTGGGTTCTATTACTTAAGTATGAGCAGAACCAACTCGAGGGTAGTCCTCTAAAGTTGTAATATTCTCGTATTTTAAGGGTATGTCAGGAGGTACTGTCCAAGTTTTTAGCCAGATTAAGAAGGATGATTATTGACGTTTTTCCGTCGGTCGCTCGCGCCATCGTTATAACTCCTTCTAATATAGCGGTTATTACGTCGATTGTGTGTGTTTTCGTAGAAATTCAAACTGTTGTTTGCGAGTTATTTTCATTTTATGATTATAAATTAAAAGTTTGTTGATGGTTGGAAAGACGGAGATACTCCTACAACTCTAATTTCACCTCTTATAACGTCAACAACAACAACAACAACAGGTTTGTAGTTTGAGTAGGACGTTTCATCATCTGATTTAAGAATAGGGCGTACTCTAGCCTTTTTATAAATGTATGCGTTACCATATTCTTTATTTTCTCGTGTTTCGTGAGGTGTCTTTGGAATTTCTTTATTAATAGTTTAAAATTTGTCGTAAAACAGAACCAAGATATAATTGACGTCGTACAGAGAAGACTGTGTATCGTTTTCCTTTTCATTTTATTTTTTGTATGTGAGACACGTAGAAAAAATGTACAAAATTAGGATTGAGTGGCGTTCCCATAGCGACATTATCGATGTATAAATACGTTTTTATGACGGTACATCAAAGGAAATTTGTTTTCGTGTTTTTAATATATTATTAATGGAAAAGTTGTAGAGTACATTCACCTCATTCCAGGTTATGCGATCAATACGACCAATTTTAGTTTGTCTCTCAGTGAAATAATAAATTTTCTTCTCTAACTTGATTGAGTCAAGCGAGAAACAGTCCGTCCTGATATCCTCATCTCGGTCATATCTTGAGTTTATTCTCTTGTCAATATGCTTGCAGGCAAAATTCGTAAACTAACGAGACCCGCGTACGCAATATGTTCTCTCACGGAAGGGAGTTTGACGTACGAAAAAGTACATTGTCTCATTAGGAAAGTACAGTCGTCGCACGTTGGAAAATTACTCGTACGTGTAACTAAAAATAGAAACCTATCAAAAGTTTAAAAATTATCTTCGGTAATCCCTCGTTTGACGCGGTAAGAAACGCTGGTCTCGCGGATACAGCTGTAGCCCTCTATGTAAAGTTGGTTGGAGTATCTGTTTAATGTCCTTCATCCAACAGAGGTCGCTGTGACGAACGGTAACCCCCACCAATCGTGGAAAAATAAGTCCTCTTTAAAAAGAGAACTGGCTAAGACCAGTAAATTACTCGCAGCGAGCTCGTCATTCGTCCCCTTACCCGAAAGTGGCTTAGGACAATCCATAGTTGGGTTTTGTGCGTAGATATGAAGACTGCGTCGTTGGTACGTGTCTATGATTGTATAGTTGGTGACTTCGGGTTTTATCCTCGTCAAATCCTGGTTCGAAATCCACGATTATATATATATATATATATATATATATATATATATATATATATATTAAGTTCGATAAAAATTCCCTAAACAACCAACATTATAATACTGAAACGCATTCCCCTGTAAGCGAAGCGAAAAACACCGAAGTCGGGAGTTCAACTCCCGATAACGTTGACAAAAATAATCCGTGAGTTAACGCAGTGGGCCGCATTCGTTTGGCCTGAACTGCGCGCGAGTTCCCGCTCCTCCTCATTAATTCTTCTTATTAACAGTCGAATGAAACTGCCTCCAAATGTAAATATTTATTTAGAAATTCTTCTCATAGAAGGCATTTTACAGTACAGTACAGTTAATATATGAAGAAACATCGAGCGTCTTGTAATGCGCGACAATAGCCACTCGTTTATTATTTAACGAGTGAGGAAAATTACTTAGATGAAATTAAGGCAAGGATATATATATAGTTATTTTTACATTAGAATGACAGTACGTAACTTCTATACAAATTCTTATTATTAAAAAAAAATGATACAAGTAGAGAGAAAGCGGTTTATTATCGATCATAAAAATAAATAATAAATGATAATGTTTCTTACGATAAAATTCAAATAATATAATATGATTCATATATATATATAATATATATATATATATAGGGGTGTCCCCAAAAAAACTATATACTCATATATATGATGCTATAAAGAGTATATAGTTTTTTTCTGGGACACCCTGTATATACGCGTATTGCTACATCAGTAATAATAAATAATAATAATAATAATAATAATAATAATAATAATAATAATAATAGGAATGATGAAACGCCTGTAAAACTAAGGAACACATTACAAAGCAATTCCGCATTGCTGGGGTTTCAATCAATCATCTTATCGACAATGATAACTTAAAAAAAAAAAACATTAATGTTATAATTTGCGTAGGAAAACAGCCATGTTAGTTTATATTTTTCTTAATACTATTTTTGCGAAATGAATAACACAATAACTAGGTAAAAATTTCAGGTCTTAACTCAAAACATAACTAAGACATACAGCTACACAGGGAATAAAAACAATGGAGAAAGATTGACAATAAGTAGATATATATATATATCTTGAAATGAGAAATTAAAAATTTTGAAATAAACTCTAATAAATAGAGTGGTTTAAAGGTTGGGCTGCTAAGTTGCGGGTCGTGGGAAGTCCTTGGTTCGGATTCCACGTTAAGCCGCGGGTTCAAGATGGGGTGACGAGTCAGAATGAACAATTCTGTCGAAAGCAAGAACTAAGTTGTGTATATATATATATATATATATAATAAATTCATTGAAGATCCCGAAATCTAATTAAATTTTAAGTCAAGCTTCAGAAACTACGGTTAATATAGCAATGAAATAAGCTTGAAACTATGGTTCAGTATAGCAATGAAATAAGCTTCAAAAAGAAGGAACAGAGTATAAAAATATTTTACAAACAACTTTTTCCTCCTATTGGAGAAAATAATAAAGCGCTTAGTAGGGATGTACCGATATATCGGTATCGGTGATAGCGGTAGATTTTTATCCATATCGGTATCGGCCGATATTTCAAAAGTACGAGTTTTCCAAAATTATGAATGAAAGACTATTTAGAGGATGAAATTGCCAATATCTCATCGTTTTATCACTTCACATAAGTCGTTATTTTTTCACAAGGGTTAAGTTCTCGCGTAAAAATAGCAGCTGCTCTGTATGTTCAGGAGAGAGCCGATTTCTAGCAGCACTGGCAAGGTTTCCTCCAATACTGAACACGCGTTCACTTACAACTGTTGTTGATGGTGCTCCCAAATATCTCTGAGCTAAGTTCCCCAAAAACACATTTACTAAGCCCAACATAGGCCCACAGTCCAATTGTATAACGAACAAAACTATGACATCTAATGCAGTGTTGCCATCTTTAATGAAAAGGATTATTGTTTTGTTGCCAAATTTTCAACGCAGAAAATAAATTATGAATATGTTACAAAAATATGACAAACTAATAAACCCTAGCTGTATATCGGTATCGGTTATCGGCCGATACTGTTTTTAATTATTGGTATCGGTTATCGGCTAAAAAGCGATAGCGGTACATCCCTAGCGCTTAGTTAACTTTATGTTTAATTTCAGTTAAATATGTTTGATGATTATGGAAGCCAAATTCACGTTCATTAGATGTTCAAAGAAAGAAGGTAAATAATTGTTATCTTCTATACTTCTAATTAATGTCCACTTAAGTATAACAACAAGAGAAAATCTAAATTTTAATTCAAAGTATTTTTTTTAATTTAATTTACTGAACATTGCATCTTTATCGGTATAAAAATATATTTACACACTAATTATTTAAAAAAACAAACGCTTTTATAATTGTAAATTATTAATTATTATTATTATTATTATTATTATTATATATACATGTATGAGAAGTTGGTCTATTATGGCAGCGGTTCTCGAACGATTTTGTTTCGTGTACCACCTGAGAATATTTAATATCTAGTGTACTACCTTCTTTCTCTCCGTCATATGGCCGTACACTTTACGAATAAGATTAAGCAACTCGAAACATCATCATCATCATAGGGCTCAGGACCAAAATGTTATCAATCTTCAACTGCGTACCAGCAAAGTGGGTGGATAAGATAGTGAATTTTGCGTAATTTTCAAGCCTGATTTTTTTAGTTTTTTTATTAACGGTTGACTTATTTTCAAATTTATGTTCATTAAAGGTCTTCTTACGTTATTGAATGCATCATTTTAATATTTAACTTTAAATGTATCAGTGAATTGTAGGGTGGTTTTTAGAGCTTTAAAAATTCTTATCTTTATCTTTATCTTTTTATCTTAAGCCCCTTGAACAGATTTTTTTCTTACTAAATTTCCGATCGATTGATACCCGTTACGAATTTCTACGTGAATTCCTTTCCATAGGTTATCTTACTATGGGTTGGGCCCTCTCCAAAGCTAATTGTTCCGCGGAAAGGCGGCACGCTGCTGTATCAAAAGGAACCAAAGCGGTTGCTAAATATACATCGACTAAGTAAGTGCATTAGTGCAACTGCGAGAAAACGCAGCTACACAGTTCTCTTTCAGGAAATTCAATAACGTTTTTATGGTATTCCTTTTACAGACTAGTTATCAGTGTCATAATGCGTCAAAGCTCCTATATTTGTCAGACAAAGTATAGTGTATTTAATTCACCCTAAAGTACTAGACTGCGGTATATATGTATGAAAAGATACCCCAGTTAATATCTGAAGGTTAAGTGCCATGCCTTACTTTTTTGTGAAGCACTAGCTTTGGAGAGTGCGTAACCTATCGTAGGCCCAGGTTTGACAAGCTCTGTAGTTGGAAGGAATTTTTGTAAAAATCCGTAATGGGTATCGATGGACAGGAAACTTAATAAGAAAAGACATATTTTCAGGGACTTAGGACAAGAAATGAGCGGGTTAGCTAGAAAAGAGAGAAAAATAAGGATTTTGAAAGCGCCAAAACCGCCATACAGTTCGGGACTCGTTGGTACACTCGAACTTAAGTGATTAAAATATAATTAATAACGTAAGATAAGACCTTTAAGTAACGCGTATTTGAAGACGAAAATCACTCCTTTATTACGAAGCTAAAATTCGAGCTTTAAAATAGCAATACTCACTATTTCGACCACCCGTTTTGTCGAAGGTTGATGATGTAATTGGTCCGGACTCGTATTATTATATACTTAAGTTCTTCGGGTAGTGTCTTTACTCCAACGTGTATTTCCACACTTTGCGCGTACCATTGCAGTTTGAGACGAGTTGGTCCGCGGTTTTTAGGAGGCAAATTGAATCTACTGGTAGTACGCTACTGGAATAACGCTAGTTAGACTATCATCAGAGTGGGAACTACTATCGTCACTATCTTCCTGCGGCGTTGACGAGGGTTTAGAAGTATCGTCAATCTCCTCAGGGAGATCTGAACGTGATTTCTCGATATCGAATTGATAACTGTGGTTCCTCGCCAGGGATCTGCTTCTCTGATACGCTTGCACCTTCGAACGATGGACGCGTGACCTTCCTAGTACTGGACTCTTCTGCATTTGTCTTTGTCTCGATCGATCTTCAGACTGAGATGGAATTTCACTTTGGTTTGAAGAAGTTCTGAAATTTGAAGGACCAATATTTTTATTAATGTACAATTTTTGTGATTTGGAGTGAATTCTCGAGAAATTTAGAGGATTTCGAGCAGGACTACGGTGATAATGACTTCTCGAAGAATGCATTTCTTTGTAGTTGTTGCAAGGCGTTTCTGCCGAGGACGACTGTCGCTGAGATTTCTCCTGAAATGATGATGTTCTCTTGACGTCTGCGGAAGGCCTTACGGGAGAAAAATGTTTATGGCTCGAAGGGATTTCCCTCATGTTAGTGTTGGAAGATTTTTGTATCAGTTTTTCATCAATCGTTTTCTGAGGTTTGATCGTCGAGTCGTTTGTCGAACTGTTGATTAACTGGCTTCGATCATAGTTTTGTTCATTAGTGCGAATGGTATTATTTTCTCGCGTTTTTGTCGCGGAATTATAATATTTGCCACGATCCAAAAGGAGATTCTCGGAGTTCCTTCGTTCCTGGGAAGGATTTGTTTCCGAACTTTTCACAGAGTTCGAACTGTGAATGTACGTTTCCAATTTAATATCAACTTCGGAAGCGAAATTCGGTTCATTGTTTCCGTTAATTGATTCGTTATTGTTCTCGTTTTCAGTCTGATCGAACATCAAGTTGTTAGTGACTGACTTTTCTATCCACTCGTGAATTCGTTTCCTTTTAGCTATTCTGTCGACCGTGGTTTCGATTCCGTGAGCCTTCAAAGCGTGCAGTACTCTGTCTTTTTCCGCTTTCGAAGAATGAACGGAGAAGGTGGAATAACAAACGGATTGAGTGTCCCCGTCATTTTCCTGTCTTTTCATTGGTCGAACCAACCATTTGTCTTCAAGATACTTGCAAACTTCTCGAACCGATGACCTTTTCTCCGGTTTAGGCTCTAGCAATCTTTTAAACATCCTCAAAGCCCTCGCCGTGAAATTTGAAAACCTTTTAGGAGTTTTCAACATTTTCCTCTTCTTCCAGTGAATGTATTCGAGATAATGAGGATCTGTGACGTCAGCTTTCTGCCATGGTAACGCCCCCGTCAAAAGAATGTATAGCAGCACTCCTAATTGCCACACGTCCTGTAAATTGACCACCATAATTAAGTAAAAGTAACAATATATATTTGACAATGGGCCTAAATGGCTTATTTACCCATGCAATTATTGTGGTATATAACCTTAGCTATTTCCTTGCCAACAAACTTACAAATGGTTGACTGAATAATTTCAATTGTTTGCGTTAAATAATTTTGGTTGTTTTCAACCAAATATTTTTTTTCTATGTAAAATTACTGAAATAAAATAGTGACGCCACTTTAAATAATTTGTTTAATTTCTTCGCAATATATATATATATATATATATATATATATATATATATATATATATATATATTTGAAAATAAATGAATATAATCAATTTGTATTTTAAATTTACGTTTTAACAAAAAAAAAAAAAAAAAAATAGCCTAAATATAAAACATTAATGGGGTTAAATATATGCGTATATATTCAGCTTGTATAAATTCAGATTTTGTATCTCATGTGGGAGGAAAGCAGTGTTTGCATTTTCTAAATATGGCATTTATTAAAATGAAAACGGAAACCATTAATGAATTTTTAAAAGGTTATTATTTCTTTTAGTTAAATTTAGTAATATGAAAATAAAAACCCACTCTAATAGACAGAGTTTATTTCCACAACAGTTTCGACGCCCACTGGCATCCTCCTCGGGTGAATATGTACAGAAAAACGAATGAACCAAAACAAGAGGAAAAAACAGTCCAGGGACCGACCGTTAAGAAATTCGCACCTAGGTTAGATCCCATTCTCCCGACACCGGAAGGGCATTTTCATTAAGTACATTCGCACAAATTTAAAACTATCTTCCTGTTCTAAACATACAGATTCTATTATTTTTTTACATAATTATTACATTTATTATTAAATTTATTACATTTAATATTGCATAATTATTTATTACAGAAATTATAAATTTATTATTACATTGGTTATTACATTGTTGTTTATTATACAGAACTTATAAACCGAAAAACGAATGAAAAAGGCGATTAGGAAACAATCCAGAGACCATTGAGATTCGCACCTAGGTTAGATACCGTTCTCCCGACACCGGAAGGGCATTTTATTACAGGGTCCGCTTATAAGTACATTCCCACAAATTAAAACTATCTTCTTGTTCTATACATACAGATTCTAATATTTTGACATAATTACTGCATTATTGCATTTACATTTTTTTTTTAACATTTATTATTATTACCTTTACCCTAATTATTAAATATATAATATTACCTTTATTATTACATTTACTAAACGAGTAAGGAAACAATCCAGAGACCTTTAAGAAATTCACACTTAGGTTCGAACACGTTCCCACGACTCCGTAAAGGATTTTTTGACCAAGAATCTCATTAAAGGGTCTAACTTATAAGTACCTTCGCACAAATTAAAATTATCTACTTTTTCTATACACACAGATTCTATTATTTTTCTTTTGACATAATTATTACATTTATAAAGTACCTTACTTGATTCCCAATCTATAGCATGATTATTTTGGCTGGCGTGATAAAAAATGGCATTATTAGTATTACAACTTCTGAAGGCATATTTGTGTTCTTTAATACGGGTTTCAATATTTCTTCCAGTTTCTCCCACGTATACTAAATCACAACTTTTACAGGGAATGCTGTAGACACAGGCTTGTTCCTCTTTTGCAACGTTATTCCTAACCAATTTACTTTTCACGGTAGACGAATATTTGAACGCCAAAGCAAACTTAAAATCTTTCGTCAACGGTTTTACTCTTTCTAAGCCGGCAATGTAAGGCAAACTCACATATTGTTTTTGGTTAACTGAAGGTTCCCGAAGGGCATAAAAAGATTTTCTGGCTTTAAAATACGCCTTTCTGATAAACCACTTGGGATATTTTAAATCCTTAAAAATGTTCCAAATCTTTGAATTTTCCGGGTCCAGCAAATGTGGAAGAAATATTGAAACCCGTATTAAAGAACACAAATATGCCTTCAGAAGTTGTAATACTAATAATGCCATTTTTTATCACGCCAGCCAAAATAATCATGCTATACTAGATTGGGAATCAAGTAAGGTACTTTATAAATGTAATAATTATGTCAAAAGAAAAATAATAGAATCTGTGTGTATAGAAAAAGTAGATAATTTTAATTTGTGCGAATGTACTTATAAGTTAGACCCTTTAATGAGATTCTTGGTCAAAAAATCCCTTACGGAGTCGTGGGAACGTGTTCGAACCTAAGTGTGAATTTCTTAAAGGTCTCTGGATTGTTTCCTTACTAGCTTTTAGTAAATGTAATAATAAAGGTAATATTATATATTTAATAATTAGGGTAAAGGTAATAATAATAAATGTTAAAAAAAAAATGTAAATGCAATAATAAATGCAGGGCTGTGGAGTCGGAGTCGGAGTCGTGGAGTCGGAGTCGGAAGCAATTTTGGTGGTGCTGGAGTCGGAGTCGGTAAAAATGTACCGACTCCGACTCCGACTCCGACCTCAATATAAATTTTAATAAAATATGTTTTTGTGTGTGATATCACTGGCAGCTATGGTGGTTAAACCACTTAAATAATAAACACAATGTTTTCCATTTCAGACACTAATGCCATTAATTCATTTTTTCTTTTCAGATAATATTTTTTATTTTTAATGCTTATTTAATTTCAAGTTCTTTCTAAATTTCATAAGTTTTTAACTTTCAAGTCTAAAACCCCTTTCACAATGGCAAAGACACTTCCAACAAAGTCTGCAGTTTTTGAATATTTTACAATAACCACAGATGGGAAACATTTCGTGTGTCAGTGTATGATAGAAGATGATGATGATGAAAAATTATGTGAAGCAAAAATCAGTGGTTTTACTGGCTCTGATAAAAATGCACCAACCAGAGCATCAAATTTGAAAAGACATTTGCAGCGTTTCCATCCCAAAATTTTAGAAGTTGTCATTGAGAAAGATAGTAATAAAAACCTTCCAACTACTTCAAAGTTAACAAAAGATCAGAAATCTACTGAACGACAAGCACCACTTACAAGATTCTTTACTACAGACAAAGTTACCGTAACAATGACCACAGATGATGATGCTTCACGTGGTGGTGATGAAATGCCTCTTGTGTAATTATCATCATAGCAGATTTAGAATTAATATACCTTCGGAGTCGGAATCGGATAGACAAAAAATTGAGGAGTCGGAGTCGGAGTCGGTTTTTTATGTGCCGACTCCACAGCCCTGAATAAATGCAGTGATTATGTCAAAATATTAGAATCTGTATGTATAGAACAAGAAGATAGTTTTAATTTGTGGGAATGTACTTATAAGCGGACCCTGTAATAAAATGCCATTCCGGTGTCGGGAGAACGGTATCTAACCTAGGTGCGAATTTCTCAATGGTCTCTGGATTGTTTCCTAATCGCCTTTTTCATGCGTTTTTCGGTTTATAAGTTCTGTATAATAAACAACAATGTAATAACCAATGTAATAATAAATTTATAATTTCTGTAATAAATAATTATGCAATATTAAATGTAATAAATTTAATAATAAATGTAATAATTATGTAAAAAAATAATAGAATCTGTATGTTTAGAACAGGAAGATAGTTTTAAATTTGTGCGAATGTACTTAATGAAAATGCCCTTCCGGTGTCGGGAGAATGGGATCTAACCTAGGTGCGAATTTCTTAACGGTCGGTCCCTGGACTGTTTTTTCCTCTTGTTTTGGTTCATTCGTTTTTCTGTACATATCCACCCGAGGAGGATGCCAGTGGGCGTCGAAACTGTTGTGGAAATAAACTCTGTCTATTAGAGTGGGTTTTTATTTTCATATTTTGACCTTCACGTAGAAAAAAGTGAAGTTTTTTGCATTAAATTTAGTAACTTTTGTTTAATTACAAAGTGGAATTTTTTTTTTGTTTTGCGCGAATCCAGGGACTCATTTGATAAGAATAGATTGATTGATTTTATATTTTTCACGTAAAATGTAGGTCTGAATCAGGGGTTCTCAAACTGGGGTACGCGTACCCCTAGGGGTACGTATTAAGGTTTCCTGGGGGTACGTATTAAGGTTTCCTGGGGGTACGGGAAGGAACGGACAAAATTTTCGCTATATATATACGTATATTTATTTTGGCATAATTCGAGTGAATATTCTAAAAAAAATTTAAAACGTTTATTCCCACTAATTGAGAAACTAGTTTCCACACATGAGGCACCGCACATCCCTCACACTAAAATTCAAGAATTATAACTACCCTAATTTTATTTACGTATGTAGTTTGTTGGTTGTTCATTTAATAAAGCATTTATTATTGATATTTCTGTATCTTATGTGAATTGTTACTAATGGGGGTACTATAGCTGATTGTCTGATGAATCAGAGGGTACGAAGTGACAAAAAGTTTGAGAATCCCTGGTCTGAAATAGTGTGGTTTGAAATTATTATAGCATAGCCAAACTAACGCCAGCGTTCGCGCTTCAGTGGGTATAACACCGTTTTTTTGTCCTCGAAGTGAAAACACTGAAGTCGTAGGGGAGGGAGAGGGGGTTCGACTCCTGATGGTGCTGGTAATAATAATAATAGGGGAGTTTTTGCGGTGGGGCGTATTAGTTGGCCTGAGCGTTATCCTAGTTTCTGACCTCTCCCGCCTATTATTGCCTAACTCGAAACATTAAACATTATATGATGTCTTTTTTCAAACAGTGATTTATGCTTGCGTTGATTTTAATTTCTCTTATACAGATTTCTTCCGTAAAGATACGTCCTTCAGTTTAGAAATGGGGTTTATTTATTTGGTTGGTTGGTTTATAGCGTTCTTTATTTCGAGGATTAAAAATAATTTGGTACCAGCCATAAAGGAAAACACTCTACCTCCGCACTCGTAATTTTAAGAGAGTTCAAGAATCCAAATATATATCCAGTTTCGAGAAGGATTTCATCCCTAACATCATATCGTAATTAATTTTATACTTACTTGTTTCGTACTGACGTGAAAACCTTCGTTTTGGACTGTATCTACGATTTCCGGAGGGGCGTATGGAAGGGTGACCATTTTTCTTTTCATCAGGGATCCATTTTTACGGGTGGAGCCGAAATCACACAGTTTGGCTTCACTGAAGTCGATATTGAAGAGTAAGACATTATCCATGTTGATATTTCTGTGAACTAAATCCTTTGAGTGCATAAATTCGAGCGCCGAGACAATTTGAGGAGCTATTTTCTTAACGTTCGCTTCGCCCAACCCAGTTTCGGTCAGATTTGATGTAAGATCTCCGAACGGAGCGTATTCTTGCGCGAAGATAAAGTAGTCTTCGGCTTGGAAAGCAACGTCATAAGCATTTAGGATGTTGGTGTGAGGACTCAGGTAATAATTGTAATGAAACTCTCTAAAGAACTCTAGTTTAGAGGTGGATTCTTTATGAATCGCTTTTAGAACTACTTCGTGACGCGTTCGTTTGTGCTCCACCAAAAGAAGTCGACCTCTCCAGCCTTCTTGCATTACGTGAAGCACTTCGTATTCATCGTCCAAATTAATCTGAGGAAAAGTAAAATTATGAAGATTGTTGACAAAAGACGCACTAAAAAATATAATAAATATAGCGTTTTCGCGTAAGGAGAAGAACATAAGTGAAATTTACAATTATTTTAGTGAAATTATTTTCTTAAAAAATTGTACATTTATTTTTATTATTATAACCATCGATTAACGAATGAATAGTGAAGCAAATGTACTAAAGTGAGGAGGAGGAGGAGGGAGGAGGTTTACAGCAACTTCTCATCCCCGTCAAAGTACAAAGACCTCAGTATATGTAAGCTTTAAAAAAGAGACTAATTATACGCCATCCACGCGTATATTAAGTAAACTCAGGGCTATTCAATGTTATTGTTTAACAAGAATTAAATATTCAGCCACATTTCTGCATTGCTTAGCAAAGGCTGAAAAACCATAGTCCCTGAGTGGAAAAAATTCATAATCTGTGACGCACTTTTTTGTAAAAAAGTGACAAATATTTTCGGATACGATTCTCCTACTATTCCGCAAATATATATATTATATATATATATATATATATATATATATATATATTATTTAGTTAATTTCATGTTGCTTCTTTCATATGGTAAATAGGTGTACTGAAAGGCTGGCGTGTTTATTACCCCTATTTAGGATGAGGGAAGCATCGATTGTTACTGCTGCCATTCACCTACTACCATTTCTTTGAGCGTAGCAGTCAACTCTTCTACAATAACTCCCCAAATATGAGGGATTGTGGAAGCTAAAATTTATTATTTCATTAAGACCTAAACATCCGCAATCTAGTTTCAAGAATAGTAAAAGGTAATTGGTTTCAACCAGTTAACAACCTTAATCTTCATTCCTTTAGAGCAGTGGTTCCCAACCCTTCCGCGCTCAAGGCACCCCATCTGTCCCCCTTTCGCGGACATCCCGGGTTGAGAACTGCTGTAGAGCAATATTCGCGTAAAGCCAATCCTTTTCTTTAAATCTTTTGTTCTCGTATTTATGCTCATTTTATATCATCTGTCTCTCCTTGCCACTGGGGTAGAGTACCCACTACAACTCAACCGACATCCAGTGATTACGTTACGTCCTATCTACGTTCAACACTGCTTCCCTTAATCAAGCCCAACGAAGTTAACAATGGGTTTGGATAGTTGTTCTATGGGTGACCGTTCTTCGCGTCCGGATGATGTAACGACCCGTGGTTCGGGTTTTAAATTAAACTATGGGTTTCCTTTGTCATATGACACCACCAACGCCCAAACGTGCTTATGCGTGCTTCCTTATAGTTTTTAATAGTGAACCTAAAAGAACACGCAATTCTGCGTTCATTTGTTAGTTTCTCTCCCGACTAAAACTAAATGAATCACGAATGTTTACAGTTTGAGACTGCTTTTGTGGACAATAATACTGCATGGCGTACACTGCGTTCTCGTTACCTGTAGTAACTTCTTGTATAATACATAAAGAATTTTTATAGCCGTAATAAAATTATAAATATTTGAAGCATTTTTAAAATTAAAACTGTGTGTGTGAGAGAGAGAGAGAGAGAGAGAGAGAGAGAGAGAGAGAGAGAGAGAGAGAGAGAGAGAGAGAGAGAGAGAGAGAGAGAGAGATCCACTCTGTGACTCTAGGCTAGCTCAAGAAGGAAGTAGAAAAGTTAGAAATAGTAATGAAAAAAAAAAGAACATTGAAAACTTACATCACGCCTACACTTATGGACGTGTGACACTTTCACGCAGAAATATTAGTAATAGAAAAGTATAGAATAGACAAGGCTTTCCCCTCCTCCACCAGCCATTGTTGACAAAAAATTGTTGTGAGAGGAGATTTTTAGGAAAGTAGGAGAAAATATAATGAAAAAGGATAGATTCACTGTCCATTCACACCATGCGTACGCTTATCACCCAATTACGCACTAGAGGACAATAGAGAATAAAGACTAGCATGAAACCCTAAACTGATTAATATAATCTGCACCATGTATTTTTTAAAGGAATTGTTTTTATTTATTTATTATATACAAGAAGTCATCATTTCATCGTTGCATTATTTCACCCGATGAATGCCAACCTCACCGTGCTGAGAGACTTACTTTTACAAATTAATTACATTGCTATCTTTCGCACTGGAATTACTTAATTACTTAGATAAGGGAACACTGATCCAAAGGCACTTCCAGCCGAACAGACCCCCCCCCCCTCTCTTCCCAGTTTAAGAATTTCCACGGCAGTGTACATATGCACATTTTTTCTTTTGTTTTTAGGAAATTCTGGTGCACACTGTCCTATATACTGTACTATTGACCTGAAATGTGTCTGTGTGTGTGTGTCCGCTTTCTTAGGAACCGTGCACAGCCTGAACGGCATATCGGAAAATTCTGCAACCACCACCACCAACTGATAGCCCATGAGCTGACGATGTGCTCTGTCAAGTTTCCCGGTCCTAGGTTACCGGTTACTGGGTCCGAAGGCCCCAGCACCGCGATAAAACTACAGAAAAGAACGCAGCCGTGAAAATCTTGAGCTTCACATTTATACTGTGATATATATATACTGCCCGCCGGAGGGCGGGAAGCAGTATAATGGGGAGTGGGGGTGGGGGTAATGATTTTACTTTTGTGTGTGGGGGTAATGGGGGAGTGGGGGTGGGAGGGTACTGGAGTAGAGGGGTGGGGGTAATGGGGGAGAGGGGTGAGGGTAATGGGGGTAATGGCTTTTTTTTAAATTTTGTAGCTGGATTGCAGTGCTACCTGCCCGGAGGGCCAAGTTGTACAACGGTCGCGAGCGATAGCGAGCTACCGTTTGTTAAAAACTAAAATTCTACTCTAGCTAAGTAAGTAGCTTCCCTGAAGTTGTTTATTCGGAGGTTTTGACTCATGAGGGTTCTCATCAAGCGTTCCATCATTTGAGAACTCCCAATGCTCCGAAACCAGACCCGACCAGCGCCTCAGAGAGAGAGAGAGAGAGAGAGAGAGAGAGAGAGAGAGAGAGAGAGAGAGAGAGAGAGAGAGAGAGAGAGAGAGAGAGAGAGAGAGAGAGAGAGAGAGTCTTGAATCTTCCACTGCAAAATATTCGATCCTGTTTCAATCATAGCATTTTGACTCGTAACACGGGACCTTATTACCCATTTCGTCGAAGAGACCAAAACATCGACACTAAAAAACTAACGTAGCGTAATCTAACCTATTTTAACCTAACCTATCCTAACTTGAACCTAATAATAACTCGTCGATAGAATGTGAAGTCGATCAGATGTCGAAAGTTCGGTAACACAACAGGCATTGCGTGTTCCTCATTGTAATAATGCAAAATATTCCTCTACGTTGAACCAATATTTTTTAGACATTTTTACACGACATGGACCTAGTATGTTTCATGGACTGCTCTCGATTTTCCTACAAAGTTGCAAACAAAGGCAGTCGATGACCCTGATTTTGTTTCTGCAATCGGTTTTTTTGAGAAACCTAACCTAACCTAACCTAGAAAAATGTATACTAGAAAAATGTATTTTTTACTAAAAAAGTGCATAACTTAACATGTTATTACATTATCATTTGTATAATTTAGGTCTCGGGGGTACGGGGGCGGAGCCCCCGTAAAGATATCGCATCACAAAGTGAACCCTATACCGATCAATTCGTGATGCGTGATCTTTACGGGGGCGGAGTCCCCGTACCCCCGAGACCTAAATTATACAAATGATAATGTAATAACATGTTAAGTTATGCACTTTTTTAGTCAAAAATAAATTTTTCTAGTATTCATTTTTCTAGGTTAGGTTTCTCAAAAAAAAAACGATTGCAGAAACAAAATCAGGGTCATCGACTGCCCTTGTTTGCAATTTTGTAGGAAAATCGAGAGCAGTCCATGAAACATACTAAGTCCCTACGACATAAATAATACCCATATAAATAATAGTCATTCGTATCTCGTTTTAAATACTTTTTATGAGCGACGAAAAGCGAGACATTCTCTTCATTCGAAGATAATATATACATATATATATATATATATATATATATCGTTAGCTAAAGCAATGAAAATAAAGTTTAAAAATAAATTTAGGTCTTAAATTGTAAATACACAAATTGTAAAGAGGAAAGAAATTAATTTAGAAGCTGGAAATAATTATTGTGATCGTGAAGAAGCAGAATTTGTGGAACGAGCTTTTTTTCTCGTCTCGTCAATCCCATTCATAGAAAAAGCTGAAAGGAATGGTAAGAAAGATTCCAGATACTAATATCTTCCTCTCGCAGGAGCATTCTCAACCCACCCCACCCCTCCCCAACAATCCTTCAAAATGAATGCGACGTTTAAACAAAGGAATTCTCAAAAATAAACGTATCCCTCATTTCATTTTAATTACTGACCTCCTTCTTAATGTACTTAAAATTGAACGGGGTTGTACTATGTACGCCTATCCGAGAGTACAAATTGTACATAATTAGTGATGAAAATACTCCAATTAATGGTATGGTTGTTTTTGGTGGTAAAATCTTGCATCTCTAAAACGCCTACGTTAAAATCTACCGCGCGTGCGTTCGCCCGCTAGTGTCATTGGCCGGTATCTTCTCGCGTGCTGTGTTTCTGTGCCTGCTCGCTCGCTTACCCACTCCCTCGCTCGAATAGTTTCAAGGTCAAGCGTATAATTCCATTATAATTATAAGCAAAACAATTATTTTTTACAACTTTTCTTATGATTTATA
>JAJOZX010001360.1:765000-825000 GCA_023014485.1 Bathynomus jamesi | reverse complement strand
GATCGGTGTAATTCATGTTTTGAGTAAAGAGACCATTTACGCTTCCGTTTCTTCTTTTGTTCGCTATGTTTACGTACGCAAAATAAACCTCTCTTAATTTAGATGAAGTAACTGCTTTTGGAGGGCGCACTCTAGGGAAGTTTTTTCCACTTTTGGGCGTCAAAACTTCTTTTCAGATGATGGAATAGCTTCTTTTAATAATAAGTAACTCCTTTTGGTAGAAAATATGATCTTCAAAACTTCTTTTTGGAGTAAAATGAGAAATAAGAAGATAATATTTCTATTTAAAGAAGGTTGTAGGAAGGTTTTTTTTTGTGCTGGTGCTGTCGTCTTGTTCTGACTATCGAACTTCACATCATCAGTCATGTTTATTCCCTTGGTTTTTTATTTCTCGATTTCTTGTCCATCTGGAGTATAGTTTTCCATTATTTCTAGTTCATTTTTCCCGCATCTAAAGAGTTGAAACCTCTTGGTGCTGAATGTCATGTTATTAATTCTCTGACCATCTCGTAGAGCTACAACACCGTCTGTAGTTTTAATTTTAGTGATGTACCGATTCCAAAATTTAACCGATGCCGATTCTTTGCCTGTTTTAAAAAAATCAATCCCCTTCATAAATTTTAATAATCTAATGTGAAAACTTTCACTTTTCATATTTTTACATTTCAAATTTGTTAAAATGCTTTTCCTTAGCTCAATCCACAATGTATGGTACCAGAATTTGTTACTCATATACCGTAGCTAAAATGATGTTAAAAAGTTTTATTACTCGGTAAAATGATAAAATAATTTTATTTTAGTTTCATAAATTGAATACCAATATTTAAAGTAATTTGTTTTACTTATGTTGAAGGTATTTTCTTCATCAATGTCAACAACAACCAAATTTGTCATTAAAATTTCAAGTCCCCTGGTGGCCAATTTGAATAAAAAATGGATATAGAATTTGGGTTTATAAAATTATTAAAATACTTAAAAAAAAGTAAACGTAAGATTGTTTAATATATAAATTATAAAGTACAACTTAATACAGAATTATTATTAGTATACAGGGTGTTTATAAAGTCCCTATCTATTTCAGTGAAAACGTAGCCAAAAGGGTAAAATTCAATAACAGTATAATAGAAGGTGTACATTTAATGAATACTTAAGCGTATGATTCTACATGAGCACCATCAGTATCTCTACTGAGTTCGAATCTGTCAGCAGCATTGCGGAACACATTTTGGAGCATGACAGGAGTTATTTTTGTAACTGCTGTTACGATACGAGCACGTTAAATGTCCAGCTTCATTCACATAGCATTTTAAATACCGTCGTCTTTCAACAAGATGGGGCACCTTGTCATTACGCAAACATTGTTCGGGAGTACCTAAATGAATGATTTCCAAATCGGTGGATCGGACGTGGAGGCAACAGGCCCTGGGCGGCTCGATCTCCTGACCTAACACCCTTGGATTTCTTTGCATGGGGCTTTATCATATCAAATGTCTATCAAAGGAGGGTTACAGATCCGCAAGATTTACGTGCTCGTATCGTAACAGCAGTTACAAAAATAACACCTGTTATGCTCCAAAATGTGTTCCGCAATGCTGCTGACAGATTCGAACTCTGTAGAAATACTGATGGTGCTCATGTAGAATCATACGCTTAAGTATTCATTAAATGTACGCCTTCTATTATATTGCTATTGAATTTTACCCTTTTTGCTACGTTTTCACTGAAATAGATAGGGACTTTATAAACACCCTGTAGAGTAGGAGATTACAATAGTTTATAATATTTGGAGATTAGCTAGTTAGAGAAAATGTAACTTAACTTATTAAACTTTCCCTTTTTCTTGAATGTAAAATATTTTTATATAATTACACTGAAACGAGTATAAATTACCATAAAATAGTGTTTTTTGTCTGTTCAGTTTTCTATAAATATAGATTTTGTCTTATAATGAAAATTTTAAAATTTCAAAGAATCGGTCAGAGAATCGGCTAAATTTGACCGAAGCCAAAATAATGGCCGATTCTGCCGGTACCGATGCCGATTAATCGGTACACCACTACTTAATTTGTTTGCTGATTTTTGTATCGTCCGCAAATGATACCACAAAATTATTTTCATTTGCTCCCTTACCAGTGCGTAAGCATGATTCTAAATAATAGAGGAGCTAAAACTGCTCCTTGTGGAACTGAGCTACGTAGTACTGTCCCCTGTCCCCGAGGAAGACATTCCTTAAACCTTAACTACTCGATTACGTTCGCTCAGAAAGTTGTATATATATATATATATACTCAGGGCCGGATTAACCATTAAGCAAAATAAGCCCGTGCTTAGGGCATCAAGGGAAGGGGGGCACCACAGAAATTTTCCATTGTCGGAAAAAAATGTAAAAACAAGATTCAGTCATGCCGAACTTTATAAAATAATTGTAGAAGACAATATTGAGTGTGCCTTCCCAAATGTAGAAATTGCCTTTCGTATATTTTTAACATTAATGGTCACAAATTGCTCAGCTGAGCGTTCATTTTCTCAGTTGAAGTATATTAAAAATACCAACAGAACAACTATGCAACAAGGCAGGCTGGATGCCTTATCTCTACTAAGTATAGAAGCAGATGTGTTACGTAAGATTAGTTTTGAGGATCTGATTTTAAGTGCTTAGGGCCTCTAAAGGTCTTAATCCGGCCCTGTATATACTGTATGTATATATACCTACTTTATAAAATGAGGCAAAATCTGTTTATAGGACATTATCGTTAAGTGTTTTTTCCCATAACACCAAACGTATTGTTATAATGATCAATCACTCGTGATTGACATTATCTGTCAACTCTGAATCCATCCTTTTTCTCACTGAATTTTCAGAGTTCAAAAAATTTGAAACTTCCTTTTAATATACACCGTAATTTACTCATCATTTTAAGATAGGCCTACGATCTTTTTACACACACACACACACACACACACACACACACACACACGCTAACAAAAAAAAATATTGGTAAATGAAAACGCTGAAGGCCACTAAATCCAGAAGCAAAACAACAACAACAACAACAACAGTCTGTGTCTCTCTTCCTGACGAAGTCAAAGTGAGCGGAGATTCGAGCGATATAATCACAGGACGAACTTTCACCGGAAATTGAAGGTCGAAAATCGCGGAATGGATTTGTCTCGCGGGTTACGACCTTTAGGCCCAAATTCCCGCTGATTGGATCCGCTTTTTATGAAATTCGAAGCGGTACCTAACCTTTTTCAGGACGTAACAGGCAGAATTAATGTGATATAATGTTAACAAATGTATTATACCCATTTCCAAAGATAATTATGGGTATTAAAGAGACGTCATTGGAAGAGTAATTAAGACTGAAACTATCGTAATAATGATTGTCAAATGATTGTCAATATCATTATTATTATAATTTGGAAAAAAGGCAATTTGTTGATATATATATATATATATATATATATATATATATATATATATATATATATATATATATTGTTAGCCGCGATCCGCGACTGAGAATTTACAAAGTGAGAACTCCACATTTGAGAGAACGAAAAAGGGGTCTTGATTTGAGAAAAAACTCTCGCTACCATTTCACATTCGCGGTTTAAGGCGCTAAGTGAGAATAACTAATATTTCCTAAACAAATCGAACTTAGCCTGACCTAACTTAAAATTTGCGTAACTCAACCTAAAATGAGCCTAACCTAACCTAAAATCGGTGTAACCTAACCTAACCTAGACCAAAGTGAGAAGGCTGTGTGTGGATGATAATGAGAGTTGCTCGAAGTGGGACAAGACCATCGATTTGATAATTTCCTCCTCGCGGATTACTCGCTATTTGGGCGCACGATGAAAATGGAAATCACATTGAGTGGGATCATATCATTTTAAGGGGGATTAATTAATATTAAATTGCACCAAAGAATTGACAGTTTTTAGCTTTTAAAAAAAATGGAAATTTACTTTATTACATTATCTCTCTTTTCACATAACCTAATAATATATATATATATATATATATATATATATATATATATATATATATAATTATTTATTTATTTATAATTTATTTATTTATTTATAATTTGATGTTTCAATCCAAAAATATTTCATTTCATTGTAGTTTACATTTTCTGTATGTTCTGCGCAGGGCGTGGGCGTCTGTCTATATTGAGTTTTGCTTTTCGAAACGCCCACAGGCAAATTTTAAATTTTTTTTTTTTTTTTTTTACATCTACACACGTTTGAGTCGAGGCCTAAAAACGTGTTTTACGCCTTCCCAACTGCTAATGCTATAAAAAGTATAAAACAACAGAATTCGAGGCTTCAAAATATAATTCACCTGGCATCTGTTTTCTTCTTTAGGAGAAACGGGGCCAAAAATAATTTTGTTTTAAAGGTTTTATATATATAGTATATATACACACACACACTGTATCGAGGATACTGAAATAGCAATAACTGGACTAGAACATATACAGAGCAGATAAAGTTGGTAGACGAGGAGGAGGTGTTGTATCTACGTGTAAAACACATACACGTGTGAGGTGAAGGTAAGGAAATGAAACAGCACAGTCGAAATTATTATTTTAGAAGTAAAAGAACTGAACCTAATCATTATGAACGTTAACAGACCACCAAACATCACAAAATGTGGATTCCAATTCGCTACAAATTAAATAGAAAACGTGTTAAAATTACTCGAAACTCGAGCACCAAATATTTTAATTTGTGGGGATTCTAATTTTCCATTCATAACATGGAAGAAAAAATGACGAAGTTATATATATTGGGAAGTTTCATAGTAACATTACAAAAGATGATAGAACTCAGGCGATAATGGTATTAGATATTATAGAATATTATGCCCAGGAAATCTGTGAAGCCACCAGAAAAGAGAACGTTTTGGATTTAATTTTGACAAATAACAATGAAATAATAATAAATAAAAAGGTAACGCACACAAATTTCTCTGACCATAACCTTATCGGATGCAATTAAAGTTAGCAACCTGAGGTCCAAAAATGCATCCCAGAGAGTCAGAAGGAATATTTGAAGGTTTAAATTTAAATTCAAAGAAAGTAGATTGGAAAAGTGTAAATGAAGATTTAAAGAAAGCAAAGTGGGAATTGCTACTTCACGAGAAGACTCCAAAAGAAATAATATGTATAATAGAAAATGAAACTAAACCAATATTACTGAAACATGTTTCGGAGAGACTTTTTAAAATAAGCATTGCGCCTACCCCGTTCTGAATATTGCGTTGTGGAAAATGAATTTGAGGACTATTCTTTCGATATCACGTCATTTCGATAATTTATTTGGGTTAATAAGTAAATATTCTGAGCTTAATGTCGTACCCTGACCTGACCTCTCTCTCTCTCTCTGACACACATCCTCAACCGTCATAGTTTCCTATTTCTGACATCTGTAATGATACTCAGTGATGATCTCACTGAGTATTAAAATATAAGGAGGTAATGAACATATATATATATAAAACCTCACAAAACCAGCTCAACCAGAGAATGACCTCGTTAGTTAATAATAATAAATACGCTTGGAAGTTGTTTAACTTTCCTTCACAACGGCAAAGGTCAAGTGATAGAGGGGACCTACGCCTTTACGCGGGATCCAAACCATCTTATAAAGGTTACTACATCATTTAGACTCGAAGGACAGTCACCCATCCAAATACTGAATAGATATAACGTCGCTTAACCTCGAGAAGCAGCGTTACGACGTGGCCACGACACCAATAATAATAATTAATCGGCTTTTACGACCTACTTAAATGTAATACTAATTAGTAGTGATGGGACGATACCAAAATTTTTAACGATTCCGATTCCGATTCCGATACCACTAAAAAGTCTCGATTCCGATACGATTCTCGATTCCGATTCCGATTCTCAATATTTTTAAATATAATTCTATACTTGTTTTTCTGGAAATTGTCATATTTTACTCTGGTAAGATTAACTATTTACATTATGAGTATGGTAATATAAATTATAAATTATAATAGATTGGTTTAAAAGTAAAAATCAACTGTAAGTTGTAACAATTCATTTTAATCTTCTTGATTACAATCATGGATATACATGTTTTAATGTATAGCTACAATACAATAAAAATAAAATTTGTTATCCTCTTTCATTTAAATTTTAAAGTTTACATTGCAAAACTGGTTCAATTAAAAGTTAAAGAATCGTTTTAAGAATCGGAAATCATGGTACAATTCTCTCGATTCCGATTCCTGAAAAATGCTCGATTCTTCCGATTCTCGATTCCGATTCCGATTAATCGTCCCATCACTACTAATTAGTGTTAAAATGAAATTAATATAGAAAGGAAAGTCGTATGAAAGGATAGTCATTTGTGTGGGACTAATGTTCCGTTGCAGAAGTATGAACGGCGTATCCATCAAACATCAAAATTAGCTTCCATTTCATTACTCCCGCCCACGCACGAATTTGTTTCCTGAACACGTTCTCCTTCTCTGCCTACACACACACACACACACACACACACGGCGCCTCGGTGGTGTAGTGGTTAGCGTCACTGACTATGAATCCATCGGCCCCGGGTTTGAGACCCGACGACAGCCGGCGCGCAGCAAAACCCAGCTGTTCATCCACACAATAAAGAAAGTGGTTGGTAGATAAATGGGTACCCTAGGTGGCCTAGTGGTTAAGACGCTGGGCTGCTGATGGGGCGTGGTTCGGATTCCACGTTAAACTGTAGGTCTAAGGTGGAGTGAAAAGCTTGACCTTCGTCAGAATGAACAATTTGGGCGGAAGCTATCCAAAGGTTTATATATATATATATATATATGATGCAAACCCACAAGGAAAAAGAAAAATGATTCCAAGGCCTTTCGTGTATTCAGAAGTACACCTCGTCAGGGAATGAAGGGAGAAAGCGAGATGACAAAAATATATACCTATGTACAGCGGGACAGAAAAATAAAAAGATTAGCACCTGATTAACAAGAGTTAATTAGAGGCAAAAGGTATTTCAACAGGATATTGTCAATTTTATACATTCCTGCACTGTTATCGCAATTATTTTAAAAATGGATAAATGCACATTCTAGAATATTCCTTTCAATTATATCTCTGTTTTTAACGAGCGCTTTAGAACTATCCCACTTGATACTGTGATTACATCTACATATATGGCTAAACAATGCATTAGAATTATTTGCTGTTCTATACGCATATTTATGCTGTTTTACCCTAATATCTAACGTTTTACCCCTTTGGCCTATATATACTGAGTTACATTGTGTACATCCGATCGAATACACACAACCAACCGCATTATCCGGGCTATTCTTTATTAGGCGTGATTTAACAGTATTATTATGCTTAAAGACTCATTGATACCAATTGCTTTAATTAAGTAAAGTCAGAAGATATTGAAAATTAAGATGGTAAGGTAGGCCAAGGATATTTTTACTCTCCAATTCCTTTACAGTTACATTATTATAATACCTATTCTTGGCTTTCCTAAGGCAGTTATCTAGAAATGAAATAGGATAACATAATTTGGTACCATTATTCAAGATATTGCATAACTCGCAATCTAATAATTCAGGACTAACAACTCTCAATGGCTCTACGAAACAGAGCAGAGAAAATAGATTTAATCGCGGGATGATTGTCGGAATAAAAATGCGCATAAGAGTTGTTATTAGTAGGTTTACAGGGTGTCCCATAAGTCCGGTCCTATAGAAAAATTTATTTTAAATTAAATTTACAAAAATAATACATTAGAACTGAAACAGATGTTCAAATTCACGTCTTGTTTTGGGACACTTTTTTTTTGGCTGCAGTTAGAATAACGCAATGGCTAATTTGGAAGCGAGTTACACTCGTGAGGAAAGGCCTCCGCCCTTTCCTCACGAGTGTAATTCGCTTCCATATTAGCCATTACGTGTTATTCTACCTGCAACAAAAAAAAAAGTCCCAAAACAAGACAATAATTTGAACAGTTCTAATGTATTACTTTGGTAAATTTAATTTAAAATGAATTTTCCTATGAGACCGGACTTATGCGACACCCTGTATATGAGACCGGACTTATGGGACACCCTGTATATGAGACCGGACTTATGGGACACCCTGTATATGAGACCGGATTTATGGGACACCCTGTGTATATATATGTGTGTGTGTGTGTGTGTGGTGTGTTTTGATTTCTTAGTATGTATTAAATAAGATGAGGAGTGACCGATGGTTGGCATATTTGCATAGTTATATAGTATAGTAGTATAGCTTGTTTGCCCATCCGCAGTAAGGAATCAGTTAAACATATTAGGAAAAGGGTAAAGTTGAACTGTAATTAATGGAATTGAGTGGAACTGAAACGAAGTCGATTCACCAGATTCGAAGTAAGTCGAATAATAGTGGAATTAGATGGAACTACTATTTAGTGCCCGGTTAGGTTAAATTTTTGTAGACGAACGATTTGGTTAAGCTAAGTTAAATGCGCGTTACGTTAAATTTAAAAAAAAAATTGCGAAGAATCGAATTAACGGAATGCGGTAGCGGTAAATCGGATGAAACTCGGGGCGAATTGGACCTAATTCACGGAAGTCTGAAAAAGACCTTCTGGTTTCGTGAAAAGAATTTTGCTAGCCCTTCTGTAGTCACGGAAACGCGTGCAATTTATAAACTGGGAAATTGAGTTCTACAGGGTGAGTCAAAAGTCTCCGTACATAGGCAAAATGGTCATGATAAATAAATGATTATTTATTTTTTATTTTTTTGCGGGTGATGTGCTGAGATGCCTTTGTCCCAAGAAGAGCGTATAGAGATCATTCTTCTGGCAGGATCAGGAAGCTGTCGCGAGGTTGCCGAGGATTTTAACGGGAGACACGCCCTCGGCACGCGCATCACGCACGACACCGTTGCCAAACTCATTGAGAAGTTCAAGAAGACTGGAAGTGTTGCCGAGCAACCGAGATTTGGCCGTCCACGAACAGCCACCGATGAAGGCACAGCGACCATGGTGCTGGCAGCGTTCGCACAGTCCCCAAAAAAGCACTCGACGGATGTCTTCAGAATGCGGTGTCACCCAAAGGAGTATCGTCCGCATTATGAAAGAGCGCAGATGGCATCCATACTAAAAGCAAATGTTGCAGTATCTTAGTGAAGACGACCCGGACAGGCGGCTCGAATTCTGTGAATGGGCGAGTACAAAAGTGGACGAAGACACGGAGTTCTCGGCTGGCATCCTGTTTTCGGATGAAGCCAACTTTTATGTTCATGGAGAGGTTAATCGTCAAAACGTACGTTATTGGAGTGATGACAACCCGCACTGGATGAGTCCCTCGAAGATGCGAGGCGCTGGAAAAGTGATGGTGTGGTGCGGGATATGGGGCAATACAATTGTTGGCCCTTTTTTCATTGACACCAATCTGAATGCCGAAATGTATCTAAACATGCTGCAAGACACAGTCATGCCGTCCCTGCTGAACGAGGACGGGGGATTTCCAGCGTACTTCCAGCAAGACGGGGCGCCACCCCATTACGGTATCTGCGTGCGCCAGTGGCTGAATCAGCAGTTTCCGGGTCACTGGATTGGCCGCCGTGGTCCCGTGGAGTGGCCTCCGAGGTCCCCAGACCTCACCCCCCTTGATTTTTACTTGTGGGGGCACTTGAAGGCCATGGTGTACCGGGTGAAAATACAAAACAGGGACCACCTAAAGGAACGCATTCGTGATGCGTGTGCACGCATAACACCAGACGTGTTAACGCGCGTTTGCCATGACTGGGAGGAACGCATCCGTATGTGCATTCAGTGTAATGGTGCCCACATAGAGCATATTTTATGACTTACGAGTGATTGCATAATAAAGTGACCATTTTGCCTATTTATGGAGACTTTTGACTCACCCTGTATATAGCCTCGTAAAGTGCGTGCGTTCGCCACACGCAGTTAGAATTGCTGCACGCAACGCCCCCTCACGAAACGGGAAAGAAAAGACAGGAACGATTAAGTGTGGAATGCTTTTGAAAATTAGAATTTTTGGAAGTGTCATAAATAAGCTTATTTATTCCACACCATTTGCAATGGATTTTATATATATATATATATATATATATATATATATATAAAATTTAGTGGTGGACCGGATGTCAGTTTTTTAACATCTGCGGATGTGGATGCGGAACTTTAATTTCAGTATCCGCGGATGCGGATGCAGATATTTAGTTAATCTATCAATATAATATAGAATTATGAATATATGACAATTTTTCAAATTTCGTGATATCACTATTATGGCAGGGAATGCATAAGAATTAAAATTAATATTAATGTTTTCATTATGATGCAAATAACTTTCTCGAGTTTCAGCCACAGAAAATTCAATGAAACGAGTTTCATTCAATTTTTTGTTACCAGGTATTTATATTTTGAGGTTTATATATTTGTTTGTTCATTAATAATTAATACTTTACATGAAATGTGCATTACTGGGTCTTATAAGCTAATTTAATTGTAAATTGCATAACACTGGCCAACAAAATGAAACTTTTTTTTCTCATCACAAACATGATCACACTTTTCTTAATGCATTTTTCGCGCTGATTCCGAATCTGGTTTTATTTTGTTTCTAGCACGTAGAGTTATATAGATACACTGGTTTTGATATTTTTAAGTTTTTGATATTGCTATAAGAAAATTTATGGATGTATAGATCACACTTAGGAATGCTAAACAACAAATACATCATATACTTTATTCAATGTACTCATAAATAAAGAATATATACATTATTTTATTAAAGCGCTGTGAGTGTGATTTCCTTTGTAAATTTGGCCTGGATTGTCACGATACAGCATCCAACAATGGTCCGCCATCATGCTTTCATTCCAATATCCTTGGTAGCGCTTCTCCATCATCTGAATATCTTGATGGAAGCGCTCTCCTTGCTCGTCACTCACTGCACCAAGGTTTTCAGGAAAGAAATCTAAGTGGGAATGCAGGAAGTGAATTTTTAACGACATTCGACACTCCATTTCTTTGAAGGCATCAAGGAGGTTCTTGACTCCATCCTTATACGCAGGTGACTTGTTGCTTCCAAGAAAGTTTTCACATATCCATTTGAACGCCAGCCAAGCCTTCAATTCCAGCGGACTTAGGACTTTTTCAAATTCAGTGTCATTCAAAACCTCCCTTATTTGTGGCCCAACAAAAATTCCTTCCTTCAATTTTGCTGCAGTAACCTTCGGAAATTTCCTTGAAAGGTATTGGAACCCTTCAGAATTGACTTTACCCATTGCTTTAACAAAATTCTTCATTAAACCAAGTTTAATGTGAAGAGGTGGCAGATAGATCTTTTGGGGATCCACTAAAGGGACAGACTGGACAGTGCTTATCCCTGGGACATATGTATACCTATGTGGCCAGTCACTTTTGGTGTAATGTTCTATAGTGGCGCGACTGTCCCACAGGCAAAGGAAACAACAAAATTTTGTGAATCCTGACTGCATACCCATAAGCATTCCTATAACTTTTAGATCTCCACAAACATTCCATTGATGACTGTCGTATTTGATTGCCTTAAGTAGTATATCCATATTGTCATATGTCTCTTTTAGATGGACGGAATGGGCAATGGGGATGGATGGCATTATATTACCATTATGCAAAAGAACTGCTTTCAGGGGTCATTCTTACATTGTCGAGGCATGTTGACTGACCTGAGCAAACTATAAATTCAAAAAGAATGTACACCAACTTGACACAACAAGTTCTTGGACTGGACTGATCTTTTGACACACAAAGCACGGCGTTGTTGCCTGAATCACAATGCTGCTAGACGTAAAAGCTCACACCTGAAATACATAAGATGTATAATTAAGATAATTGAAATCAATAAGATGAATAAACTAAAAAAACACAATAAAATAAACACAATCAAATGTTGAAATATTAGTATTTTGCCTATTTAAAATGGTTAAATCTGTGTAGTTATATATATGCCTTCATCTTGAAAACTATACGTGCTAGAAAAAATCTGAATGCAGTTTTGGAATCAGCGTGAAAAATGCTATCCAGCCACCACACACTTTACTCTGATGAAAAATCTTTGTTGACCAGTGTAATTATTAGAGGTAATAGCTGCATAACATCCGCAGTCAGAAGTGCGGATGCGGATGTTAAAAATGATGCGAATGCGGATATCCGGTCCACCGCTAATATATATATATGTGTGTGTGTGTGTGTCGGTTAGCGCCACTGACTACGAATCCATCGGCCCCATGATCGAGACCCAGTAACAGCAGGCGGCGCGCAGCAAAACCCAGCTGTTCACCCTTCCACACATTAAAAAATATGGTTGGTAGATAAATGGGTACCCTGGTTAGCCTAGTGGTTAAGAAGCTGGGCTGCTGGTGCGGCGTGGTTCGGGTTCCATGTTAAACTGTAGGTCTAAAGTGGAGTGACAAACTTGACCTTCGTCAGAAGGAACAGTTCGGTCGGAAGCTAAACCAAGAGTAACCAAGGTGTGTGGTATATATATATATTATATATATGAAAATTATTTCACGAAAGTAACACGTGAAAAGTATTTATGATGAATAAAACCACAAAGGAAAGGAAACACAGAATGGTGCTCAAGCGCTTTCGTCTAATGACATCCTCAGTGTTCCTGAGGATGTCATTAGACGAAAGCGCTTGAGCACCATTTTGTGTTTCCTTTCCTTCGTGGTTTTATATATATATATATATATATATATATATATATATATATATATATATATATACGTTAATATTTTGCCTTTTATATATTTGTTATATATATAGTTTGTTAATAACGAAAATTGCTTCTCCTTTTCTGAAAGAAATTCTATCCCGCATTTTATCATAAATTATGGGGGAGGGAGGGGAGCAAAAATCAAATTCCCCTAGTCCCTCTTTGGCAAGGGGAGTGGAGTGGGAGGGAGAGCAATCCAGAGAACTTCTTTTTCCTATTTACTTTTGGTCTATTCTTGGAACTTTCTTTAGCCTTCATCCTCATTAAGTCTCGAGAGAGAGAGAGAGAGAGAGAGAGAATGAAAACTTTCTTAAAACTAAAATTCTTGTTCAAAACTGTTTTCGATAGACACCGTCTGCGTTAAGTCTTCAGTCAAAATAAGACGCGTGTCATTTACATTTTGTTAAAACAATTTTTTTTAATGTGCTAGTGACGTGGGGTGGGGGGAGTGGGGGGGGGGGGGAGATCTGTCTCCTACTAATAAACATTATATCATCATCATCATCATTTACGATATATATATTGGTATTGTCACAATGTGTAATTTTTATTTATATTTCGCTTTTAGTCATAATGTTTAGTTTTTAAAGTTTATTATTGTTTCATTTCTTATCGTTAATTACCTTCAGCAATATTGTACTATTTTATGGGATTTTTATCCTCCCAATAAAGCTCATTATCATATATATATATATATATATATATATACACACACCTTCGTGGTGTAGTGATTAGCGTCGCTGACTACGAATCCATCGGCCCCGGGATCGAGACCCGGTGACGGCAGCCGGCGCGCAGCAAAACCCAGGTGTTCATCCTTCCACACAATGAAGAAAGTGGTTGGTGGATAAATGGGTACCCTGGGTAGTGTAGTGGTTAAGACGCTGGTGGGGGGGCGTATGTCTAAGGTGGAATAAAAAGCTTGACCTTCGTCAGAATGAATAATTCGGGCGGGAGCAACCCAAAGGTTATATATATACATATATATATATATATATATATATATATATATATATATATATATATATAAGGTGGCGCAAAAGTCGCGCATCACAGGAATTTTCAGTGTTGACTATATTATTTTTTTCTTTTAGGTAGGGGATGGCTGCGATATTTGTAGTACCTGGTATTCCATACATTAAAACTAATCTCACCCTCTCGTCTATTGTTAATTTCGCAGCCATCCCCTACCTAAAAGAAAAAAAAATAACATATAATCAACACTGAAAATACCTATGATGCGCAACTTTTGCGCCACCCTGTATATACCTTTCCTTTTGGGTATTTGGTTGAATGATTCCTCATTTCACGGAGGTCAGGTTTGTTGTCCCGCCTCTCAAGTTGGCTTGGTGAAGTAGAGATTTGGTTTCTCTCTCTCTCTCTCTCTCTCTCTCTCTCTCTCTCTCTCTCTCTCTCAACTTCACATAGCCAGGTACTCCCGACTCATCTGGAATTGTTGTGAACCAGGAGTCTAGTAATTTTTTAAAGATTTCCACCACTACACTATATTAGAAGTTCAATATTCAGTATAGGTTTGTAAGAGAGAAATAAGCACCGAATAATAATATTTATGTTGAAGTATATTAAATAACGCTTTGTTCTTCTCTCTCTCTCTCTCTCTCTCTCTCTCTCTCTCTCTCCCTCTCTCCGTTTTTATTTTAGCAAGTTTTTATATTAAAATGTCCTTTGGGAGCACTTTTTCGACGCTGATAACCTTGTAACTGGTGAATCTCTGTAATTAGCTTCTTTTTTTTATATATATATAGAATTGAAGACTTTTGATTGATGCCCACGCATTTCTTCGAACAAAGTTTTAAAAAAATTGCTTTGCACTATTAACATATTCTCTTATTGATTCTAAAAATAATTATCGAAAGATTCATGATGGTAATTACGAAGGCATTACCAACCAACTAACTGAAGGTTATGTGTCGTGACGTAGTCAGCGAGGTTAAGCCACGTTGTTTCTTTTTGCTAGTTGGATGGGTGATCTTTTTCTAAGTTCGGATGATGTAGCGACCCTTACGCGCTTCGGGTCTCACGTAAAGCTGTAGGTCCCCGCCGTCCGATAACCTTTGCCGTTACGAGGGAAACTAAACTACTTCAGTTATTATTATTACCAATCAACAAAACAACGGACTCTCCACTACTCTCCTTTTGTCTCAGGACAGGCTCTGCGTGAGTGGTCCACGGTTGTTTTATTGTAGTGGGGAAGGAAACCACGTTCAAACCTCTCAAACAAAATGCCAAACTGAAGGTAGGGATGTGCATGACTTGCCTTCATGCGTACAGTTTTGTTATTTTAATTAATAAAAAAATAATATCATTATTTCATAAATTTGAAAATTCAACATTGTTGGCAATGAGATTATTCACAAAGTGAATTGCTGTAAGCTCTTGTCATTGACCTCAATTCTTAACATAACTCCTGGTTATATATTATATAATATAATATATATATAATATATATATTATATATATATATATTATATATATACCTTACCTTACAACCTTACAAAGGTTCCGCGCGATGACTTCATTTCGCGAAGGTCAAGCTTGTCGCCCCTCCTCTCGAGTTGGCCTGGTGAAGTAGTGAGTTGGATTCTTGCGCTCTCCACCTCACATAGCCAAGTACGCCCGGCTCATCGGGGATTGTTCTGAGCCAGGCGTCTAGTCTTCTTTTGAAGATTTCCACTGCAACTCCCTTCGTGTTTCTTAGGTCTTTGGGCAACTGATTAAACAGTTTTGATCCTCTCACTACAAAACTATTTTCTTTCAGAGTTAAGGATGTTCCCTGTCTCGCCTTCAATTTGGGAATACGACACAGTCTACCGCTTCTACTTTCCACCGTTGTTTGGGGAGTTATGGGATTCAGAGTAAGATTAGGGACTAGTTTCTCCATTATTTTCCAAGTGTAAATAATGGTGTATCTCTCTCTTCTCCTTTCCAGTGAATATAGGTCTAGTTCTCGTAACCTTTCCCAGTAATTTAGTTCTTTGCACCCATTGATCTTGGCTGTGAAGCTTCTTTGGATCCCCTCCAGCTGTCTAATGTCTTCTTTTTTATATGGGGATGTTAGGACCGAGCAGTATTCCAATTTGGGTATTATATATATATATATATATATATATACAGGGTGTTTCAGGTCGACCCTAGAAATATATTATATATATATATATATATATATATGATGAAAACCACGAAGGAAAGGAAACACAGAATGGTGCTCAAGCGCTTTCGTCTAATGACATCCTCAGGAACACTGAAGTACATAAAGAGTTACAGCCTATATATAGATTACAGAAAAAAAAAATGTATATATATACAATAAACGGAGAAATAAAATTAAAAATTAAAGGATTGTGGGAGGGGCATACAAATTTGTAAGGAAAAACTATCGATTTTTAGCACAAGATCAAATGAATTGTTTCCAACCAATGTTATAAAAAAAAAAAACTACCGAGTTTTAGCACAAGATCAAATGAATTGTTTCCAACCAATGTTAAAAAAAAAAATACAAATTTATACTGGAAATCTGCCCGGGTTTTAGCACTCTGCCCATCTTGTATATAAAAATAAATTGAAAACTAAAAGTTATTAGAGTGGCATACAAGTTTACCAAAGATTTAGCGTTCTACCCTTCTTATCTAAATCTGTTCTGAAGGAATTCAAAACAACAGGATTGCTTGATCATGGAATTTTACATTCCCAGCTAGATAAGGTCTCATGATAAGGTAACTCACAAAAAAAGATTACTGAAATAAATGTTTACGAAAAAACATCCTACATTTCAGTGTTTGTTTTAAATGAAGGCAGAATTTTACAAAAATCTTCCAAAGCGCGAGTTTAATTTACATTTTGTCACGGTTATCGGGATTTTCCTATTATATACAGTATAATAATAATAATAATGGCCTGTTCACTGTAGGCCCTGTAATAAATGTAATAAGGTGAATTAAGTTAATTAAAGTAATTAAGGTTTGCTTGAGGGGCTACCATTTGAGGCTTTCGATCAAAATAAATAAATGTGATTAATATGGGATAATTATTGAATGCGTTTATTCTTTTAGTAAACAAAACAATAAATGATAAAAGTCACAATAACGTTATAAGTGAGTGAATGCAAATTAACAAAATAAATGAGATTTGAATTGGATTATTTTATTAATTTAATTATAATTACGCAGTAGCTTATTAGATAAATTACAAGAACGCGCGCGAAATTAATTACTTATTACTGTTGAAAAAGGGAATGATAAAATGACAAAATATGCCCGAGCGAAGGGCCTGTTACGATGGTTGTTACATGGTGGAGACCGGGTATTGGTCGAGGGTTTGGTGTAACGTCGTCGCTATGGAAACGTTTGACGAGTGCTGTCTTCATCTGGTCAACGATAAAAAAAAGAAGTCCTTATACGAAGGGGGAGAGAGAACTTCGAGGGAAACAAAGGGGTTGTTTGTGAAAGTATGAAAATGCGTAAAGGCCTGCGGCGTGTCTGCCTGTAAGAGTCACTGCAGGAATGCTGATGAAGGTGTCTGCAGTTATATATGTATGTGTGTGTGTGTTGTGTGTGTATGTGTGTATTATGAATATTTGGCTTTGCACCTGGCACTATAACGCTATGCCAACCGTTCATTATAATATTTAGATGCAGTTTTTTCTTTTATCTTAGCTTCAAACATGTTTGAGTATATATACACTGTGTGTGTATATACACCGAGTTTATGATATACATTTGTAGTGGCAGAGACGTTTTCAAATACTTTAGCGATCTTCCATCAACACAAACACGACCAAGATGGCGTCACACAAGTACGACCAAGATGGCGTCACACAAGTACGACCAAGATGACGTCACAGCGCGGGACTACTTCAAGGCATGTCCTTATGCCTTGCCTCACACCTCAACTCCGTTACAAGGACTTCTCGACGCGCCTCGACTCTCTCTTTCTCCGAAGAACCAGTGACACACGAAAACCACCATCATGTGAACATTCATTTGTGCAGGCCCCATTTTGGCCTGGTGTCATTCACCTAACTTTATATAAAGACTAATCATTACCTCGCGCGTTATTAATATTGAAGTCATTATTCAAGTGCACATTTAATTTCAACTGTAAACAACCAACTTATATTTTGTCTCATTCATAAATCATTTATTTTGTTTAATAAAGGAAGAAAACTCATTCTATCAATCAACCTAATTAATAACATTATTTGATCTGAAAAAATCATGGTGACTCCAGCATCATCATTAACAATTAATTATAACTATTATCAATTAACCATTATTATCATTATTATTATTATAGTGCTAAACATCACGCCATACATTAAAAGAAATTTGATTAACCTTTTCAATCATATAAAAAATAAAAGAGTTTCAAAGTTTGACGAAAAAGAAGTAATAATTAAGTTTTTTGTTTTACGAATTTCTCTTCATGAGCTACATTGTCCCAAAATGACTCAAAATGACCGATGTTTGTTCAACAGAAATAAATGTTCGTGTAATTATATAGGGTGTTTGTAAAGTTCCTATCTATTTCGTTGAATTAACGGTTTTTATTTATTTTTGTTGCAGAAACCGATGAAATGTATGTACAAGAACGGGTGATGGTGGTGATACTTCGGATTAAAGGAAAGAAATGCAAAGAAATTAGAGAGAGGTTTGAAAGAACATTTCACAAGCCAGGTCCTACAGATAAGACAATTTGTGATTTGCTTAATAAATTTAAAAGAACGGGATCTGTTCATGATGAGTCAAGATCTGGACGTCCGAGTGTCTCTGAGCATGCTGTAAATGCGGTACGTAATGTTATCGATGAACGTCCAAGCATGTCAATTCGCACCACATCACGTAGACTCGGGATACCCAAATCAACTGTCCACAAAATTTTGAAATCGACGTTGAAGAAGAGAATTTATCACATTCAGGTGCTTCATGACTTACATGAAGAGGATTATCCAAAGCGAAGTGCAATGTGTGCCGATCTTGTTGAACACATTCAGAATGAAAATTTAATGGACCACATTCTCTTCGGTGATGAAGCAACTTTCCACACGTGTGGAAAGGTTAATTGCCATAACTGCCGCATATGGGCTAATGAAAAGCCAGTTGATTTCTATCAATGGGAACGAGATTCTCCTAAAGTTACTGTCTGGTTGGGTATGACCAAATCTAAGATTTATGGGCCCTTTTTCTTTGCTGAAGCTACAGTTACAGGGCTTATTTATCTGGACATGCTTCAGCAATTCCTGGAACCCCAGCTTCATTCAGATGGCATTTTAAACACCATCGTCTTTCAACAAGATGGGGCACCTTGTCAATACGCAAACATTGTTCGGGAGTACCTAAATGAACGATTTCCAAATCGGTGGCTCGGATGTGGAGGCAACAGGCCCTGGGCGGCTCGATTTCCTGACCTAACGCCCTTGGATTTCTTTGCATGGGGCTTTATCAAATCAGACGTCTATCAAAGGAGGGTTACAGATCTGCAAGATTTACGTGCTCTTATCGTAACAGCAGTTACAAAAATAACCCCTGTCATACTCCAAAATGTGTTCCGCAATGCTGCTGTCAGATTCGAACTCTGTAGAGATACTGATGGTGCCCATGTAGAATCATATGCTTAAGTATTCATTAAATGTATGCCTTCTATTATATTGTTATTGAATTTTACCCTTTTTGCTACGTTTTCACTGAAATAGATAGGGACTTTATAAACACCCTGTATATGATTAGAAAGCCAATATACAGTGTATATATATATATATAGTGGTTAGCATCGTTGATTACGAATCCACCGGCCCCATGTTCGATTCCAGGTGAGAGCAGGCTCATCATCCTTCCATAAAAAAATTGGCTGGTAGATAAATGGGTACCCTGGGTAGCATAGTGGTTAAGACGCTGGGCTGCTGATCGGGAGGTCGTGAGATCGAATCCGGGCGAGGACTTTGTAATTTTTAACCTCCCTGGTCCGTCGTGGTTCGAATTTCATGTTAAGTTGTAGGTCTAAGGTTGAGTAGCATGCCTGACCTTCGTCAAAATGAACAATTTGGGCAGAAGCAAAAATACATATACTCCAAAGTCAATAGACTGTTCTTTTTTGAATAACGCTTTTTTACCTTTTCTAATTTGATTATAACAGAAGTTGGGTGGTTGTTATATTTGATAAAGTATCGACTTTACGAAGGTGTAAAATTACGTGTCGGTAAGAGGTAGAGGATTCTCTTACTGTTGTTGTTCAAAGACAGTATCGTCCATTATTCCAACACAGCGATGCTTCTGTACGAAAGACTATCTTCGACATCCATTAAAGGTTTGTCGAAAAAGATCCGTCAATGACAGACAGATTTCGTGATGGTCGACCACGATCATTTATTTTTTTATTTATTTATCAAGATGAGGTCTAAGATTCGACGTGAGCACCATCAGTGCCTTTGCAAATCTCAAATTTGTCCACTGCATTGCGGAACACATTCTAAAGCACTGCTTCTGAAACTGGTGGATGGTTCACCCGAGTGAATGAAATTTTAGTTGGGGTGAATGAAACTCGAGGGGTGAATGAAGGGTGAATGAAGGGTGAATGAGTTAGGTAAACGAAATTGAATTTTGAAGGTTTTTGCACTGGTTTGAAACTGACAACTGCGTAAGTGTAGAGTAGGTGGCAACTGTGTAGGCTGGCTTACTGCCAGTGACGTTTTTGACGTTCTTGGGAAGAAAGAAACCATGAAAATGAAAATTTCCTCGTGGCATGCTAACATCCAAAAAGGCAATTTTTCCAATTTTCCTCATTTGGAAAACTTCTTCAAAGATAGTGAATGGGAAGAAAAACAACCTGATCTGGAGGAACTATTGAAGTGTGTCGTTTCCGACCATCTGCAGTTGCTCTGTAGCAATTTCGAGACATATTTTCCCCAGAAGGATGCGCAGGCCATGGAAAATCAGATGTGGATTGTTAATTCTTTCATCACCAACCACGTCAAGCGGGCGGATGTCGGGGAGATCACGGTGGTGTTGATGGAGCTTCTTCACCATGACTTCGCCCAAAAAGCATCTTTTGAAACGTACTCCTACTATGGAGACTATTGGGTTGGATTGCTCGATTTTCCTAAATACGAATCAATTGCCATGAAGGGCCTTCGAGTACTAGTGAGGATGGCAACTACGTACTCGTTTGAACGAGGGTTTTCGACTTTGGTAGAACTGAAAATCAAGAAGCGAAATTCTCTCATTGACGTTGATTCGGTTGATTCCCTCGGAGAAGGGAATCGGTCCCCGCTTTGAGAAGCTTGTCACGGGAATGCAGGAACACCCCAGCTACTGATATTCAAAACATGATTTAAAAATGTTAACTGGTGTGTGATGCTTGTCATTTATTGTTTTTCTGTTTTGTTCAGGTGGTAAAAATGCAAAAAAAGGAGACACTTTTAAGAAATTAGTTTATGTCGCCTTTTAGAACGACGTGACGAAGTGAGTCATGTATAATTGTATATAGCCTACAGAGAAAGGGAAGTGGAAAAGTAACAAATCTGAAGGAGGTGAAGTCGGGGGTGAATGAAATTTTGTGATAATAATTTGAGGGTGAACGGCTTTGAAAAAGTTTCAGAAGAACTGTTCTAAAGCATCTCTGGGGTTATTTTAGCGACTGCCGCGACAATGCGGGTTCGCAGATCCCGCGGGTCTGTAACTTGTTTTGTAAACCTCTGACTTTATAAAGCCCCACGCAAAGAAGTCTAATGGTGTTAAATCCGGAGATCGCGTTGTCCATGGCATGTTTCCACCACGTCCAATCCAGCGATTTGGTTAGAACTCATCAAGGTACGCCCGAACGATGTTCGCATAGTGACATGGAGCTCCATCTTGTTGAAAGACAACAGTGTCACCGCTCACGGATGATAACCACGAGCTTTCAGAAGCGGCTTCTCATTGTAGTTACACAAAATGAGTTAGTTGGGCGTTAAGGTGTTTCAAGGCTTACCTTCATAAGCTACTAGTCTTTCTACAAGTGTTCCAATCCAAGGATTTACGATGTCGGAGTAGAAATATATTATATTGTATTGGTATTATATATACAGTAATGAGTTTGTTTGAATTTGTGTCATATCTATAGTAATAATAAATTTAATATGTACTGTTTTCACTATTAATTCGTTTGTGTATTAATCATAATGGAAGCGTAACTTATACATTGCATAATAATTATCTCTCGTTAATTTGAGAGCCCAGTAAAGCCTAAAGTTTAAGGGTCAAATTATATAAAATAAATAGTTCATTGACAGTATTATTATTATTATAACAGAGACTGTAATACTTGTTCTATTTTATAAATAAATGATTGATTTCATTTATTGAAAAATATGCGAGAACTTCTTGACCAGTTTCTCACTAACTCCACCCCCCCCCCACCCCCACCCCCTTGAGTCACTGGAAGTGTGAACCATCCTAGCTCTCGTATCTGGGGTTTAGAATATCCTCATACGTCTTGTGTGGCGGCAATTATTTTATTTATATAATAAAAAATACAAAACTAGTGATTTCTAGGATACCATATATATATATATATATATATATATATATATATATATATATATATATATATATATATATATACACGCACCGTCTGCCAAAAAAAAGGGTTCACTCTAAAAATATCGATGGACTCAACATTTTTTCAAACAATTAGTATGAAACTTATACACGTAAAAGATACATAAAACATGTACCTGTAAACCAAATTTCAGTTCAGAGCTCTTAAAAATAACGATTTATTAAATATTTCTCTAATAATACTACAACTGATGCTAGACAAATTAATCAAGAATCCTTTATTTCTATTTTCACTTTTGTAAATTCTAATGTACGATTTTTTTTTTTGCAGGGTTATAAAATATAGTGAATATGCCATTTTCGGAGGAAGATAAGATTATAATTAAGCATTATAGACTAGAAAAGGGATATGGACGAACGAAACTACTCTCCGAATTCCCCAACAAAGGATGGACTCTCGGTAGTTTGGGAAAGCTTCTAAAGAAAATTGACGAGACTCAGGATATCAAAAGAAGAGAGGGAAGTGGGCGACCAAAAACTGTTAATGGAGGCATTTCCTATATTTTATAAATTTTATGATGTATTTTATAACTAAAATGAGAATAAAAATTTTATTACCAAAGTTTTACCGCCTTTGTGGACTCCCAGAATTCAAAACTGGAGCGATGTTCACCAACAAAATTTGTTGAACAAAAACAATCCTCATTAAATCATTAATTTTTAATATAATAATCTGAAGATTGGTGTTCGTATATACTGTTTACGTAGTTTTGCTCTGTATGAGTTTCATTATGATTGGTTAATAAATGTTGATTTCATGGCTGTTTTTAGAGTGAACCCTTTTTTTTTGGCAGACGGTGTATATGTACTGTAAATAGGTTAACATTACAACTGACATTCAACTATGAGAAAGGCCACGTGCCCGTGTAGCGATACGTTTGAATTGCTGATGGGGTGAGTGCCATGAAAAGCCCAAAGATATATACTAAGTAAGTGAATTTGGCACCGCTGAGTTTGTGGCACAATCCCTCCATTTGCCTTGGACAGTGTCTTTGTCTGACGGAGCGTCCTCTTTGCTTCACTGCGTGTCAATGACTAAATGCAAATGAAGTTCCGTAAATTTTTATGAATTGAGTAACGTGTAAGGAAGGACAATAGTAAGAAATGAGCGATAAATGGTAAAAAATTCCTAAGAAACGTTTAGTATATTTGTAAAGAATGTAAGGAACACGTAATAAATGTGTAAGAAATTCGCAATAAATATATAAGAAGCGCGTAAGAAATACGTAAGAAACGTGTAAGATTCGTGATTAACGTTTGTTTTAGAACCGATACTCAAACTGGCACTCGGGCAACTTCTCGGAGGTACGTCACTAATTCAGTATATTAACGTTTGTTTTAGAACCGATACTCAAACTGGCACTCGGGCAACTTCTCGGAGGTACGTCAGTAATTCAGTATATTAAAAATTAAATCTCAATAAACCCAAAGATAAATTTAGTGTGTGTACCTCGAAGGAGTAAAAATTAAAGAGAGTTTTAGGTCTACCCTGAAAATATTTGGGTTGTAAAATACTAAAATTAAAGGGAATTTTGAGAGCGGTAAATTTTCATTGGGAATTTTTGGAAATTTTTACTTCCATAAAACTAACAGTTGCGTATTCTTAAATCAGGGAACTCTCTTGCGCAATTTAATTGATTGAGAAAAATGTAAAATAATGGAGGTAAGAAAAGCGATGTAAAATGCAGTTGGTGATGTAAGGAAATGAATCGCTTCAGTATGATACTGGCACCCGTTCCTTGAAATTTCTTTTAATCCCCAATTATTTCACGAGAAGGAAATTTCCAGAATGTTGAAAGGAGAACTCCATGTAAAAGTGAATCTTACCAATTAGCGAATATTAAAATATGAATTTCCTGCGTATGACCTGATTTCAGATTCCTATTTTTAGGCTAGCCAGGTATATTTCCAGGAAACTCGCCTGAACTCAATAAAAACAATTGCTATAAGAATTCAGAACGTCTCTTTTGAGTAAAAAATGTTTAACTGTTATATTTAACACTGTTTACTGCCCCCCCCCCCCAAAAGCTGAAGAACCTTAAAAATGACCTGACGTTGAAACAAATCAAGAAGTTCCCAAAATTCTTTAAATTTTTCACGCATTGAAAATTCTCGAAACTTTCCATGGGTAAAGTTTCCACCCCTTCGCAACTTTACTGTATGGGGTGGGGTGGGTGGGGTTATAGTAAATTTTACGTTTTGCCGTAGGCGGTACGGAAGAAAATAGGTTTGGGAATCCTCCGTTTTACATTTTGGGATGTTAATAATTAATTATATAGTTATTGGCAAAATGCAGAAAGTGTAATTTGGAAGATATAATTCCATTTAATAAAACGTGTCTCGTTTTCCAGAAAAAAAATTTCATGCTTAAATAAAATTTATTTTTCTACTACATATTAAATGTTAAATTAATGCCAACGATGAATAAATTAAAATGAGTTCAATTAACGGGCAAAGCCATGAATAAATTAAGCAATTAAAATTTAATTATTATAAAGCGAAGAAACTCGTAAATAAATTTTCGAAATTATCGTATTCGAAAAGGATTTTTAAATACCAATTACCCTCAATTACCCTCACTTACCCTCAATTACCCTCTCGCAATTAAGACAATGACTGTGTAGTGCAAATCAGGGTATAAATACATAGAGTGAGCGAGGAGAGTTGGCATTTTTTTTGCTTCTGTTATTTCATGGCATCATTTTAAAGTGGCTACAAAAGTCAGCCAAGGCGAATTCCGCATGTAGGGCATGGCAGGAGAGGCGATACCCACAGCCTTCGAGCGAGGGCATTACGAGCGGAATGATTTGACTGTTCAAATGTTGTGGCATTGTATTGTCGTGCTTGTGCCACTCATTGCATTTACTTTATCAGACACTATTCAATGAAAATATTTGCCCACATTATGTATATATATATATATATATATATATATATATATATATATATATATATAGAGAGAGAGAGAGAGAGAGAGAGAGAGAGAGAGAGAGAAGAGAGAGAGAGAGAGAGAGAGAGAGAGAGAGAGAGAGAGAGAGCATTATCACATACTTACTTTTGGCAAAGTGTACTCTCTGATCTTGTGTATAGAGGAATTTCTTCGAGCCAGTGTTGTCATGGCGACCAAATCTAAAAAAAAAGAAATATATATATATATATATATATTTACTGTATGTTGATGGTCGTGTGGAGATAGACAGAGCGCTAGATAGATGGATAAATCAGAGGGAACGGGAGACGGACATTTGTGCTGCCTTAGGGGAAACACAAACTTAGGATGCATCTTGCTCCTGAAGAATTATACACAGGACATTAATTGGGGGTGCCTGCAATACAAACTAACGAACATTGCACTAAATTGAATAGAGATATAGATGTTGTTTGGATTAGACTAACACAGAGCATTGTTGCTGTTAGTGGTGATAAACCACGTACGAAAGCCTCGTCAGTACTTTGATCCCCTATTTAATTGGCAATACTGCTGCGAGCTGCTCGTACCCTGAAATGGACGTATGGGAGGAATGGTGCTCTATCTAAAAAGATGTTTACTCTTTATTCTTAAATTTCATGCGTCATACATCATGAATGATTATATATATATAGAGGGTGGGAGAAAAGTCTTTAAGGATTTTATACATACAACTATTTGATTAACAACATTAGACGGATAAGTGTTCAAATGATAAAAGAAATCAAACAAAAAGTCAATAAGAATTTTATTCATTCAAATATTTTGTTAAATTGTAATTTAATCTTCAAAGAGTTCTCCATCCGCTGTGATACATTTGTGCATTCTCTCTTCATTGTTCTTCTGAACATATCGAGTGGAATCCTTTTCAATCCCCTTTCGGCGTTCCCCCCCTCCATCACCCCCAACCACCCCACACCAGCTACGCTCCCCCGCAAGCCGTTATAGATACAATGGGGTCTGCTGTAAATCTTGTTGAAAATCCATTGTTATGTTTTATATTTGACGAAGTAGATCCTATTAGGTCAGCCCTTCTTGTATCTGTCTGTCATGATTTTTATGATTCAGAAGAAATAGAACATGCGAGGGTACAATTAAACACCCTGTTCGGTGCCCTCCCAACTCGTAGAGGTAATTCTAAAAACGAGAATACCCTGAAAGACATTATAAATAAAGTGTCGACCCTCCGGGATAATGAGAATAATATTACCTTTTACGTTACTAACTTCCATAGAATACCGGTAATCTCTATGGGTGACGTAAACGTCTCGGTGCTCCTCAAACAGTATAATGAGGTACAAAAGTCGATAGTTGAACTGAAACACCAACACGTGGTGTCAAATCAGAAAAACGCGATTTCGATAGAACAGTTCCGGTCAGAGTTAGATGCGTTGAAAGAGACGCTCCTCCCAAAGCCAGTTACTCGGAAGTAGTTCAGCAAGCCAGATCTCCAAGAAGCGCGTCGGGCAGCGAGGGAAACGAAATCCCCGCCTCCAACTCCCCCCTGAAGTGGGGTGGAAACGCAGCATGCAGGGGTAGCGGTCAACCCCCCTCCCGTTCAGGAAAGGACCCTGCTCCCGATCTCACAATGAGGAACAGGGACGGTCCAATGCCGAGAGTCGAGGCATCATTGCCCTTCCCTGCCTCCCACTGCAGAGGAGAGGTGTTCGATTACGCCTCGCTCGGTACGCAGTTCCCCCCCTCCCACCGAAGAAGGAGAGGCACGCGCGGCCGTCAGGGTATAAACACCGCTAACAGACCCTCACCAAGCCACAGAGTAAGGGAGGGGCCTCCTATCCCCCAAAGGTTGTGCCACCCATCCCCCAGGCAGGCGAACCCTGCCTCAGGGAGATCGAGGGAGCAGGACGGGTGGGTAACTGTTAATAGGCCCAGTCCCAAAGGTTCCTCAACCGGTCTCCGCGGCGAGGCCACCGATGGAGAATCTCACCCTATTTGTGTCGCGAATTCAGCTCTCGAACGAGGCAAGCGATATTCGACACATGATGAAGAAATCATTGGTGAACACAGTATAGTGATAGTTAATAAACTAAACACGAAATCTCCGTATTATAACTCTTTTAAAGTAATAATTAAAGGTGTAAATGCGCATTTCAACCCGTATAATATGAGTCAATGGCCGACGGTATTATTGTTAAGGAGTTTATTCACTTTTCCAGGAGATTTGATAACAGGCAATAATAATAATAATAATAATAATAGGCGCCCTAACGGTAATGCCTGAAAGTTGTACTGTGTATAATAATAATAATCTTACTAATAATAAATTTTCTATCAGTCATGGCGGATAACTTGTTGAAAATAGTCTCATATAATGTAAGGTCAGTGAGGAATTCAACTGTAGATGTTCATAAAATCTGCGACAGTGCAGATTTGATACTCCTGCAGGAGCACTGGCTACCTAAGCAAGAGCTAAAATTCCTCTCTACCATCCATGATGACTTTATGTACCATGCGTCATCAGCAGTAGACTTGTCAGATGAATTAATGTACGGTAGGCCTTTTGGTGGTGTTGCTTTCTTATTAAGGAAAAATTTGTCAAAACATAAAGATTTTTAACAAGCGATAACGTAAGGTTGTTAGGCATTGAATTACAAGTGAACAATGATTGCATATTAATTGTAAACTGCTATTTACCATACAACAACGGCAGTAATCTAGATGAATACATTGATTTGCTGTACAAAATTAAGTCATTATCAGATAACCCCAAATATTCTCACTGTATAATAATGGGGGACTTTAACGCACATGTGAACTCGGAATTCTTTGAGAATTGGGTAACATGTGCGAGTCGGCCAATTTAAGTATAAGTGATGTAGATGTATTAGGGGTAGCCAGTGGTAATTTTACATACGTTAGCGATATGAGTGGTACCACCAGGTGGATTGATCATTGTCTCACTAGTAATAATCTAAAGGATCGAATTGTTAGAGTTCATATTTGCATGATTTCCTTCTTTCTGATCATAGACCATTAGAAATATTAATTAACGTTACCAATTTATGCGCAACACGACTTAACAAGAACTCAATAGGTAAGAATAATCGCGTCGATTGGTCCAATGTTAATATGCAGCAGAGAATAGAATACAAAGACAGAACATGTCACCTCTTTAATAATTTAGAAATTTTGCACCTTGCTGTAATAATCCTTGCTCAAATGATTCTCACTGTAAACTCATAGATAGGTATTATAGTAAGATAATATCCCTGTTAAGAGAAGCAGGAAGCCCCTTGATTAAATCTTACAACTATCATACTAAGGTTATTCCTGGATGGAATGATTTTATTGCCCCCCTGAAGAGGGAATCGAAAGACGCCTATGATTTGTGGTGCTTTCATGGTAGACCCAGATTAGGACCAGTATACATGAATATGTGTAGAAGTCGGGGTCAGTATAAGGCGGCCATAAGGCGATGTAAACAGGAAGAAGAGTCTATTCGAGCATCAAAAGCCTGTGAAGCTCGCATAAATAACGATAATAACAAATTTTGGAAATTTGTTAAGAATCAAACGGGTGTCAAAAATGTCCTCCCTCCGACAATCGATGGGGTGTCGGGGGAGGATGAAATTGCAAAGCTGTGGAAAAACCACTACTCTAACATTCTTAATAGTGTGAGTAGGGATAATCTTAAGATAGATTGCAGCGAAACGATTGTGGGAGGGACAAGGGAAAATATTTTGATATCATTTTCTGAAGTAAAGAGGTTAATTAAAGAGTTAAAGACTGGTTCTGCGTCAGGGGTAGATGACTTATCGAATGAGCACTTAAAATATGCAAATGACGTAGTATGTCTGCATATATCATTGCTCCTATCAGCCATGCTTGCTCATAGCTATATCCCTGCAGAGTTCATGAGGGTATATATCTTGCCCCTGGTCAAAAATAAGTACGGAGACATTCTGTCCAGCAATAATTACAGGCCTATTGCTGTCGCTTCCTGCTTCTCGAAACTACTAGAAAAACTCTTGTTACTCCGATTAAATGATTTCCTATGGACATCTAATCAGTTTGGCTTTAAAAGGTCCCACTCAACTGACCTGTGTATCTATGTACTTAAAGAAACAATATCTAAATACATTGACAGTAATTCAACCATTTATAGCTGTTTCCTTGATATAAGTAAGGCATATGATAGGGTGAACCACAATATTTTATTTGCAAAACTAGAAGACAGGAAGGTTCCCATGTACATATTAAATTTATTGAAATTTTGGTATTCCCACCAATCTTTCACTGTTAGGTGGGGCAATGTACTATCCGAGTGTTTTGGCTCCTCTTGCGGGGTGAGACAAGGCTCCTTGCTCTCCCCTATGCTGTTTAATGTGTATATTGACGGATTAATTGCTTCACTTAATGAGGCAACAGTAGGATGTTGTATAGATAACACAAGGATAAATAACTTAGTTTATGCCGATGATATGGTGTTAATAAGTCCCTCTGTTAAAGGTCTGGATCGGCTACTAAAGTCTGCGAAGTGTATTCGCAGAAACATGATATTCTTTTTAATGTTACAAAAACTAAGGTTATGCAATTTCATCCTAAAAGCTGTAATCAGCCAGCTGATATAAGGTTTAAAATGAATGGTGAAGTAATTGAGGAAGTACAAGAGTTTAAGTATTTGGGTCAAACTATTACCAGCTCCTTGAGTGATGACTCGGATATAAGAAAACAATCTCGAAGCCTGTGTGCTAAAGCGAATATGACCATAAGGAACGTTCGATTCTGTACAAGTGAAGTTAAAGACACACTCTTTCGTACTTTCTGCAGTAATATATACGGACAGCAACTCTGGGTGAATTATAAAAAAGGTTCTGGCAGAACCCTAAATTTGCTGTACAACAGGTCTTTTAGGCTCTTACATAAATTACCCCCGAGATGCTCAGCTTCGCCAATGTTTGCTACCCGCAATGTCCCGAGCTTCCCGGAGGTAACAAGACGTGCTCAGCACAGTCTAATGCAAAGAATTAAAAAATCAACCAACCCGATCATCCAAGCTATCCATGATTCCTGCCATTTATCCTCTAAGCTATGGACTTCTTGGTACGAATACGTCTGTCTGTAGCTCCACTTAACTTCGACATTACAGTATTATTTCTAATCAGTCGTATATATTTCTATCCTTAGTATATGAACTGTCATTGTATTAATAATATTTGTCATACGGACTATAGTCTGCCAATAAACCTTTTCATTTTCATTTTCAATCGTTCATCTATTCCGCGGCGAAGGGCATTCACATTTGGATAGATGAAACCAGGAGTATAGAGTTTGTCACGCAAATAAGCCGAAAGCCAGAAATCACGCGGGGTTAAATCGGGTGATCTGGCTGGCCACTCGATGGGACCTCGCCGCCCAATCCATCTTCCTTCAAGGTTCGTATTCAGAATCTTACGAGCAGTTGCGGAGTAATGTGGCGGCGCTCTAGCATGTTGATAAAGCTAATTCTTGTCAACGCCATCAGTAAACTGTGGCAAAACTTTGTCTCTTAATACCTGGTAATAGCGTTTTCCATCCATCGTATCTCTCGATATGTCAAAGGAAACAGAGTCCTTTAATAACCAATGCAAGCCCAAACTGTTAGTGTAGCCGTTTTAACGGGTTTACCCAATCGTATTTTGGGCTTTTTTCCGCCCAGTAGTGAACGTTGTTTGTTTCCTTTACTCGTCAGAATCATCGTCGTATATTTGCTGAGAGTAAATAGATTTGTAATCGTCGTACCCCTGTCATTTCAATATTTTTGCTTCTAAAAATATGTAAATAGCCAATTCCTCCGCGACTTTTCTCGTTGAAGTTGTTGGATCGACTTGAAAACTGGCGAGGACATTTTCTTTGTTGTTATCTCCTGTCGCCGTTACTGGCATTCCGCTTCTTCAACGATCTTTTACCAGGCTCCCTGTTTCCAAAAGTTTGAGCTTCCAGGATCGAAGAGTAGTTTATTATATTTTTGTTGAAATAAACGCAAACTTTCTTCAGTTATTATAAGAAATAGCCCACGATACAAGATACACTTTTTCTTCATTGCTCTATTCCACAAGTATTTTCCATATGTATATTATTGCGTACCGCTCGCGCTTTCTTTCGAGAGAGTACCGTATGGGCTTGTGAGTACTGAACAATACTCAATTACTGGTAGGACTAGACTCTTCCATAATTTGAGCATGATGTTTGCTTTTCTGCTGCAGAAACTCCTCCAGATGATTCCCATTATTTTTCTAGCTGTTGTAATTTTGATGTTATAGTATATATACACACATATATATATATATATATATATATATATATATATATATATATATATATATATATATTATGCCAACCCACAAACAAAAAGAAAAAATTCCCTGATGAGGTGTACTGCTGAATACACGAAAGAACTTAGAATAATTTTTTTTCCTTGTGGGTGTGCATCATTCATTCATTTCGCGTGTTTAAGTGTGAAATTCATCCCATCCCATTTCTTCTGTCACTCCCCCTTCCTTAGTTGATCTTTTTCCGTGTTTCATCTACCTTGTTAGCAGTCCAGTATGCTCTCAGACACACACTTCTCCCTCTATTCCTTGCTACACATATACTGTATATGCGTCTTACACACTACACATGCTTTTTAAAATTTAAAAGAAATCTCATGATTTTTAACAGCCTCGGAGACCTTGATTTCGGCCCCCTCCTTTTCTATGTACTTGGGGGGGCGCGTTTTTACGGGCATTCGTCTTGGCCTTTCCTTCCTGAATAAAAAATAATAATAATCATAATATATATATATATATATATAATTATATATATATATATATATATATATGGTGTTTCAGGAGGAAAGGTCAATACTTCGGAAGGTGATAGTATCGGTCATTGTGAAAAAAAAGTTCATATGAACATGTGTCTAATTCTGAATGGTTACGGAGATAGAGCTGTTTGAATCTACAAATACAAAAGCATTGTTAATGGTAATCAAGAAAGAGAAATCAATTACTGTTTCTAACATTTAATGTTTAAACATTGGCATTTTGAATGGTATCAGATACAGAAATGACAAATTTGTTACAGTTTAGAATACGTTTTCGAAAATCCCACCGTCAACCTCAATGCATTTTGCAACTCGTGTGCGAAGATCGCGTGTTGTTCGTCTAAGTTGATCTTCACGTTCCTTTATGCGGGCAGCAGCATCCAAAATGCGCGCGAGCAATTCGTCTCGTGTATCCACCTTTCTTTTGTAAACTTGACTTTTCATCTACCCCCCACAAACAATAATCTAACGGAGAGAGGTCTGGAGACCTTGGTGGCCATTGAATGGGACCACCGCGGCCAATCCATCGACCAGGGAAAGTTTGATTTAGGTATTGCATCACCAGACGGGTAGAATGTGGAGGAGCTTCGTCATGCTGAAAGTACATACCAGCGCGTGTAGCTAAAGGAACATCCTCCAATAGTCCTGGCAATTCATTTTGCAGAAATTCTAGGTAACTTTGTCCTGTAAGACGATTCTCTAAAGTAGCAGGGCCAATCAGCTGATCATCGATGATAACGCACCACACATTGGCAGAGAAGCGATGTTGAAAATTTGTTTCCACAGTGACATTTGGATTTTCGTCTGACCACCGATGAGAGTTACGAGTGTTGTTGATACCGTTACGGGTGAAAGTAGCTTCATCGGTGAACAGTATTAATCGAAGCAATCGACGATTAGCATTTACCCAATGACAAAATTCCAGTCGCATGGCAGCGTCTCCTGGTTGAAGGTGTTGTACACGCTGTACATGATATGGATGCAAGCCTTCCTCACGTAATGTTCGCCATACTCTTGTGTGTGGTACACCGAGACGTGTAGAAATTCTTCGTGAGCTAGTAGTGGGACTACGCTCTACCATCTGAAGAATGTTTTCCACTTCATCCACATCTTGTTGACCTTCACGTTCAGATGAAACATGAGCGCTGGGAAGTGTACCAACTCACGCAATGTGTTGAAAACCCTGGTAAACACTTCGATCCGGAATTCTGCGGTTCGGAAACAGTCGACGGTATTCTGCAACAGCAGCTGTTGCACTTCCAATGCAAAAACCATAGACATACACCATATCTGCATATTCGGCATGTGTGAAGGTGTGTGGCATTCTTAACACTGCTTCAAACACCAAACAATGTCACTCACAGCAGTCAGCTGTCGATTGGCTTATGTTACATGCTTACATTACAGCTTACATGGTTCAAGGTTATAAGGGAGGGAAGCGGGAGGAAGAGCTGCGCGCGCATCAGATTCAAACAGCTCTATCTCCGTAACCATTCAGAATTAGACACATGTTCATATGACCTTTTTTTCTCACAATGACCGATACTATCACCTCCCGAAGTATTGACCTTTCCTCCTGAAACACCCTGTATATACTTTCCTTTTATATTCTTTTTATTTAGTGCTTTTCTGGTATCCTTTCATATAAGTGTGTAGCTCACACGTATGTAGAGTATATTTCCCGCATAGCTCGTTTTGCTACGGGAAAGAAATCTACATAGAGTAAGACAGAACTTCTTCTTTCGAGTCCACGCTAATCGGATTGTTTCTATACTGGATGAAATTCGAGGGTTTACACCGAAGGAGTTTAAAACAATCCGCGGATTACGTTTCTGTCTTCCGTGAATCGACGTAGATGATGCGATTAAGTGGAGTGTTTTAGTTAATTGAATTAAGATGATTAGCCTCGCAACATTCTGTAATTGGATTTTCGTAAATAGTCGCCCGCCGTTTATTAAAAACCCGGAAGCTTATCGCTGATATAGAATTGTCACGAGAAATCAGTGGATAACAACAGCAAAACTAAACCCTCATTGGCCCGTTTCGAAAGTTCTTTTCAGGGACTGGTAACTGACCCGTGGCGTTGTCGGTGAACTGACGACAAATGCTCCAAATTGGATTTGTGAAGTGAAAAAGCTCTCCCATTTACGAGGGAGTTTCCACTATTATATTCTAACCATTAAATTTTGGGTAGCATTTTCTTCGTAAGGCGTTCAAAGATTGAAATATTACTGTATTAGCTAACCGCGTTCACGGGTGAAGGTTGAAAATTCTGCACACGGTTTGGTGATGTAAATTTTCTGGCTGTTCATCGTTAGTGAATTTATTTTCAATTTTATTTTTTTTTTAATGCGAAGTTGTGAAGTATCTGAGATTTTGTATACAAATACCCGAAATGAAAACTCTGTAATAAAAAGAATAAAATCTTGAATTTCAACCACATATACTATTAACTCTCTCTCTCTCTCTCTCTCTCTCTCTCTCTCTCTCTCTCTCGTTTCTCCAGTATTACTTCAGAGAGAGAGAGAGAGAGAGAGAGAGCTCCTGTCTCAATTTGATTATGTAAAAAATCTTAATTAAACGAGTGAACTAATTTATCAACGTTAATGACTTCCGCGAGTCAAGGTTAAAAGTTATATGAGGAAATCTTAAAGTCACCCTTAAAATTTTACGCAAAGTTTTGTTTACTGTTTTGCACGTTTTGAATTATTAATTGAAAACAATTAATAATTGGTGTGTTAATTTCTCGGCTAAAGTTCATTATATATTTTATTGGATTATAATGTTTACGCTTATAACTCTGTTCTCTGTACCACTCCGTACTGTGTAAAATTGTGTGTGTGTGTGTGGGTGTGTAAAAAAAATCAAATTAAAAAGCATTTTTAATTAATGATTTTATCCGGCCGATATTTTTCTACTTCACAACACCGCTCCCCATTAGACCAGCGAGGTTAAGCGGCGTTGGAGCTGTTCAATCTTTAGTTGGATGACTGTCCTCCGAGTTCGGATGATGTGACGACCCGTGGTTCGGATCCCACTTTAAGCTGTAGCTCCTGTTCGTCCCTAAAACCTTTGCCGTTACGAAGGAAGTTAAAAAAATAACCAAAACGTCATTATAATCCTATGATAAACTCAAACGAAAATTACCCAAACTGAAATACACTGAAAATAATACGAATAAAAACTATAAAGATTAAACATGTTGCCATGCCCTCCCTTAGTTATATGTTTGTTCAAATTCCATATAGAAATGGCAGAAAAGTATTTGGACATCAAAAGCGGTATACGAATTTTTAATTTTCTTTTGATGGCAACGTAGTCAAATTCTCACGAAGAAAATAGCCGAAATTGATTAAAAAACGTCGAGTTTTTGACTACTTCTAATTTTATTCGCAGACACGAGCGAGTGTTGCAAATATGTTTTAGATTTAAGTATTAAATTTATATATATGCAAATTATAATCATGACCATATGGTGTCTGACTTCCGGTCTCTTTAGGAGGTGATGGGGTGTGGCACTCGCTAAAACTTGGTGATAGTGATCAAGTTGACATTTTATAAGTAGATCACTAGAGTAATGTTTCCGTAACTCGTAAAGATGACGTTACTAAACTACTGTGACATCGATAAGGATTTATGTCGCGGACAACTTATTTTACACATTTTCGTAACGTATTTATTTCCGGAAGAGTCAAAATAAGTGCCATTTTTATTTCCATTTCTGATGAAGGCCGTTGGTATTTTTCAATTTACTAAAATGAAATTCATTAATGGCAGACATTGTACAGTGGGCGTTAAAAAGCACATACGGGTTTGGGTCCTCATTAAATAAAAATAAAACGTTTTCGATGTCTACAATATGCGTTTAGGATTTAATAGAATATTTAACGAGGTATTCTAGGGCGGGCAATTTAACCACGTAATAACTTTATTCGTTGTATGATGGCTTCCGAAAGAAGATAGAGGACTTCTCATTTAATGTCACTTCCATTCCCACTCTTGGTCCGCGATTGGGAATGATCGAAGTGAGAATTTTAAAATCGAGAAAGGTTTCTTGATTTGGTAAAGGGTAAAGAAAGACCCTAACGCGACTGCGAGCCCTCCCAGGGGTATTTTTTACGAAAAAATCTTACTTAATATGGGAAGTCGCACACTAGAAAAAGGGAGGATAGATTTGAGAATTAACTTTTTGAGATTACCATTCGCGGATTTCTAATTTATTGTCAAAGATTGAAATAGGGATACCATTGAATAGAAAGAGACCCTGGAAAAGATGTAGCGGGACTATTCCTCAACTTGAGCAGTTTTAACTGCAGAATATTCATTAAAGTTTAGAAAAACTCGCAGTTCTCTCACTAATTAAAGGATTTAAAGTAGTTATTTAAACCTTTAATTATAATTAAAGGCTTAAATAAATACTTTAAAGGTCCTTAATTAAAATAAGAAATAGACGGAACTCATTTCACTGCAGTGTGAGGGTGAATGTCCCCCCCCCCTCTCCAACAAGATTCATCTGAGCCAGAGCATTAATGGCGTGAATGGCCGGCCCAACCCAACCCAACCCAGGCGCTAGCAGCCGGGAGCGAATCCAGAGTCTCACTGTTCACAGTCCGATACCATGACTCACTGAGCTATCGGGAGCCCTGCCTTAATTAAAATATCTTCAGTAATTAATAAAGACTAGTATATTCAGTCCATTTTTACGTCTTGCGAGAGGACAGTCTTGAACTCAAACTAAGAAATGGACAAAAGTAATGTAACCCATTGATGGAATACATCAGATTACAATAATAATAATAATGGTTGTTTAACCTCCCTTATAATGGCAAAAGTCGTGTGATGAAGAGGACCTATAGCTTTATGTGGAATCTGAGCCATCATCTTCGGGTTTCGCTACATCGCCCGAACGCGGAGGAGGACAATCATCCAGCCAACAACTGAACAAATATAAAGTCGCTTAACCTCGTTCATCTGATGGGAGGAGATGTTCCAACGTGGCCACAACGTCATTCCATTAAATAAAAAATAATTAAAAACATAACCCAAACAAATAATTGTGGGAGGGCACGGTGCTTGTATGTTGTTGACCCATTTATAGCAATTCTGTTATGAATTAAGTAAATAATGATTACCCACTAAAACTTTGCATCCATTTCAAAGACTATCTTTGAATCGACGTTACCATAATACAGGATAGTCTCATTTATAGGCCTAAGGACAAAAGATATAGTTATAAGGGTTAGGCTCTATCATATTTTAAGAGACTGGGCCTTAACTCAGTGACCACCCGTTCCAACTTTAGATAGAAATTACTTTAATAGTCAGTGGGTATAATTCTCTCTCTCTCTCTCTCTCTCTCTCTCTCTCTCTATATATATATATATATATATATATATATATATAATACTTTTTTTGGCTAGGATGTTGCTCAAATTCTCAACCCTTTTTTTATAACAAAACTTATTTTAAGAAACAGAGCATGAATTATATAAATTCTTGCCATTTCTGATATATATATATATATATATATATTCTCAATGTTTTATACACATGTGTTAATGGATTTAGTATGAGTCAGAAGAAAGGTTTCTGTGCTTGAACAAAGCATCGCTCTGCCCATACATTTATTCAAGGTACGAGCAGCTCGGAGCACTATTGCCAAGTGCATATGGGGTGAACGTGGTTCATCACCAGTGGTAGCAACAATGTTCGGAGCTATTGAAGAATAGGGACCCCAGCCTTCTTTAGTTAGGCTTATAAGGCTAACTAACGAAAATATCACGACCTAACCTAACCAGTCGTTAGGTTAACTGTACGCCCTTGACGATTGGTTAGGTTAGGTCATGATATTTTCGTTAGTTAGCCTTATAAAGCTAACTAAAGAAGGCTGGGGTCCCTATTCTTCAATAGCTCCCAATGTTCCGTGTTATCTTAATCCAGTGAACAGTCTAGTGAACAGTCTAGTCTAGTCGTTAATCTATATTACAAAAAGGCAGTCCTGCCTGTGCGTCTGTAGACACCATGTTCTATACTACAAAAAGGCAGTCCTGTCTGTCTGTCTGTAGACACCATCTATTTACTATTAAGCGATTCTGAACATAGAAATAAATGTGCTCTGCTTTGTTTCAATTTTTTACTGTAGCGCGTTAACATTTTCATTGCTTGATACAATGGGCTCGGATGTGAAGCTTAAGATTTTCATTGCTGCGTTTTTTTATAGTTTATTGACCGAATAAGTGACTTCCCAATTATTGAGGGTTCAATTATTCGGTCAATAAAACTATAGAAAAGAACGTAGCATTGAATATATTAAGCTTCACATCCGAACCCATTGTATCAAGATTTGTGAAGTTTAAGATTTTCATGGCTGCGTTCTTTTCTAGTTTTATTGACCGAAAACTATTGACTCCCCAGTAATTTGGGGCCGCAGGCCCCCTAGTTACTGAGGGCTAAGACCCCAGCACAGCAGGTCTCGCTAAATGGGTCAGTAGGGTCTACTTTTACTAGTTACTATAATTATAGAAACGATCTTTATGATAATTTAGTTTTATAATATCAAGGTCATAATTAATATAATCTATATTATTATTATTATTATTATTATTAATTATTATTATTATTATTATTATTAGTAGTAGTAGTTTAAGCAATTTAATTAATTACCTTTTCAAACAATCCTTGAAAGAAAACGTAAATCCTAATTGGGGTGACTTTATCAAATATTTCTTTAACAAATACAGTATATACTATGTGTATATATATATATATATATATATATATATATATGTACGGGTATATCTTGAGTTATTATTAAAAGGTGGTGTTAAATCTAATTAACAACAGACTCGAATATATTTCTTCCTATATGAAGTTATATTTGAGTACGTATTCAATATAAGAACTATTTATTATAGTTTTATAATTACTGTATGTAAATTTATTCTTCCTAGGCACTGGCACTCGTATTCAGCTCGTTTCAGGTGAGACTAATCTTAAAACTTGGCACTACGTACATAAATACCCTCTTTGGGAATAGCAGTTTCGAATTTGTTTCCTCTCGTTTTCTTTGACTGTAAATAATAAGGGGAACTAATATAAATGCCAAAATTGTATATTTTATGTATTCTAAATTTAGAATACCCATAATATTTTTCAATTTGAAGTTAATAATCATCATTTTTTAATTAATTATGTGGCATATATATATTATATATATATATATATATATATATATATATTATAATAATATTCGTAATCTCAGCTTAAGTGGAAGGGAGATGAAATGTTGTACGTGTTACACAGAACATCATTCCATCTATACGCCCATTTCAGGGTATAAGCAGCTCCCATCAGCATTGCCAAGTAAATAAAGGGTTAATACGATATATATATATATATATATATATATATATAATATATATATCATAACCTAAATAAACTTTGACAAAATAAATTTAAACTATTGGGTTGTCAGTCAACTTTAGGGTATGAGAATAAATAAATACATAAATAATGTTGGATACAGAATACATAAATTATTTGAGAACTACAAAATGAAACAAAGCAAGTGACGTAATATAGCGACCTAGTGTATATTTATAGTAACACTTCTTACTGCCGATACACATCTTATTTTAAGTGACACTACCAAATTCTGTTCACTGAGTCAGACTTTAAAGGTGGGTATGGCTTTGTGTTCTCAATGGTCGGGAAAGAAACACACACACACACACGTGGTGTGTGTGTGTGTGTGTGTGTGTACATCACATAAGTCAGGTACCAAATTTTTTAAATTTTATATATCTTAAAAGGTAATAACGTAATTTAACTAAATTTAATCCTACCTCAGTTCATTGAACCAAGAAGCCCCATGAATAAGTCGTTTGTGCGCGAAAGCCGGCTCGAACGCTGTTTTGTGTTAGGTTGCTAAATAGTAACGTGCTAGCTAATCTAACCTAACCTAATCAAAACTGATTCATCTTTTTTTTCCAACACTGAAGATATTTCTATATTTTTTGTCAGTATTACTCTATAATGTTCTCAGCTGTCAAAACTGTTACTTCAGAAAAAATCACCCCATTATGTCTATGATTTATCACACACTCATGATTAGTTGCCAACACCCTACTTCCCCCCATATATATATATATATATATATATATATATATATATGAGAGAGAAAGAGTAAAACCTCTAAGTAACGACACTCCACTATAACGAAACCTCTCTTTACCGAACACCTTTGTCATTTCTCGAAAAAACCGCTTTTTATTGAAAACACGTTTTGTTAGTAAGAATGTTTTCGCTAACTTCAGCCTCAGTTGCACGTGTTCGTCTCTACCGCCATTTCCCCGATCAAGAGAGTAAACGGCATGCTGATTGGCTGATGCCTAAAAGCTGATATGTAATTGTCTAGAATATTTCTCTCTCACGGAGAAATACTTTGAAATACTTAAAATACGGATCTTTTTCTTTATAGCCTCCCCCCAATTTCTTCTTTTCAGTTAGTAACAATTTTGACACGGATTAAGTCTTGATATTTTTGTTAAAACTAACGAAAATATCACGACTTAACCTAGCCAATCGTCAAGGGCGTACGGTCGACCTAACCGGGCATTCAATTAAACTAACCGGGCATTCAATTAATTCCAAAAGTATCCCGCCCTACAACTTTAGAATGAGACGTCAATGTAAAAATTAACCAACTAGTTAGGTTAATTGAATGCCCGGTTAGGTTAATTGAATGCCCGGTTGCTTTTAGAGCAACTCTTGGCATTACACTTCCTTCGTTCGTTTTGTCTCCTCTGGTGACAACAGTAATTTTTATACAGGATCGCAATAGACTCCAGCAAGTACAGTAGAATACCGTTTTCTATCAATTGTTTTAGCTCTGCAGTCTGCATCCATGCATCTCAAAACTTTGTGCTAGACCAGAATCTCCCATCTTTGCCAGTCATTTTTAGCTTTTTCCAGTGGTTGTTCCCAGACTGGTTTAAAAAAAATAATATAACCAATAGCTAGTTGTTATTTTTAATAACAAGAAAAAAGGATCTTGTTAAAATTAACAACACTGTGGCACTCGTACAAATTCCATAAAAGCTCGCTAGGCACTATTGGAGAATTTGCTGCCAGTAAAATACCACTTTTCAAAGTGGTATTACCAAGTAGTTAAAAGGGGTACTGGTACTAGAATAAAATTTATGTGGTACTGTCTGGTATCTGGTACTGGTACAGGTACTCAACCCTGAATATATGGCTTTTTTCTGGCGGAACGCGCCGGAACGGCGTTCCGGTACCTTTTATTTTCAATATGCAGAAGAAAATTTCATGTTTTTATTTTCATTCAGATCTGATTTTGGGGGGTTGGGGGGGGGGTTTACATGACAAAATTTTAGGAATAGGAAGGACGCCTTTTTTTTTATTCGGATGGCCACGGGGTGGGTAACAAATGGAAAATGCTGTACGAAATTTATAATGGAGTTCTGGAACCTTTCTTTCCAGAAAAAAGCAATACATACTATATACAGGGTGGCGCAAAAGTCGCGTATCATAGGAATTTTCAGTGTTGGCTATAATATATTTTTTTCTTTAAGGTAGGGAATGGATGCGAAATTAACAATAGACGAGAGGGTGAGCTTGGCTTTAATGTATGGAATACCAGGTGCTAAAAATCGATGAATGGGTACAGATTTTAAATTCCGTACCCATTCATCTCTCTCTCTCTCTCTCTCTCATATGACCGCATTTGTCTAATTTAAATTTGTATTTGTGTTTTTGGAATTGACTGAATGAAAAAAATAGTTTGTTGAAATTTTCTGATAATTCTCTGAACCGAGGAACATGATGAACTTCTCCGAAAAGCCGATTTCAGTGCCCAGCCATGCCCTAACAGTAGGTGCCACGAAATAATAATAATAAAATTAAAAAATTTTTCTTTCATATACGGTGAACTTTATTACAGGTATTCCATATTGTTTCAATACGAGAGAGAGAGAGAATAAAAAATACTTTTTCATATCAATATCTTGGATGACCTTTTTGGTATTCTATAATAATAATATTCTCTCTCTCTCTCCTCTCTCTCTCTCTCTCTCTCTCTCTCTCTCTCTCAATGTTATCAAAATGTAAAAAGAATACAACCGTCATATATTGATGAAGAACAATATGGATACATGTCTGAACCTCAGTAAAATATTGTGAATTCTTTTCTCTGAGATAATCTCACATGTCAGTCATTTTATCTCTCCTGAAGATGATCACGATGATCTGATAACAAACGTTATTTTTACTTTCCATTTTCTCCCCTTTCCACCCTCCCCCCAAAAAACTTATATATATATATATATATATATATATATATATATATATATATATATATATATATATATATATATATATATATTATATATATATATATATATATATAAGCATTTTTTTTTTTTTTTGTTAAATTTTTTATTCGCTTTCTTTTTTCGAAGAAGTTTTTCCGTGTCCAAGTTTACTTGAGTGAATTTCAGAATGTTCAAAATAGAAAGGTTCGTTCAATAGAAAGGTTCGTTCAATAGAAAGGTTCGTTCAACATCGAAAAGCAAAAGAAAAACATATATGGCTTTTCATATTGAAAAAAAAAAAAAAAAAATTTGAGCCAACTTTTTAGTCTTCCCAGATGATCTGCAGTGTGTTTGTGTATGTGTGTGTGTGTAAGAGAATAGCGACCTAGGTTTATGTCGTGTTTTTGCACTTTTTACACCGGACTCTTCTTACCTTCTTTGAACTTTTGAATTTTAAGCAAACAACCACAGGGAAAAGGAAAAAGAAACACGAAATCCGAGCGCTTTCGTGATATATTCACATCTTCAGGGAAAAACAAGTAATAGGTTGTTTTTCCCTGAAGATGTGAATATATCACGAAAGCGCTCGGATTTCGTGTTTCTTTTTCCTTTTCCCTGTGGTTGTTTGCTTATTAATAAGATCACGTGTTATTCTGTGATTTTACTGCATATATATATAAATTTTGTGTGAGTAGGGCATCATTACTGGACGCCTAATCAGAATGATTTGTAAAACCTAAAATAATTTGATAATCTCTCTTTTATATGCAAAGTATCATCGTTGTATTATTAGGAGAACTTTATAACGCAATTGGGTTACAGTACTTATACAGTAAATGGTAGTACTGTAATCATTATAATCGCTAATAGTAGCAATATAGTAACTTTTCAAATGAATAGATTGAGCTCATACGCAACCTCCTCTTTTCTCTTGATTCGTTTGCCGAGAAAACGCGAATCTCAAATGAATCGTCAAAGTGTGTTTTTGAAAAATAATTAATTGATCGAAGAGAACGTTTGTAATTAATGAATTGATTTTCAAGTTTATAGATTTATTAATGGCGAAGGTTAAATAAACTCGGTTTTGTTTATATATATATATATTTTTTTTTTAGCCATTTTTTGGGTAATTTTAAGTTTTTATTTTTTATATAACTCATTTCTTGGATCAAATATGGCGGCGAACGAGAGAAGGATTGACTCCCCCACTGAATATTCTAAGAAAGAACTCTGATGTCACGTTAGATTTCATATTACCATCATGAATACTAAGAAAATCCAAGTATCTACGGGTATGGGTGGGTTTTCTATATATATTTTTATACATCGGTGCAAGCTACATTCATCTCATCATAGGAAGTAATTCGCCATCTTGTTTCGAAGCACCCGACTTTAAATGTAAATCTAATTAAGGAGGAGTTTATGTTACTGAAAAAAATGTTGAAAGTCAGCTTAGCTATTAACTTAATTTCGGCTTGGACGTGGACATGTCGTAACACCGCTTCCCGTAAGATCAGCGAGGTATAATCGTTATGTTTTTATATAGTAATTTACTGCTCTACCATTTACGGGTATTTTCTATACGAAGCGACGCCATTTCCTACTCAAAACAGCGTGGCCGGGAATAGAATCAAGAGACAGCAGTTTTTCTGAAAAACTTTATTAATTAACTGATACTTTTAAACTACGGGTGGGGCTTTCAATTGTTGACTGCTAATTTTAACTACGAGAGAGAGAGAGAGAGAGAGAGAGAGAGAGAGAGAGAGAGAGAGAGAGAGAGAGAGAGAGAGAGAGAGAGAGAGAGAGAATGGACTTACATGACTGGTATTTCGTCATCTGGCCTTTACAGTTTTCAATTTATAATTTTGCACTAAAAACTAACACCCTACGCCTAAAACAAAAGGAAGAAATCTGTTTTCTTGTATGAAAATGCCCTGTGAAAAGGCATTCATATATATATATATATATATATATATACAGTGCCCGCGAAAAGTATCCGATCACCCTTGAAATTTGTATTTTTTACATAAAAAACAATGTTTAAATGTATACTAACCTTATATTAGTATTTTGTCATCTGTCCTTTGGTTTGGATGACTTGTTCTAGACGTTTTGGCATGGATTTAATCAAGTTTTGACAAACTTCCACTGATATTTCCTTGCACCATACCTTTTTGATGGCCTCTTGTAATTTTTCGACTGAGCCAGTGTCGTGGCATTCAACCTTATTTTTTATTATTAGCCACAGATTTTCTATCGGATTGAGATCTGGACTATTACCAGGCCAATCCAAAATATCAAATTTATTGTCAGTAATCCATTTTGTCACTATTTTGGCCCTGTGACATGGTGCACCATCATGCATGTATGTTTTTGTCCTTTGGATTGCCATTGCCATTGGAAGTTTATCCTGTAGCATTGCTAAATACCGTGCACCATTCATAGTTGTGTTCTTCGGAAGAAAATATAAGTTTCCACGCCCATAGTAACCGAAACAACCCCAAACCATCACACTTGGAGGGTGTTTCATTGTCTTTAGGGTGTATTTAGGGTCCATCCTATTTGAGCCAATAGGCCGGCGAACCTTTTTTGGACAACTTCTGAATGTAAAAAATGTCGACTCATCGCTAAATAAAACCTTCTTCCAGTCATCAACAGTCCAATGAATGTATTTTTTACAAAATGCGACACGTTTTTACGCATTTTTTCATTAATGAACGGTTTCTTAGCAGCATGGCGAGATGGTAATCCGAGTTCTTTTTGGAGCCGCTCCTGGATAGTTCGTTCAGAAACACCAGATAACAAATTATTCATATTAAATTTTATTTCTTTCGCAGTTATTGTTGGGTTTTTCAATACTAAACGTTTCATAAGTTTGTCTGTTCGCGAATTTGTTTTTCTCGGTCTGCCAGATCGTTTTTTAGGGACTGGCGTGGTTAGGCCACCATTGTTCTTAGCCCGTGAAACCCATAAATTAACGGTACTTTGGGATATGTTTAATTCCTTAGCTATCTGTCTCTGTGATTTCCCACATGCATGCAAAGCAACAATAGCACCTCGACAATCACTCTTAAGTTGTTTTTTAGCACACATTATATATAAATTTTATTTACACCACTTTCTGTAAAAAAAAAAAAAAATATCAAGAAATTTACACAAACAGTGAAATCTGACAAATTTGAGACACAGCCACCCGCAACGAAGGCTACCAGAACACTAATTTGAGAATGCGTTGGATAGCTCTCATATCAGCGAGCAACCTCAAAGTTACCAGATGTCGCTAGAACAAATAGAAAGTGAATTACGTGTCTCTGAATATTAAGGGAAAATATTGTATTTTCTTGAGTGATCGGATACTTTTCGCGGGCACTGTATATATATATATATATATATATATGATGAATAAAACCACGAAGGAAAGGAAACACAAAAAGGTGCTCAAGCGCTTTCGTCTAATGACATCCTCAGGAACACTGAAGTACATAAAAGGTTACGGCCTATATATAGGTTACAGAAAGAAAAAATAAATAAATAAATAAATAAATAAATAAATAACATACACACAAACACATATATTATATATATATATATATACATACATACATATCTACACACACATATATATATATATATATATATATATATATATATATATATATATATATATACAGGGCGTCCCAAAAAAATGTATACACACTTTAACAGCTGATAGCTCAATTGATGTTTCTTTCTTTCCAAGTTAAACCCATTAGAATTAATAATGGCAGTCAGACTAAGCTTTGAACAAAGGAAATTCATTCTAAAATGCTACTGGAAGTGTGAAAACGCAGTTGAAGTGCAAAGACAGTTTAGGAGGGAGTTTCAAACAGATCCACCAACGCGACTTACCATCACTCGAATTAGAGAAGTTTGAAGCCGATGGAACTGTTCAGAATGTCCACAAGAAGCGTTCCGGAAGACCACGGACATCGACAAGCCCCACAAAGCAAGAAAGAGTACTGGAAACGTATCACCAAAGTCCAAGAAAATCTGTGCAGAAAGCGAGTCGTGAGGTAGGAATTTCAGAATCGTCTGTCCAACGCATTTTGAAGCGCTGTCAATGGAAAAGTTACATTCCAAGATTAGTCCATGCTATTAATGAAGATGATCCGGACCGAAGAGTGGAGTATTGCGAGTGGTACTTGGCACGATGTGGATGTGGATTGGACGAAGGGGTTTCGTAGAATACCCTCCGCGTTCACCAGACCTCACACCACTAGACTTTTTTTTATGGGGATACTTAAAAGACAAAGTCTACGCTATAAAACCTGCAACAGTCGCTGAATTGAGAGCAGCCATTGAACGAGAATGCACACAAATACCAAACGAAATGTTTCGTGATGTTTGCGATTCCATTGCTTCGCGTTATCAGCAGTGCCTGGACCAGAACGGACGTCAGTTTGAAAACAGGCGTTGACAAAACAATTAAATAATGTCTGTAGATTCTATTACATTTTGAAAATGAAATGTATTTTAATAAACACTGCCTTTATAAGTATTTAAAGTGTGTATACATTTTTTTGGGACGCCCTGTATATATATATGCAATAAACAGAGAAGTAAAAATAAAAATTAAAATTAAAAATTAAAGGATTAACAAAGAGGCATACAGATTTGTAAGGATTTCCTTACAAATCTGTATGCCTCTTTGTTAATCCTTTAATTTTTAATTTTTATTTTTATTTTTACTTCTCTGTTTATTGCATATATATATATATATGTGTGTGTGTGTGTAGATATGTATGTATATATATATATATATGTTTGTGCGTATGTATGTTATTATTTATTATTTTTTTTTTTTTTCTTTCTGTAACCTATATATAGGCCGTAACCTTTTATGTACTTCAGTGTTCCTGAGGATGTCATTAGACGAAAGCGCTTGAGCACCTTTTTGTGTTTCCTTTCCTTCGTGGTTTTATTCATCATAAATATTTTTCACGTGTTACTTTCGTGAAATAATTTCATATATATATATATATATATATATATATATATAGGAAGGAGGGGCCAAGGGCGAATGAATGGCCGCAAAAACGCCATCCCCATAGAAAAAGAGCCAAAATGATGGTCCATGGTTTTCGAGATGCCTGGACACTCTGCGTTTGAAAGAATGGAGTTCACACACACACACACACATACACACACACACACACATATATATATATATTATATATATAATATATATATATATATATATATATATATATATATAGGCCGGGAATAGTAACGGAATGATGTCCGAAAAAGCTTGTCACTTTTGCAGCAGTGACTTCGCCTACAGAGGCGATGCCTGTACAGTTCTCACTTACGTACTGTATATTCAGCCTCTGTTGGATTAGAGCAGGGTTCACCAGTTAATTTTCTCTGAGGTTCGCATATATATTTCCGTAACTCTACCAAAATCCACTACCCACATACTGTATTTTTTTCGGAACATTCTCGTAATGTGGGCGACATTATTTTACCCAAAATCACCTTAAAATCACCACTTTAATCTCCCGAATGAAACCCAAATTTAAACGTTATAGAAAGGATAAAATTTAAGTTCGATTCTTTCAAAATGTCAAAGTTTGCCAATATTTTAAAGTAAATCCTATAATAATCAGTGTGTGAGTTTATTCCCGGCAGTCCGGTTCCGATTTGCGGCCTCTCCTATTGGTAACCTCTGGATTAGACGTTATGAGTTATCCAATCGGGTACCATGTTTTATTTCTTCTAGAAGCTGACCAATCACGGGAAAGAAAATGTTTTTACAATGTTTCGACTTAATTCCGAATGAATGCAATCGACTGATCGTCAGACACTACGCACTAAGTTACGGAGTTACAGCGTTACGAAGACCCAAACATCCACTCTAGGCTAGTCGAAGAAAGTAGGGGAAAAATAGTAAAAACGCAAATGGAAATAAAGAATACTGGAAACTTATACTATCTATATTCATATTTATTATAGACGTGTGAGGATTTCACATAGGAATACAGTAATAGTAAAGTATAGAACGGACGAGGCTCTCTTTCCTCCGCCAGCAACTGCTAATAGAAAAAAATTGTGGAAGAAGGCGTACGGGAAAGTAGGAAAAGTATAATGAAAAAAATAGCTTCAGAGTTCATTCACGCCACGCGTACACTTATCTCGCTTACCCAGTTACGCATTAGAGAATAGTAGAAACTAAATGATAGCATAAAACACTAAACTACTTTACCTAATCTATACCCAAGATATCTTACCGAGTCTCGTTTATTAAAGCCGAGATTTAAGAGTACAAGCACTAACTTTATTTTAAAGCTTATATTATTACGAACTTCTATTTTAAACCTCGCCTTTTACGGGGGAGAGGGGGGGTCTTAATTCCCGTGTTTTTCTTCTTTTTTTTCAAGATATTAATTTTAGAAAAACGTCTGGGATTATCTCATTAAAATGATTGCATTTTTACCACTCGATTTGACATACCCATTTCTTTTCTTTTTTTCAATCTTTAAGTTCTAATTTTTTTTTTTTTTAATTTAGATTGTAAATTCGAATTATAGGAGAGACGAAGTGTTTGCGGAGAGAGAGAATCAGAACGTGACGCTGAAGTATTATATAAAAAAGAGAAATGTACGCGGGAGGGTGTGACTCTATTTGAAACACATTTTTGTATATCCGAAACGGAGCGCGTATGATGACGGTATGGATGAGGAAATCACAACTCAAAAAGTGGGACGAAATAAATGAATAGGGTTAAGAGAGTGAGCAAAAATGTCCGCAAAGAGGTTAAGTGGCGATAGAACGACAAAAAGAGGTCTGTGGATACGTAACGTTTGGCATCAGAGGTTACTTTAAAAAATGTACGAAGGCGAGCCAAATGAGGAATTTGAGACGCATCACTGAAAAATGAAAATATTCGAAACATTTAAAAAATTATGAAACTGATATTTTGGGCGAAAAGCGTGCCTGTGCGGGGTGGGGGTGGGGTAGTACAGGGTGACCCAAAAGTAAGGACGTATAGGGGAGATTGATTTATATTAATATTGTTTGTTTTCGCTGTTCCGGGTAAGACATGGATGGGATATTACCGAAAGATGAGCGAGTGAAGTTGGTTTACATGTACGCGAGAGAAAGAAGCGGGTACCGAAGTGGCGCAAACGAATTTAATCAGTAGATCCAAAGTAGAAAAAACATTGGTTTCTCAACTGTCAACAAAATGAGTGAATGATTTAAAGAAATGAGAAGTGTATATCGAGGTTAATGAGTCTCAGTTTGAACATTTATTATGAAAAAACTAACATAATACCTAAAGCAGATTATTTCCCCCAATGTGTCCTGACTTTTGGCCCACCCTATACAAGAGACGTAATATATATATACAGTATACACACACCTTGGTTACCCTTCGCTTTCCCCCGAATTGTTCATTCTGACGAAGGTCAAGCTTGTCACTCTACCTTAGACCTACAGTTTAACGTGGAGTCCGAATTACGCCCCACCAGCAGCTCAGCGTCTTAACCACTAGGCTTCCCAGGGTATCCATTTACCTACCAACCAATTTTTTATTGTGTGGAAGGATGAATAGCTGAGTTTCCTGCGCGCCGCCTGCCGTCACCGGGTCTCGATCCCGGGGCCGATGGATTCGTAGTCAGCGACGCTAACCACTATATATATATATATACTCCCTATACTATATATATATATATGTGTGTGTGTGTACATATATGGTGGCCCAAAAAAAACCGCCTTGAGATGTGTATAGCTGTACCTGGCAACTATTCTAAGACTTGTAGTAGTTTCTTTATCCTATGGATAATCTGTTAGTCTCTGAAAAACGTCAGATGATATCGGCTACGCCCATCTTAAATATATACTGTTTTTTAAACTTACCCTTCAAATTATGGTCCTAACTTACGGTGAAAAAGCGGTGATTGAAAAGTGTTTCTTGGAAAAAAGATGGACTGGGGCAAGAATTTTGAGAGAATTTCCAGGAATAACTTGTAATGTTACGTCTGTGAATAGAATATTAAAAAACTTAAAGCAACCGGTTTGACGGCACGGAAGCGTGGAAGTGGTCGGCCTAAAACAGTTTACACTCAAGACAATATAGCAAAGATCGAAATGATGAGCCTATCTCAAGAGGATCGACCTGGGTCACACTGCTCTCAGAGGAAAATTGCAAGAAATTTAGGTATCAGTCGAAGTTCCATACAAAGAATGCAGAAAACGGTAGGACTTATAACATTTAAAAGGATCCATGTTTCAAGACTTGACAGCAATGTAAGAGCTAAAAGAAAAATTCGTTGTAGAAAATTGCTTGATAGATTTTCGTCCAATGATCTTAAAAGAATGGTTTTTACAGATGAAGATTTTACCATCGAGATTGCTCGAAACTCCCGGAACGATGTTGTTTATGATCGGCGTAAGAAAGCCATTCCTCCATCGAGACTTTACCACCAGACAAGTCGGTTTTAAAAAAAAATCATGGTATTAGCGGGTGTATCGTGGAATGGAAAGACGAAAATTCATTTCATTTCGGAAAATAAAAAAATTAATTCAGAAACTTATGTAAATATCTTAAGAGGAGAATCTTTTGCCTGATTGTCGGCGTCTGTATTATGGAAACGATTTCATACTCCAACAAGATGGTGCTCCAGCTCATACTAGCAAGTTCACACAGGATTATCTATAACCGAATGTAGTCATCTTCATTGGAAAAAACGACTGGCCCCCGCAATCCCATGGATTATTGCATATGGAACACTCTAGCAGAGAAGATTTATGAAGGCCAAACAGAAAAGTTTACAGAAATGCAATTAAAGAAAAAAATACTCGAATGTTGGGACAAAATAACAATGAGCAGAAATCAGAAAATGTATCATGTCGTGGAAGAAAAGGTTAAGATTAGTTTGTAAGCAGGACGGCGGACATATTGATCATATTTGTTGATAAGATGTGAATAATAAAATTTTTTCACTTTATGATATTCGTTTTTTGCACCATACCTCATTGTTCCCTCAGCTGTGGAGAAAGTATTTTATGTAGAGGTCTGAAATTTTTATGATGGCTTATCAATAGATTGAGGTAAAGGTTTTGTAAATTCTGGAAGTGTGAACTGCATATTTTTGAAGTTATTGATGTTTAAATCTCAAGGCGTTTTTTTTTTGGGCCACACGATATATATATATATATATATATATATATATATATATATATATATATATATATATAATATATAATATATATATATATATATATACACGAGGGTAATTCAATAAGTATCTACACTTTTTATTTTCACATCTGATAGATTATAAACACATCACTTCTCAACATAGTCTCCCTGTTTCTCAATGCACTTAGTCCAGCGATCTACAAGCTTCCTAATGCCATCACAAAAGAATGTTTTTGGCTGTGTGCATAGCCAGTCATGCACCGCCTCCTTCAGGTCATCATCGCCTTGGAATCGCTGACCTCTCAAAGCGTCTTAGTGGTCCAAACAGGTAAAAATGCGAAGGTGCCAGGTCTGGACTGTAGGCTGGATGGTCGAGAACCTTAAATTTAAGTTCTTGAAGGCATTTTCTAGTCCGTGCAGCGGTATGAGGGCGCGCATTGTCGTGTAACAGAATAACACCTTCGGACAATCTCCCTCTCCGTTTTGTGCGAATTGCTCGCTTTAACTCATTCCGAAGCATGTCAGAATACGATGCACTTGTTACTGTAGTTCCACGCTCTAGATAATGTTCAAGGATAGGGCCTTGTGTATCCCAAAACAGTGACAGCATAACATAACTCGGAATGAGTTAAAGCAAGCAATTCGCACAAAACAGAGAGGGAGATTGTCGGAAGGTGTTATTCTGTTACACGACAATGCGCGCCCTCATACCGCTGCACAAACTAGAAAATGCCCTCAAGAACTTAAATTTGAAGTCCTCGACCATCCAGCCTACAGTCCAGACCTGGCACCTTCAGATTTTTACCTGTTTAGACCACTAAGACGCTTTGAGAGGTCAGCGATTTCAAGGCGATGATGACCTGAAGGAGGCGGTGCATGACTGGCTACGCACACAGCCAAAAACATTTTTTGTGATGGTATTAGGAAGCTTGTAGATCGTTGGACTAAGTGTATTGAGAAACAGGGAGACTATGTTGAAAAATGATGTGTTATAATCTATCAGATGTGAAAATAAAAAGTGCGGATACTTATTGAATTACCCTCGTATATATATTGTATATATATATGTATGTATGTATGTATGTATGTATTTGTATATATAGATATGTATGTGTATATATATATATATATATATGTGTGTGTGTATGTATGTTATTTATTTTTTCTTTTTTTCTTTCTGTAACCTATATATAGGCTTAACCTTTTTATGTACTTCAGTGTTCCTGAGGATGTCATTAGACGAAAGCGCTTGAGCACCATTTTGTGTTTCCTTTCCTTCGTGGTTTTATTCATCATAAATATTTTTCACGTGTTACTTTCGTGAAATAATTTTCATATATATATATATATATGTATATATAAAATGAACAGGCATATCAGAGAAAAAATAAACATCCTTTAAGGTTTAATCAGTACCAACCTTTCGGAATGCACTAATTTTACCGGCAACTATGTATAAATATTATATTCACCCCGTTTAAATCGATTCATCACTTATTTAAATACAAAGATGTTATTCCTACACTTCTTAAGTCATCCATAGTTTACCAATACAAGTGTGACCACTGTATGCTGTATGGGGTCATATATTGGTAAAACTAAAAGACACCTAAAATCTCGTATTTAAGAATATCTCGGGTAAATCGGTCCGTACAAATTTATCTCTTGGCAAACCACCTAATTCTCTCATACGCAACCATGCACGCACCAATAACCACCCAATTTCACAGTCTAGTTTCGTCGTACTTACTGCCGGTATACCCTGACCTTAAGCTTATAATTATGGAATCTTTGTTTATTTATAAATTAAAACCAGACCTCAATTCTGATGAATCGTCGGTAGATCTGCTAATGTTTTTACTTAAGGTACTTATTTATTTTATTTATTTACCTTTTAGTTTTAATACTTTTATATTTTTCGTAGCTGCCTTTTCATAATTTTAACTTCGTTATTTTAAATTGTTAGTAATTAACTTGTATTTGCAATTTGTACTTTGTATCTGTATGTGAATTGGTCTTTTATTATTTTAGCCCCGAAGATGGAATTAGTGCATTCCGAAACGTTGGTTGGTACTGATTAAACTTTGAAGTGTGTTTATTTAATATATATATATATATAATATATATATATATATATATATATTAAACTTTGAAGTGTGTTTATTTATATATATATATATATATATATATATATATATATATATATATATATATTGTTTTCTCTAACGAATAGGAAGACCATGAACGGTTTTCAATGTTTGGTTCATTTCTGGTCATGGTTTTTCCGTAACCGACTTTAAGAAGTCAAAAGATAAACATTGAAGATATAGATAGAATTGTTTGCATATACGAGATGTGTATATATATATATATATATGTGTACCTTTATGTAATAGGGAACCGCATGCAGCAAAGGTCAGTGGAAATATCGCTCTTATTGCATCTTATATTAAGGATTTACTTAGTTTGCACGGTCCTGTGGAGTGTTTAGATGGGCGCAAAGGACTTTCAGTTTTATGACAGAAGCGATTAAAGATCGGTTTCGGTTTAGAGAGTTCAATTCTACCGCGTTTTCAATAAAGAAAAGTTTAATAACGTAACAATTAAAAATTTGAGAATGATGAGGCGTAAGAGTTTTTACATTTTATTTTCTCATGCCTTTATTATTAATTCTTTTTATTATTATTATTATTATTATTATTATATTTCCAACTCGTAATTCATGAAGAAACCTTCAATTTTGGTTCTACACATATAATTCCAGTTCTTCTGACATTGTACCATATATATATATATAGGGTGGGGCACGGGAATCAAGTGTTTTTTGAATAGCTAGTAATCGGCCATTAGGAATGGGAGGGGCGTGCGGTAGGTAGCATTCCATTCCTGGGTTCATAGCATTTAACTTTAACTAACACTCACCTTTATCTTTCAGGTGCCATCATGGAGCAGTGGACGTTAGAACACCGCATGTTCGCGTATGATCATTTTGTTGGGAGTGGCGAGTCAGTGACAGCAGTTCAGCGTGCGTTTCGCCGCAGATTCAACATTCATCGAAATGACTCTGTTCCCGCTCGTGACACAATCTTACGTTGGGTTAACAATCTTCGAACAGGAGGCTCAATAATGAAAACAAAACCGAAGGGGCCGCAACGCACTGTGCGTACTCCAGAGAACGTTGAAAGGGTCAGACAAGCGATGTTGCAAAGCCCAGGCCGCTCTGCTCGGAGACATTCAGCTGCACTCGGAATCAGCAATCGTACTGTTAGACGGATTTTGCATGAAGAATTACATTTTCACCCATACAAGTTAGCGATGGTGCAGGAATTGAATGTAAACGATTGCCCCCAACGACTGAATTTTGCACAGGAAATGCTTGCACTTTATGAGCAGAATGAAAACATGATGGTGGTAATGAGTGATGAAGCCCATTTCCACCTTAATGGGGCCGTCAACAATCAAAACTGTCGGTATTGGGCTGCTGAAAATCCGCGACAACTCCATGAAAAACCGCTGCATAGCCCTAAGGTTACAGTTTGAGTTTGGTGCGCGGTGGGAAAGTTTGGCGTCATCGGTCCCTATTTCTTCGAACAAAATGGGGTTACCGTTACCATAACATCTGGGCGTTACATTGAGATGGTGAACACCTTTTTCATCCCTGAGTACGAAGAAGGCGTATTGCTCGTCGACATTTGTGGTTTCAGCAAGATGGGGCCACGCCACACACCGCCAGAGCGTCAATGGCTGTTCTTCGCCCCTGTTTCCCAACCATCTCATTTCGAGATTTGGTGACATTGCATGGCCCCTCGGTCCCCTGACTTGTCCACATTGACTTCTTTCTATGGGGGTACCTCAAGTCACGTGTCTACGAGGACAAGCCCCGTACATTAGATGCATTGAAGGAAGCGATCCGTCAACAAATCATCCAAATCAACAGAGACCTGGGAAGAGTGGAGGCCAATTTCGTAAACGCCTTCAACAATGCGTCGACGGCCAAGGACATCATATGCCAGATATAATTTTCGGTACATGATTATTATGACATGAAATGCTATGTTCTTACGAATGTTGTTCTACCAATATATTTTCTTTACAAAAATAAATATCATTTTCCTGATTATTCCAAAAACACCTGGTTCCCGTGCCCCACCCTGTACTATATATATATGAGGGTAATTAAAATTTTTTTAAATTATTTTTGAGAGGGGCACCTCATAATCTTATTTCATTTCATAAAATAGTATTTCTGATAAAGCTATCTTTTTTGGATTATATTTAGGGGTCGCTACCAGATGGGAAATTTTTCTACTACATGAAGGACTTGCTGAGTGAGTGTGTAGTTTGTTCCTACATTTTTGGGTAGTTTTGGTAGTTATAGTGTGTGTGTGTATATATCTAATATGATGGTCAGGGACTCGTAAAAACCTGTAGAGTTGATATTTGAAGGTAGCTGGGTTGGTGTTTCCTCAGTTGTTTCGGCAGCAAGTTTAAGAAATTTTGGCTTTTTATTCTGAGAACATTTTTCCACGTTCTTTTACATCGCCCTCTATCCCAACTAGTGTTGAAAACCGGTTTAGTGTAAAATTCCCCTAAAAATCGAAAACCGAAAGAAAAAACCGGTTTTATCGATTGATTTTTATTTGGCTCAAACTTGCGCGAACGTGCAGCTACGCGCTACAGCGCACAAAAAATAACTTCGAATACATTACGTATTAAGTTAAATTGTGACAAACTGGCAACTGCTCTTCAGTATAATTTTTGCCTATCTGGCAACTCGATCTTCAGTTTGTCTCATCATGTAGGCTGTAGTGTAGAGTCAATCGACTAAAGCCCTATTCGCAGTATAAGACCCTTAATGCCCTTTGTTTCTTAAGATGTCATTTCCAAAATAGGGATAAAATCTAAATTAATTTATATATTTTTTCTTACACGAACAGTCAATTTTCTGTTTTCTAGGTAAAGTTTTTTTTATTAAAAATTTTATTTCAATGTTTTTCCAAAATAGATAAATTTTATTTTTATTCTTTATAATTTTTTTACAAAAAGAAGTTTATTTCTTTCTAAGTATAGATGTTTTATTTTAAAAAATTATTTCAAATCTAAATTGTTTGAATAATGTATTATTTTGGCTAAAATAAAATGTCAAAGTTGTCATTTTCTTCTTCATATGCATACATATGATGCTGCATTTTTGCATTCTTTTGACCAAAAAATAGGCGATAAGCTATGCTTGTTAAGAGTTAAAGTCAGTACCTTTCAATTGTGGCTTTTAAAAATTACTATACTTTTCGGTCATAACCGGTTAAAACCGGTTTTCAAAAACAGATCGATTAAAAACCGGTTTGTAAAGTTTCGATTATTTTTCAACACTAAATTCCCAACGCAGACGGGATAGTACAAAATGTAGCTCTTCTCCCATTGCACTGTTTCTATTTAATTTCTAAAGTTTGGGACATATCCCTCGAGTATATTCCATATTAGTGCGTGTCGCTCACGTCTTCTTTCCAAAAAGAAAAGTTTCAGGGGTTGTACGGTAGGTTAGTCGAGACCAATAGTTTCCATCTTTCGTTTCCTCTCAATCTTTAGAAGTAAAAGTCCTTTGTACGTCTTCGATGTTTGCAATGTCTCGTTTTCTGTAGTAGCTCGTGAATACTGGGCAATACTCAGTTACTGGTAAGAGTAAACTTTTTAATAATTTCAGCATGATGTTTGCTTTTCTGCTGTAGAGGCTCCTCCAGATAAGTTCCATTACTCTTCTAGCTGTTGTAATTTTAACGGTAGTGTTCTCTGAATGACATTTTTACTCCAGGGTTCATGACCTGTGGGTATGGTTTTATATCTTTGTGTTACAGTGTTTTGTACCCTTTATTCTATAGCTTCTTATTGCTACCATATTTTATGAACTGCAGTGTATATATATATACATAATATATATATATATATATATGATGAATAAAACCACGAAGGAAAAAAGAAACACAAATGGGTGCTCAAGCGCTTTCGTCTAATGACATCCTCAGGAACACTGGAGTGAAAGGACAGATCAAGGCAATATATAGGTTACAAAAATAAACATACATACATACATATTCATATATATATACATATATATATATATATATATATACATATACATATATAGTAAGCATAGAAAAAATTGTGGGAGGAGCCAACATTTATATGGTCACAAAAGAATAAAGAAATAAAAATAAATATAAATATAAATTGAGAAAAAATTAATTACAAAAATAGTGCCTTAGTGATATATATGTCACAGCCTAAATAATCATAAAGAAATAAACAGGCAAATAAAAAAACCACAATATATATACATAATATATATATATATATATATATATATATATAATATATAAGACACTTTTAGCACTTTGGCCGACCTTCAATATAAATTCAAATGGCTTGTTTATGGAACAGGTCACAAAAGAATAAAGAAATAAAAATAAATATAAATATTGTAAGTGGAGTCTACCAATTCAAGCTCAAAAGGGAAGTTTTACAATCAATTTAATAGATGAAGCCAAATTGATATATATGTCACCAAAAAAATAAAGAAATAAACCAAAAAAAAACAAATTAATTATTAAAAAAATAATAAAAAATAATAATAATAAATTGAAAGATAAATTTTAAGAGAGGCACACCAATTTATAAGGGAAAAATTACCACATATGCATATTATAGTCACAAACGAATAAAAAAGTACAAGTAAATATAAATTGGAAAACAAAATGATGCCTAGATGATATATAAAGAACAATAAAAAATATATACAACATATATATGGTATATATACGAAATATAAACGCAATATATACAGAATATATATATATATATGCATAAGGGAAAAAAATTACCAAATTTGTTTTTAAAATTATTGTCTGAAAAAACGGTAGGTCGCAAAAGAATAAAGAAATAAAAATAAATAAATTGAAAAAATTACAAATAATACACGTACACATGTATACCCGCATAACCAAATATATATACATATACACCCATATATACAAACACACACACACACACAAACACACACACATATATATATATACACATACAAGCTTGACATTCGCGAAATGAGAAATCATCCCGCAGAACCTTTGTGAGGTTGTAAGGTAAGGTAAGGTACATACACATATATATATATATATATATATATATACATTTAACTGCATACATACATACATACATACATACAAAGTTTCGACGTTTGTTCATTGTTCACAAAAGTGCCGATTGATGATATGCTTGACTTTCTCGCCAGAGAATTACATAATTATGATTTACCATTACCTGCACACACTGTTTTGGAGCTTATTAAGCTTTGTATCAAGGATTGTAAATTCACTTTCAATGGCGAGCATTATCAACAAGTTTTTGGGATGGCCATGGGCAACCCTTTGTCGCCCCTTCTCTCCAATATTTATATGGAGTTTTTTGAAATTACTTACATTCCGAGAATCCTGGGGGTTGGCATCCTTGGTTGCGGTACGTCGACGATATTTGTGTATCTGGCCCATGAATCGTGACCTGGATGACTTCCTCCTTCAGTTAAATGACCAAGTCCCCTCCATTAAATTTACTTTAGAAGTGGAACAAGACAACTCAATCCCGTTTTTGGATGTGCGTGTTCATAGGGATAGCCCGGGTTTTAAGTTTAGTATCTATCGGAAAAAAACAAACAATTTGTCCTACGTACACTTTTACTCTGGACATGACACCCCTATTAAAAAGGCCATATTTTCCTCAATGTTTCTCCGCGCTCTTAGGATCGCCAGTCCGGAATACATCGATGCCGAATTGGAAAATATCAACGGTATTGGAAGTGAGTTGTGTTACCCATCTGCGTTCATGGAATCTTGTCTTAATAAGGCTAAACGAACCTTCTATCGTGTGAATAATAACACTCGCACCTTGTCAAAGAATATTTTAGTACTTCCATTTTTCCCGGGCTTCTTAGGCATTGCTAATGTACTTAAACTTTTGGATATCAGTGTAGTTTTTTCATATAACAATATTGTGAAAAACATCATAGTAAAAAATAGCCCTACCAATAATTAGGCATTATCTATAAAATTGGGTGTAAGCAATGTGATCCTTTTACATAGGTCAGACGGGAAAGGATTTGCAAACGCGTGTAAAACAGCATCAATATTCCGTTAGAACGGGACAGTTGTCCAGTGCCCTTTTTGTCCATTTGTCAGAGTTATCCCATTGTATTGATTGGAATAATGTTTCAGTTTTGTTTCACTCTAGCAACATTGTTAATAGAAATATTCTTGAGTCGGCTATAATTCAA
>JAJOZX010001360.1:600000-760000 GCA_023014485.1 Bathynomus jamesi | reverse complement strand
ATTTCACACACACACACACACACACACACACACACACACACAGATATATATATTGTGACCTTGTAATTTTTTTTGTCAGCAGATCCTTCTTTTTCCTGAGATGAAGCTCCTGGCTCTCATATAGGGTGTCCCAAAAAATGTTCCAACAGTATTTTTATTTGTCCGTTATTTTATAATGGATAGACATTTTATTATTGGGGTTTGTTGTTCAGAAATGTAACAGATTGTGGTTTTTATTCCGCCTATATATATATATATACACACATTTCTAATTTTTCATTACTTAATAAATAATAAATATTGTATATTAAAACTCTTCTGTCACCATTTCATATTTGAAGCAATAACTTTTCCTAATTTCTACGAAATTAGTAAGAGATGATACCGCTACCGATAGACTATAGCCTCGTAAGGCCATAGAACCCCATATTTACGTTGGTTTCAACTGGATGGAGCACCTCCACACACTTCTCGCGAAACTCGCAACTTTTTGAGGAAGCATTTTTCCGGTCGACTAATCTCCCTTCGTGAGCCCGTGGAATGGCCTCCGTACTGACCTGACCTCGCGATCCCCGACTCTTTTTTGCGGGGTTACGTAAAAGACAGGATCTATTCTACCGAGCCGAAGACACTCGAAGACCTAAGGACCAAAGTCTATGAAGGAATCAACAACATCCCAACTGAGTTATTCCCAAAAATCGTGTTAAACACTCGTGTAAGGTTGAATATTGCGTTAGAAAAAAATGGCGATCACACTGAATATGTTTAATTAACGTTAATAAACTCCTGTTTTACGTACCTATTGCATTTGGCTTTGTGGCTATATATATATATATATTAGCTTAGAACATTTATTTAGAAATAGAAACATTTCTTTGGGACACCCGGTATATACGTCTCGGTGGTGTGGTGTAGTGGTTAGCATCACTGACTACGAATCTACCGGCCCCGGTTCGATCCCGGCGAAAGCAGGCGGTGCGCAGCTTACCCAGCTGTTCGTCCTTCCAGAAAAAATAAGTTGGTGGATAAATAGGATACCCTGGGTGGCCTAGTGCTAAAGACGATGGGCTGCTGCCGATCGGGAGGTCGTGAGATCGAGTCCGGGCGAGGACTGTAATTTCTGACCACCCGTGGTGGGTCATGGTTCGGATTCCACGTTAAGCTGTAAGTCCAAGGTGGAGCAACAAGCTTGACCTTCGACAGAGTGAACAATTCGGGCGGGAGCAAAACCAAGGTTAACCAAGGTGTGTATATACTGTGTGTGTGTATATATATATACAGTATATTTTGTATTGTATTGTTGCTAAGGTAACTTTTGAGAATGGGTGGTGTAATTTTTTTTTCGTTTTGATTAATGCACGAGAGGACATCATGCAACCATTATTTCTTTTTGCTTAATAAGCGATGTGCTCAATGTAAATCTTTCTACAAAGATGAAAGTCACAATCGATTTTCAACGTCATGTTCATGACGTCATGCGTCTACTTTTCGCTCATTAGTTGCCGCTGCCCGTTGATCGTTCGCGATTGGTCGGTAAGTGATGACGTCACTGTCTATTGATTATATGACTGGCTCACAAACTATGATCCCATTTGTTTCGTTCTGCTCTCTGGTTGGTTGGAATTGTGTGACGTCACGAATGAGAAATATTTAACCGAGATTTCTTTTATTATTTGCTCGAACTTGTTGATGTATTTCATTAAAGAAAACCCCAAATTTTGTTTAACTTTAAAAAAAATGCTAATGTGGCTACTGATAAATAGGTAACCGTTATCGAATTACGCAATACTATCAACGGTAATACGTTGAAACTGACGCTCGTAAGTACGGGGGAAAAAATGAAAATTCTCTCTCAAATTTTTACCTCCAAAAAATAAAAAAAATAAAAATTCTTCGGTAGTTTTCAAGAAAAAGAAAAAAAAATTGTGGTTTTTGGGAAGGTTCACGTAAGAGACCGGAATTAAATTCTATTTTAACAATATACCATTAAACTTTCGAGCTTCGAGGCTTATATAGTCACTTAACCTAAAAACTTATATTACAAAGAACGATAATATAACTACATTAACCGTTCGTAAAACTAAATGTATCTCTGTATTGCGATAATTGGTTTTTCAAAAATACGAAATTGAAGTTGTACTCCCAAGATAAGAACAGATCGTACAGAGGAGTTAAATAGTATTAAAAAACTCTACGGGAATATATCTTATAATTTCATTATATATAACCTTACCTTACCTTACAACCTTACAAAGGTTTCGCGCGATGATTTCTCATTTCGCGAAGGTCAAGCTTGTCGCCCCTCCTCTCAAGTTGGCCTGGTGAAGTAGTGAGTTGGATTCTTGCGCTCTCCACCTCACATAGCCAGGTACGCCCGGCTCATCGGGGATTGTTCTGAGCCAGGCGTCTAGTCTTCTTTTGAAGATTTCCGCTGCAACTCCCTTCGTGTTTCTTAGGTCTTTGGGCAACTGATTAAACAGTTTTGGTCCTCTCACTACAAAACTATTTTCTTTCAGGGTTAAGGATGTTCCCTGTCTCGCCTTCAATTTGGGAATAAGACACAGTCTACCGTTTCTACTTTCCACCGTTGTTTGGGGAGTTACAGGGTTCAGAGTAAGATTAGGGACTAGTTTCTCCATTATTTTCCAAGTGTAAATAATGGTGTATCTCTCTCTTCTCCTTTCCAGTGAATATAGGTCTAGTTCGCGTAACCTTTCCCAGTAATTTAGTTCTTTGCACCCATTGATCTTGGCTGTGAAGCTTCTTTGGATCCCTTCCAGCTGTCTAATGTCTTCCTTTTTATATGGGCATGTTAGGACCGAGCAGTATTCCAATTTGGGTATTATCAGGGTTTTCAGTAGAGGAATCATTACATTCCTATCCCTTCGTTTAAAGGTTCTCAATATCTGACCCGTTATTCTCTTTGCTCTGTTTACTGCTATCTTATTTTGTGTTTCAAATTTCGCATCATCTGTCATTGCAACCCCTAAATCTTTTGCTCTGGAATTTCTCTGAATTTCCTGTCCATTTGGGGTATAATATTCCATGGACTTTAGGTCTTCTCTTTTTCCGTACCGTAATAGCTGAAATTTCTCGGTGTTGAACTTCATATTGTTGTCTTCCGTCCACTTGTAGATTCTGTTTATGTCGGTTTATATAATATATATATATATATATATATATATATATATACTGTATATATATATATATAACGTACAATTTCTCATATTAAAAACTTGCTGCAAACGGAAATTTGTCAAAATGTTAACGTCAGAACGTATAGCGAAGTGATTTGCTAGAAAAATAGGAATAATTTTCATATTTTTTGAGAATTTCTTCGTTAAAAAACAAAATTATTGAAAGAAAAATCATTGATTTCTAAAAAAAGGAAAGTCAGACATTAAACCTTGAAAATGCTTCAGCTTATATATATATATATATATATAATATATATATATATATATATTATATATATGGGTGCGTGTGTGTGTGTAGACAACTAATGGCAAGTAAGGTCGAGTGAGATAATTGACAGATGTAGTGGGGTATTTTTTTGTGAGTTAACACATTTGGTCCCTCAGAACATTACAAAAATTTGTATAAAAAATTCTAGAAACATTTTTATTGTCGGAAAAAGATATGTTGGCCCTGATTAGGTTAGGTTAAGCTAGGTTAGGTTAGTTAAAGTTTGGATAGCTTAGGTCAGGCTAGATTAGCAAATACCTCCCTATTTAATTACTTAATAGAAGAAACCAACCTTCGAGCCCACAGTTGTCACAAACACTTTTCACGCCCTTCTCTGTTCGATCGTATTAAAGATTACGTTAAATACTAGGTTAGGTTAAATTAAATTAGTTTTGAGATATATAGATTTAAAGATGTTAGCATGTCGCGTATGCGAACACACACACACACGTGTGTATGTGTGTGTGTGTGTGAGTGTGCTCGCTCACAATCCTTTCAGTATATTATAGTATTGTATGTTATGTCTGATAAAATGGACAGTGGAATAGATTTATCAGTTAGGGGCAAACAAATCTCTTCAGCCAATCTATTCACCTAACCTGAAACTTTAGTGCACCACGTTTAGTGTTGGGTCCATCGCTCTGACCCGGTTATACGTTCCACAGACATTATTCAGGTCAGCAGTTAAGAATCCATTTGGCAGAATATGGAACTTAAAAAGTGAGTTAGACACCTTTCCTCTCATTTTTAGGAACGCTAATGATATATAGTACTCACTCAGTTATCCGTGATTTTGGGGGCGGTCCATGATCATGGATAACCCGATTTCACGGTTAACTCAGTATTCTCACCAGTGGGTGGTGGTACAGCTGCTGCAGTGCTGCTGCCCGCCACCACTGATTAGCCTCCCACCACACACACACACACACACACACACACACAGATATTATTCTGTTATAGTATAATATAGAATTAAGTACTTTGTGTACTGTATGAAGCGTGGAGAGAGACGACTGAGGCGCGTTGTGTTGGGCTGGCGGGAGGGGAGCCACGGATGTAAACACAGAGCCAAATCACGGTTAAGTCTGTCATGATCACGGATAAGTCGCAGTTAGCAAATCACGCTTGTGTGAATCACGGATAACTGCGTGATTTGTGGAAATAAACAAATGCAATTACAATTTATAATATTCAGAAACGTGAACAAACAGAGTCCTGCATCAAGTTGAATCAGCGTAATATCGATTGATCCGCATAATGTCGAGAGTTGTTTCACGAAACTGTATTTACTTCATGTAACCCTAAATGTGGAACTTAATTCGACAAGAAAGAAAAAAGCTTCCCGACATCTCTCGAATTGAGGACGTCTGTCGTAATGTCTTCTATTAATTACTCCTACGATAAGTTATTATTTCCATTGGCATAGATTAGGGACCGCCCTCCGCCTCCAGATGATGTAGCGACCCGCGATTGATATGAAATGCGCTCGTGATCAGAACGGTCGCATTTGCGTTTCCTGGGGTACGAAACATAAGGTTGAGGTGCGTCTTTCTCCCGACGGAGAATTAATAACACGAACAAGAACCATTCATTGGATTATGTATGATAAAGCAAAGGATTTAGTGCTTCCAGCGAAAGCTTCGTTTGTACCCTGATCTTCTTTCTCTATATGCGAACTGCTCGTACCCCGAATGGGTATATGCATGGGCGGAGTAGTGCTTTGAAGCCTTTGCTTATCTATTTATTTATCTGTCTCTCGACCAATATATATATGTGTGTGTGTGTTTGTGTATATATACAGTATATATGTATGTTACACACAATACGATTCATTTCAATGTATACGAAAAGCTCAAGATGAAGTGTTTACGATTTCTGTGTCTATTTACTACATTTGCAGAGATGACTTCATCGTGACGGAGTTTGCCGGCTACATTTCATAAATAAATAAGTTAACTGTACAATCGATGGCACACCTGTATATATATATATATTATATATATATATAATATATATATATAATATATATATATATATATATATAATATTATATATATATCAACCCTTTCAATTCGAGCGGCTTAAATTGAGAGTCCGTAAATGCAATCTAGAATCGAATGACGATGACTGGTAGTTGGAAAATAATTTATTTATGGCATCAAACGCGACCGATCAAAGGTTTCGAATACTATTAATGTATATGGAGCCGAACCCCCTTTTTGGGGGGAGGGGGGTACAGGTAATGAGCGAGGCTTTATAATGTTGAAAATGAGGTTGCTGTATATTCTACCAAATGAGAGAGAGAGAGAGAGAGCATTTGACAACAGCTGTAGAGCAGATGCTTTACCACGTTTCACGCACAAGTCTTTGAGCATCCTTTTAAAAGTCTTTCGCTTCAAAAAACTTCCGTGGAAGTTTTTAAAACTGTAAAATGAGTCCCGTCGAGTTTCATTAATTAACGCCTTTCTCACTTTTCGCCTAATCATCAAGTCAATTCGGATATAATAATAAAGTTATATATATATATATATATATATACATATACTATATATATATATATATCTATATATAGATATATGCGCCTCGGTGGTGTAGTGGTTAGCGTCGTTGACTACGAATCCATCGGCCCCGGGTTCGAGACCCGACGGTAGCCGGCGCGCAGCAAAACCCAGCTGTTCATCCTTCCACACAATAAAAGAATGTGTTTGGTAGATAAATGGGTACCCTAGGTGGCCTAGTGGTACGTCAGAATGAACAATTCGGGCGGAAGCTAACCAAAGGTTATATATATATATATTTGAGAATGGCAATTATTTTTCTATTAATAGAAAGTGTATCAAAGTGAATACGTTTTACGTCAATCACAATCTAATAAGTGAGGTAGTCGTAACTGAAGGCGACGAAGGCTTTTATTTTAGTCATTTCCTATGTCATGCATAGTTTCCACGTAACTAGCACTGCGTGATCGCCGGTCACGTGTCATGTACATTTATTCATGGAGCGATTTCGTGTCAAACGTGCACGAAAAAACTGAGTGACCTCTTTCCTGGAGTCTATTTATAGCACGTTGGACTAAAATATAAATTATTTCGCGCGAATTTATATTTTTACTTTAATTTTAACGGAAAAGATATATATTATTATTAGCTGTGTAAATATACAATACTGAAATATGGGTTGTAAATCCCGTAGACATCTTATTAATATTCTCTCTCTCTCTCTCTCTCTCTCTCTCAAAAAGACTCGTAGAATGAAAGGAATAAGAAAAAAAATAATTTTCTAAGAAGTTATTTATTAATTTGAAAATATTTAAGAAAAGCCGTATAGAAAACTCATTCTTGTATCTTTCATTCGATACACGAAACTTTTTTTTAATGTATTTTTAGATACAAATAATGATTTTACAGAATTTATACTGATTGTGTAATACAGATATATTTAAATACTGCTATACAGTATATGAATACACGTATAATATATATATATACTGCATACAAAGTTAACCCAATATAAAAAATATAGGCTTATTGAAAACATATTATATATATATATATATAATATATATATATATATATATATATATATATATATAAACATATGAATACAATATATTAAGTCATAGATACGAATGAAATGAAGTTAAATTATATATATATATATTAACAAAATTGTAAAAATTCCTTAAATTTAGAGAATATTTTCTCATGAAATATTCTTTTGATATGGACAGTATCTTAAGTTAATAAAAAGAATATTTCAGTAAGAATATTTTACACATCACTGTAAAAAGATGTAAATGCCAAAAAAAAAACAAATGTAAAAATAATTAAATTGGAATGACCTTTTGTAAAATAAATAACAAAAATTGTCTGGAAGACTATTCTAGGTCATTTATACTGTGAATATATATATATATTAATATATATATATATATAATATATATATATATATATATAATATATATATTATATATATATATATTAATAAAATAATAAACTTTTAATATAAAAGATTTTAAGTATATTTTTATTATTAAAAATACAATATTTTAAAATAATTATAAATAATTTATTAGTAAACAACATTTCTTCTCTTGATTTGAATCAGGGATTTCTCACAGCGAGCAAACTACAGTATATATATATATATATATATTATAATTATATATATATATTTAATCTTTTATGAATTTGACGAAGATATCGCATCTTGAATTATCTTGTGGGGGGGGGGGAATGAGTGAATTGTCTTTATACTTTGATACAAAGCAGGCAAGACATTTTTGGGGGTTTGTTTTTGAAAGAGCTCTGATACACTGTATATGCTTTTAAAGATGTTAACAATTTGATCAGAGCTTTGAAATAATTATATGTTAAACTATTAGACAATTTGTTAAAAAGAAATGTTAATTATTGTTAGTATTTAAAATTATATATATATATATATATATATATATATATATATATATATATATATATATTTATTTATTTATTTTTTATTTATTTTCCTTATCGACGAGATATTAATTATAAATATCACAGTTATACTATCGCTAAGATATTCGTATATTTAATATAAGGTCTATATTAAATTATATTATGATTACTGTATGATTCCTTTGCTTAAAATATCTATCTAGCTATGTATCTATCCATATATATATATATATTTATATATATATATATATATATATATATATATATATATATATATATATAACCTATAAAAGATAACCAGATTTAGTAATTCAAATTCTTTAACTAAGTTTTAAGTGTGAACCATATTTTGATATTTATTATGATAAAACGAGTTTTGTTTTTGAAATTTTGAATCAATGGTGACTGTTTTGAGTAAGACCGTTGATGACCGTTGATTTGACTGTCCGTTGATTTGGTTTTTCCTACGTTTGTATCTGATTTCTCCTTACGAGGTTGATATGAATGATGAAAGGACGCTGGAATCAAAAGTATCGAGTTTAGGCGATTCTAAACTCACTCCTTAGTTACAGTTCTCGCTGAGATGCCGGGATTGAGTTCATTAGCCACTCGCTCACCCTTCTCGTAGTCTCGTGTTTGTCCACCGTCGTTTGGATGCCGTACGAGCGAAGCATCTCTACGAGCTTCGTCTTCTCCGCGCATTCGTGAGGCGCCTTCGAGCTTGTTACGAAGATCTCCGAGGAACTTTCGTCGAACGCCATGTCCAAAGGGTCGACCCCCTTCAGAAGCCAGTTGTCCGACAGGTATTTGTACACTTCTTTCACCTCCGACCGCTTCTCTGGTTTCGGTTCGAGAAGTCGTCGCAAAAGGCGGAGCAAACGTGGAGTGAAGCATTTGAATCGACGAGGTACTTTCGTGGTCTTTCTCTTATGCCACGCTACCCACGCGTTATAATGGCGATCTGTTATATCGGCGGAATACCACGGGTATGAACCGGTCAGGCACACGAAGACCAAGATGCCGAGTTGCCAAGCGTCCAAAGACGTTTCCACGTAGTAGCCTTCGTTGTAAACAGCTTGGCATACTTCTGGTGGTGCCCAAGGGACTCGAACATTGACTTTTTTCACGAGGGATCCCACGCGTTGCGTCAGACCGAAATCGCCGAGTTTCATTCGGGACAAATCTCTCTCGAAAATGAGAATATTTTCCAGACGGACGTCGCGATGGACAAGATCTTTGCTGTGCATGAATTCCAAGGCAAAAGCCACTTGTTCACCCACTTTCTTCGCTCTGACTTCCCCCAGACCGCCTTTCCTCACGAACGAGGATAAATCCCCTTCCGGAGCCAGTTCTTGAGCAAAAATATAAGATGTATTTGAATCAAAGGCCACGTTGAAGCTGTTCACGATATTCGGATGAGGACTCAGAAAGTAATTGTAATGGTATTCTCTGAAAAAGTCCTTCCTCTTACAAGACTCTTTATGGACGCATTTTAAGGCCAGAGTTGAATTGGACTGCGCATGCGTCGCCGAATAGACTTTTGAGTACCATCCTTCGGCTAATAGTTTGATATTCGAGAACTGACCGTCAATCTCCAATCGTGGAAGATCAAACGTTTTGATATGATGAAAACTTCCTCTCTTTCTCCCCGTCATTTTCTGTAAAAACAATAAAAAGAAATATTATATCTATCTATCTATCTATCTATTATCTATGTATTATCTATCTATTATCTCTTTATTATATATATATATATATATATATGATGAATAAAACCACGAAGGAAAAAGAAACACAAAGGGGTGCTCAAGCGCTTTCGTCTAATGACATCCTCAGGAACACTGGAGTGAAAGGACAGATCAAGGCAATATATAGGTTACAAAAATAAACATACATACATACACATTCACATATATATACATATATTATATATCATATATATATATATATATAAATATATACATATATAGTAAGCATAGAAAAAATTGTGGGAGGAGCCAACATTTATATGGTCACAGAAGAATAAAGAAATAAAAATAAATATAAATATAAATTGAGAAAAAATTAATTACAAAATAGTGCCTTAGTGATATATATGTCACAGCCTAAATAATCATAAAGAAATAAACAGGCAAATAAAAAAAACCCATAAATCCATATACATACATATATATATATATATACATATATATACACATATATATATATATATATATATATAAGACACTTTTAGCACTTTGGCCGACCTTCCATATAAATTCAAATGGCTTTTTTATGGAACAGGTCACAAAAGAATAAAGAAATAAAATAAATATAAATATTGTAAGTAGAGTCTACCAATTCAAGCTCAAGAGGGAGGTTTTTACAATCGATTTAATAGATGCTGCCAAAATGATATATATGTCACATTATTAAAAAATAAAAATTGAAAGATAAATTTTAAGAGAGGCACACCAATTTATAAGGGAAAAAATTACCACATATGCATATTATAGTCACAAACGAATACAAAAGTACAAATAAATATAAATTGGAAAACAAAATGATCCTAGATGATATATAAAGAACAATAAAATATATATACAACCTATTTACGGTATATATACGAAATATAAACGCAATATATACAGAATATATATATATATATATATATATGCATAAGGGAAAAAAATTACCAAATTTGTTTTTATAATTATTGTCTGAGAAAACGGTAGTCGCAAAGAATAAGAAATAAAAATAATATAACTTGAAAAAATTACAAATAATACACGTACACATATATACCCGCATACCCAAATAATATATACATATACACACATATATACAACACACACACACACACACACCATATATATATATATATATATACAAGCTTGACCTTCACGAAATGAGAAATCATCCCGCAGAACCTTTGTGAGGTTGTAAGGTAAGGTAAGGTACATACACATATACATATATATATATATTATTTAACTGCATACATACATACATACATACATATACATTGCTAATGTACTTAAACTTTTGGATATCAGTGTAGTTTTTTCATATAACAATATTGTGAAAAACATCATAGTAAAAAATAGCCCTACCAATATTTAGGCATTATCTATAAAATTGGGTGTAAGCAATGTGATTCCTTTTACATAGGTCAGACGGGAAAGGATTTGCAAACGCGTGTAAAACAGCATCAATATTCCGTTAGAACGGGACAGTTTGTCCAGTGCCCTTTTTGTCCATTTGTCAGAGTTATCCCATTGTATTGATTGGAATAATGTTTCAGTTTTGTTTCACTCTAGCAACATTGTTAATAGAAATATTCTTGAGTCGGCTATAATTCAACTTACAAATAACCTTAACATGAGTAAAGGTCTGTTTCAACTTGATCCCGTTGCTCTGAATTCCTTCAGAATGGATTTAAACAAAAAGGGCAGGTTGTTAAATCTTTGGTAAAAAATTTGTTTTTGTGTCGGTTGTTTCCCTTACAATTTTATTTTTTCAATTTTTTGCTGTATGAGTGTATGTATGTATGTATGTGTATGTGTGTATGTGTGTGGTCATTGCAGTTAAATGTGTTTGTATGTATATGTGTGTATATGTATGTATGTATGTGTGTATAATGAACACATATAATGAACACCACGCGTTCCTTCGCCTTGCTGTTCCCTCTATTGTCCCCGTTTGTGTCGGTGTTTGCTTCTACATTAATGAAGGGGCATGCAATTCGGATCCGACGGAAGTTTCTTACTAATTGTCTGGAGGAGCAGGTCCTTCCCAAGTCCCTCCTTCCGATTCGCCTCAGAGAAATGGACGACCATCCGTTCAACAACTTTAGCAGAGTAATTTTAAAGAAACATATTGAAGTCACCAGACAAAATGAGTGGTCCACCTTCAAAATTTAGGCATTGCCAAACGTAATGTTTTGACTGTTATTCCCCAACCGTGGATCCAACCTTTGTTTGATGAAATTTACAACGAGTTGCGTCGGAGAACTTCTTCACTTCGAAACATTTTGGATCGCAAAATTAAAAGTCTCATTCGAAATAGTCAGTGGAGTAAAAAAGCAAGCTCAAAGTGTGTTTTGAACCTTTCTTCGAAAAACATTAGTGACGATGCAAAAAGTGCCCTTGGATTTGGTATGTCCTTTTATATTGTTAAAAAACCTACTGCTTTACAAATTTGTCATAGTCTTGCTCGTTTTGAAAAACAGTGTAACCTTCCTCAGTTTTTAGTTAACATAGTTAAAGGCCTGGTCTATGGTGCTGCGAATATTTCTTACGAAGATAACTTTCCTAAACGTTTCCGCAATAGCCTTTCACAATTAAAAAAAGATAGTGAGCTCCATATTACTAAAGCAGACAAGGCTAACACCTTAGTCATTATGGACAAAGTGGATTACATTGGAAAGATGAATGAGCTGCTTCAGGACCCCGCCACATACGTGAAACTTAGGAAGAACCCACAGGATGATGTCATCAAATCTTTCAATAGTGGCTTGAAACGCATTCTCAAAGATCATAAGGATTTAATTCCCCTTTTTTTGTCCACTTCACCTGCTTTGCCTTATCTTTATGGTCTTATTAAAACCCACAAACCGGGTAACCCTATGCGCCCTATTATTAGCTCGGTGGGCTCTATTACCTATAAACTCTCCAAATGGCTTGTTAATGTTTTGTCCCCCATTCTTGGAACTGTCTCTGATTCACACGTAAAAAATTCCATGGATCTCACTGAAAAATTGAATAATGTTCGCATTAATACCAACGATAGATTGATCAGTTTCGACGTTTGTTCATTGTTCACAAAAGTTCCGATTGATGATATGCTTGACTTTCTCGCCAGAGAATTACATAATTATGATTTACCATTACCTGCACACACTGTTTTGGAGCTTATTAAGCTTTGTATCAAGGATTGTAAATTCACTTTCAATGGCGAGCATTATCAACAAGTTTTTGGGATGGCCATGGGCAACCCTTTGTCGCCCCTTCTCTCCAATATTTATATGGAGTTTTTTGAAATTACTTACATTCCGAGAATCCTGGGGGTTGGCATCCCTTGGTTGCGGTACGTCGACGATATTTTGTGTATCTGGCCCATGAATCGTGACCTGGATGACTTCCTCCTTCAGTTAAATGACCAAGTCCCCTCCATTAAATTTACTTTAGAAGTGGAACAAGACAACTCAATCCCGTTTTTGGATGTGCGTGTTCATAGGGATAGCCCGGGTTTTAAGTTTAGTATATATCGGAAAAAAACAAACAATTTGTCCTACGTACACTTTTACTCTGGACATGACACCCCTATTAAAAAGGCCATATTTTCCTCAATGTTTCTCCGCGCTCTTAGGATCGCCAGTCCTGAATACATCGATGCCGAATTGGAAAATATCAACGGTATTGGAAGTGAGTTGTGTTACCCATCTGCGTTCATGGAATCTTGTCTTAATAAGGCTAAACGAACCTTCTATCGTGTGAATAATAACACTCGCACCTTGTCAAAGAATATTTTAGTACTTCCATTTTTCCCGGGCTTCTTAGGCATTGCTAATGTACTTAAACTTTTGGATATCAGTGTAGTTTTTTCATATAACAATATTGTGAAAAACATCATAGTAAAAAATAGCCCTACCAATAATTTAGGCATTATCTATAAAATTGGGTGTAAGCAATGTGATTCCTTTTACATAGGTCAGACGGGAAAGGATTTGCAAACGCGTGTAAAACAGCATCAATATTCCGTTAGAACGGGACAGTTGTCCAGTGCCCTTTTTGTCCATTTGTCAGAGTTATCCCATTGTATTGATTGGAATAATGTTTCAGTTTTGTTTCACTCTAGCAACATTGTTAATAGAAATATTCTTGAGTCGGCTATAATTCAACTTACAAATAACCTTAACATGAGTAAAGGTCTGTTTCAACTTGATCCCGTTGCTCTGAATTCCTTCAGAATGGATTTAAACAAAAAGGGCAGGTTGTTAAATCTTTGGTAAAAAATTTGTTTTTGTCTGTTGTTTCCCTTACAATTTTATTTTTCAATTTTTTGCTGTATGAGTGTATGTGTATGTATGTATGTGTATGTGCGTATGTGTGTGGTCATTGCAGTTAAATGTGTTTGTATGTATATGTGTGTATATGTATGTATGTATGTGTGTATATGTATGTATGTATGTATGTATGCAGTTAAATATATATATATATATGTATATGTGTATGTACCTTACCTTACCTTACAACCTCACAAAGGTTCTGCGGGATGATTTCTCATTTCGTGAAGGTCAAGCTTGTATATATATATATATATATGTGTGTGTGTGTGTGTGTGTGTTTGTATATATGTGTGTATATGTATATATATATTTGGGTATGCGGGTATATATGTGTACGTGTATTATTTGTAATTTTTTCAAGTTATATTTATTTTTATTTCTTTATTCTTTTGCGACCTACCGTTTTCTCAGACAATAATTATAAAAACAAATTTGGTAATTTTTTTTCCCTTATGCATATATATATATATATATATATTCTGTATATATTGCGTTTATATTTCGTATATATACCGTAAATATGTTGTATATATATTTTATTGTTCTTTATATATCATCTAGGGATCATTTTGTTTTCCAATTTATATTTATTGTACTTTTGTATTCGTTTGTGACTATAATATGCATATGTGGTAATTTTTCCCTTATAAATTGGTGTGCCTCTCTTAAAATTTATCTTTCAATTTTTATTTTTTAATAATGTGACATATATATCAATTTGGCAGCATCTATTAAATCGATTGTAAAACCTCCCTCTTGAGCTTGAATTGGTAGACTCCACTTACAATATTTATATTTATTTTTATTTCTTTATTCTTTTGTGACCTGTTCCATAAAAAAGCCATTTGAATTTATATGGAAGGTCGGCCAAAGTGCTAAAAGTGTCTTTATATATATATATATATATATATATATGTGTATATATATGTATATATTATATATATGTATGTATATGTATTTATGGTTTTTTTTTTATTTGCCTGTTTATTTCTTTATGATTATTTAGGCTGTGACATATATATCACTAAGGCACTATTTTGTAATTAATTTTTTCTCAATTTATATTTATATTTATTTTTATTTCTTTATTCTTCTGTGACCATATAAATGTTGGCTCCTCCCACAATTTTTTTCTATGCTTACTATATATATGTATATATTTATATATATATATATATATGTATATATATATATATGTATATATATGTGAATGTGTATGTATGTATGTTTATTTTTGTAACCTATATATTGCCTTGATCTGTCCTTTCACTCCAGTGTTCCTGAGGATGTCATTAGACGAAAGCGCTTGAGCACCCCTTTGTGTTTCTTTTTCCTTCGTGGTTTTATTCATCATAAATACTTTTCACGTGTCACTTTCGTGAAATAATTTTTCATATAATGAACACCACGCGTTCCTTCGCCTTGCTGTTCCCTCTATTGTCCCCGTTTGTGTCGGTGTTTGCTTCTACATTAATGAAGGGGCATGCAATTCGGATCCGACGGAAGTTTCTTACTAATTGTCTGGAGGAGCAGGTCCTTCCCAAGTCCCTCCTTCCGATTCGCCTCAGAGAAATGGACGACCATCCGTTCAACAACTTTAGCAGAGTAATTTTAAAGAAACATATTGAAGTCACCAGACAAAATGAGTGGTCCACCTTCAAAAATTTAGGCATTGCCAAACGTAATGTTTTGACTGTTATTCCCCAACCGTGGATCCAACCTTTGTTTGATGAAATTTACAACGAGTTGCGTCGGAGAACTTCTTCACTTCGAAACATTTTGGATCGCAAAATTAAAAGTCTCATTCGAAATAGTCAGTGGAGTAAAAAAGCAAGCTCAAAGTGTGTTTTGAACCTTTCTTCGAAAAACATTAGTGACGATGCAAAAAGTGCCCTTGGATTTGGTATGTCCTTTTATATTGTTAAAAAACCTACTGCTTTACAAATTTGTCATAGTCTTGCTCGTTTTGAAAAACAGTGTAACCTTCCTCAGTTTTTAGTTAACATAGTTAAAGGCCTGGTCTATGGTGCTGCGAATATTTCTTACGAAGATAACTTTCCTAAACGTTTCCGCAATAGCCTTTCACAATTAAAAAAAGATAGTGAGCTCCATATTACTAAAGCAGACAAGGCTAACACCTTAGTCATTATGGACAAAGTGGATTACATTGGAAAGATGAATGAGCTGCTTCAGGACCCCGCCACATACGTGAAACTTAGGAAGAACCCACAGGATGATGTCATCAAATCTTTCAATAGTGGCTTGAAACGCATTCTCAAAGATCATAAGGATTTAATTCCCCTTTTTTTGTCCACTTCACCTGCTTTGCCTTATCTTTATGGTCTTATTAAAACCCACAAACCGGGTAACCCTATGCGCCCTATTATTAGCTCGGTGGGCTCTATTACCTATAAACTCTCCAAATGGCTTGTTAATGTTTTGTCCCCCATTCTTGGAACTGTCTCTGATTCACACGTAAAAAATTCCATGGATCTCACTGAAAAATTGAATAATGTTCGCATTAATACCAACGATAGATTGATCAGTTTCGACGTTTGTTCATTGTTCACAAAAGTTCCGATTGATGATATGCTTGACTTTCTCGCCAGAGAATTACATAATTATGATTTACCATTACCTGCACACACTGTTTTGGAGCTTATTAAGCTTTGTATCAAGGATTGTAAATTCACTTTCAATGGCGAGCATTATCAACAAGTTTTTGGGATGGCCATGGGCAACCCTTTGTCGCCCCTTCTCTCCAATATTTATATGGAGTTTTTTGAAATTACTTACATTCCGAGAATCCTGGGGGTTGGCATCCCTTGGTTGCGGTACGTCGACGATATTTTGTGTATCTGGCCCATGAATCGTGACCTGGATGACTTCCTCCTTCAGTTAAATGACCAAGTCCCCTCCATTAAATTTACTTTAGAAGTGGAACAAGACAACTCAATCCCGTTTTTGGATGTGCGTGTTCATAGGGATAGCCCGGGTTTTAAGTTTAGTATATATCGGAAAAAAACAAACAATTTGTCCTACGTACACTTTTACTCTGGACATGACACCCCTATTAAAAAGGCCATATTTTCCTCAATGTTTCTCCGCGCTCTTAGGATCGCCAGTCCTGAATACATCGATGCCGAATTGGAAAATATCAACGGTATTGGAAGTGAGTTGTGTTACCCATCTGCGTTCATGGAATCTTGTCTTAATAAGGCTAAACGAACCTTCTATCGTGTGAATAATAACACTCGCACCTTGTCAAAGAATATTTTAGTACTTCCATTTTTCCCGGGCTTCTTAGGCATTGCTAATGTACTTAAACTTTTGGATATCAGTGTAGTTTTTTCATATAACAATATTGTGAAAAACATCATAGTAAAAAATAGCCCTACCAATAATTTAGGCATTATCTATAAAATTGGGTGTAAGCAATGTGATTCCTTTTACATAGGTCAGACGGGAAAGGATTTGCAAACGCGTGTAAAACAGCATCAATATTCCGTTAGAACGGGACAGTTGTCCAGTGCCCTTTTTGTCCATTTGTCAGAGTTATCCCATTGTATTGATTGGAATAATGTTTCAGTTTTGTTTCACTCTAGCAACATTGTTAATAGAAATATTCTTGAGTCGGCTATAATTCAACTTACAAATAACCTTAACATGAGTAAAGGTCTGTTTCAACTTGATCCCGTTGCTCTGAATTCCTTCAGAATGGATTTAAACAAAAAGGGCAGGTTGTTAAATCTTTGGTAAAAAATTTGTTTTTGTCTGTTGTTTCCCTTACAATTTTATTTTTCAATTTTTTGCTGTATGAGTGTATGTGTATGTATGTATGTGTATGTGCGTATGTGTGTGGTCATTGCAGTTAAATGTGTTTGTATGTATATGTGTGTATATGTATGTATGTATGTGTGTATATGTATGTATGTATGTATGTATGCAGTTAAATATATATATATATATGTATATGTGTATGTACCTTACCTTACCTTACAACCTCACAAAGGTTCTGCGGGATGATTTCTCATTTCGTGAAGGTCAAGCTTGTATATATATATATATATATATGTGTGTGTGTGTGTGTGTTGTTTGTATATATGTGTGTATATGTATATATATATTTGGGTATGCGGGTATATATGTGTACGTGTATTATTTGTAATTTTTTCAAGTTATATTTATTTTTATTTCTTTATTCTTTTGCGACCTACCGTTTTCTCAGACAATAATTATAAAAACAAATTTGGTAATTTTTTTTCCCTTATGCATATATATATATATATATATATTCTGTATATATTGCGTTTATATTTCGTATATATACCGTAAATATGTTGTATATATATTTTATTGTTCTTTATATATCATCTAGGGATCATTTTGTTTTCCAATTTATATTTATTGTACTTTTGTATTCGTTTGTGACTATAATATGCATATGTGGTAATTTTTCCCTTATAAATTGGTGTGCCTCTCTTAAAATTTATCTTTCAATTTTTATTTTTTAATAATGTGACATATATATCAATTTGGCAGCATCTATTAAATCGATTGTAAAACCTCCCTCTTGAGCTTGAATTGGTAGACTCCACTTACAATATTTATATTTATTTTTATTTCTTTATTCTTTTGTGACCTGTTCCATAAAAAAGCCATTTGAATTTATATGGAAGGTCGGCCAAAGTGCTAAAAGTGTCTTTATATATATATATATATATATATAATATGTGTATATATATGTATATATATATATATATGTATGTATATGTATTTATGGGTTTTTTTTATTTGCCTGTTTATTTCTTTATGATTATTTAGGCTGTGACATATATATCACTAAGGCACTATTTTGTAATTAATTTTTTCTCAATTTATATTTATATTTATTTTTATTTCTTTATTCTTCTGTGACCATATAAATGTTGGCTCCTCCCACAATTTTTTTCTATGCTTACTATATATATGTATATATTTATATATATATATATATGTATATATATATATATGTATATATATGTGAATGTGTATGTATGTATGTTTATTTTTGTAACCTATATATTGCCTTGATCTGTCCTTTCACTCCAGTGTTCCTGAGGATGTCATTAGACGAAAGCGCTTGAGCACCCCTTTGTGTTTCTTTTTCCTTCGTGGTTTTATTCATCATAAATACTTTTCACGTGTCACTTTCGTGAAATAATTTTTCATATATATATATATATATATATATTACTGTATAGTGGGGTGTGTAAAGCTTTACTTTTCATATCTGTCAATTTTCAGATAATGTTTGTTTCTTTACTGATAGAGTTTAAAAGCACAACAAATTTTCAATTTATTAATAGTTAGCTGGCTTGTTAATGTCACAGTAAATCAATTATATTCATTAACACCGTTTAAACCTATTTAACATTGATATTTTAAAGTTAATTAATGTTCCTTATCAATGTTACATTGAATAAAAATTCTTATCCATATTCTTATCAGTTTTTCCCATCCTACTTCTCACGTATGACTTACCTGTCAAAAATACTGTTGCGGAGTATAAATGTGTTTTGAACGAGTTCTTTGCTTAGAAAAAGGTTAATTATTTTAACACAACAGTTTAACACTTCAATATATGGTCACTAGAAACCAAAATAGTTTTATATTTTGAAATTATTCCTCAGTTCTCAGCGACCTTGAATTTAAAAAAACTGTTCACATTTCTCTTCCCTTCGAGCCTCCGATACAAAGCTCGCTATACTTCTGAGGCTCAGGGAAAGAAGTGCCTAGTTTTTATCCTCGCATCGATGACGTTGCCCGTGACGTCACGGATTTAGTGCGCGTGCGCGGTTGTCATAACGACTGACACATCCTTGATTTCTCCCCTTTTCCAATCGTGTGAGGAGGGGGAAAATTAGTGAAATTAATTCTTTTTCGCTTTATTTTATGTTATCTAGAATTTGTTACGCTTTCATGTTTTTTTTTAACTTTGAAACTGAGTAACCTATATTTTGCTCTAGTTTTTTTAAGTGCGTCGCTCATTAAGGGTTTCCAAGAAGGGGAAAATTGGGAAAATTCAGTTTCAGCCCACACACAAATTTTTCAGACTTAAAGCTGTGGTTCCCATGAACAGAACAATACCTTAAACATATTTTTTGTACTCGCAACATTTAATATATATATATATAATTATATATATATATATATATATAATATAAAATGTTCTTTGCTGATCTTATATTTCTGTTGTATTATTCTGCATCATTTGAAATTAGGAGGAAAGGGGGTAAAATTTAGGTGTACATGAGATTTTTCCTCGAAGTGGTCGGTTCAAAAGATTTTTTTTTTCAAACTAGTGCCAGTATCCAAATAGGCACTGTCACACCGGTACCGAGTAGTCTGGGAAGACCGTGTTTTTTAATTTTTTTTGTATTTTCCGCAAAACAGTGTGCACATATCTTTGTAGAAAACACACACACACACACACACACATATATATATATATATATATATTATATATATATATATATATATATATATAAAACTCTCTATCTAAAAGTGGGTTTATAGCGATACTGAAAAATTGTGCATGGAAACCATTTATGATTTGAAGTATTTTCAATAAGGGGACATAATAAAGGTCATTTCACATTTTATCTTTTGTTAACCGACTTGGTTATACTGTAATCGAATATTAACAGACATATTCCGTTCCGAAAACATTACATCATAAATGGCTATAATTTGTCCACGTTGCGGGACCCCTTATTATTAAGTCAGCGCAGTTAAGCGACGTAAGGGCTATCCAATAGTTGGATGTCTGGCCGTATTCCGTGTTCAGATGATGTAGTGACCCGTGGTTTGGATTCCACTTAAAGCCGTAGATCCCCTCTAGCGTACGACCTTCGCCGTGACGAAGGAGGTTAAACAACCTCGAGTATTATTGTTATGGGAAAGGGTAAAAAAATCGCCTTTTACAGAAATCATATATTTACTGGGACGAGCAAATACGAACGGAAAAACCCAGAAACGCGTTTTAATGTAACTTAATTAGACGTCGAACTCGTTCAAGTTTTGACTTTAATTAAGAGAGAGACGAATCAGGAAGCGACTGTTTAGTTAAGTCAGGTTAAGTTAGGGAAAGTCTGATCCATCCGTTAAAATGATGTACCCATCAAAGGAGCTACTATCAATTAAAAAAAAAATATATAATATATATATATATATATATATATATATATATATATAGGGTGAACCAAATGTAGGTGAACAGTAAATGATAACGTTTATTTTGAGAATACATATTTAATTTTTTTGTATACTATAATACAAATAAAATTTAAATAAATTTAGTTATATATTTATATAATAAACACAAACACCATAGTTATAATGAACACCATAGTTATAATATAATATAACACAAACCGTATTCAACCTACTGTCCACCTACTTTTGGTTTACCGTGTGTATATATATATATATATATACATACAGGGTGCGACATAAGTCGCTTTACTGAACACAAAGCGATTTTATTATTCCCCACAAACACCTTTAAATGGGAGACCCAAAATGGGTGCACACACATTTCTACATTACTGTACAGTCTTTACAGCCACACCTACACTTTTCCTCCTAAGTGTATATATTGTAATGTATATGGTTGTAAATTTTGACTTGGTCCGCAATCGATATGGACCGTGACTTGATGGATACCGTAATGAAATTGACTGGATTCTTTGGATCTGATATATTTGCATGTCCGTTATAAATAGATATAGAGTGTAACATATTTGTGGATAGTAGTCTATTATGACTTGATCCTCTGGATCCAGAGTCTATCTTTAGTTTTAAATCGATAATTAATTAGTTTTAAATTGATAAATATTAGTTTCTTAAAAATTGGTTGTTGCCAATTTACCGGCAGTTTTTACATAAATTTCTTATGTTCTTGTGGTTCGGAACCCACGTAAAAATGTAGGTCCCCTCCGCCACCACGGAGGACATACACAGTACACGATTACGAACACAGTTAGGTAGACCAGCCATGAGTGGATCCTAGGGTCTTTGTTGGTCTGAAACATTATAACATTATAACTATATATATATATATATATATATATATTGTTGATTTTAGTATTTCGTTGCAGTAACGCAAAAATAAAGTCATGTATGTATTATGTCTGAAATTACTTGGTTTACACGTAGGCTATACCTTTATGTACGTTTCCGTTACGTTGTATGTAACTTAGTTAAGAGATTACGTACGAGCTATTATGAAGTTTTCTTCGTAATTGGAACTAACTATTGGCTGTCGAATGTATTAAGGCCTTGGCATTCACGCGCGCGCGCACGATTCACTTATTCTAGTAACTAATAAAAAAAAAAAAAATGTACCGCTTCGTCGTTTAGGTTGGGTTCTAGTTTAAAGAGATGGTGAAATTCTTCTTATTCGTCATAGTTAACCATTTCCCGTCGTCAGAGGTTGCCTTAATCAGCAGAAGAAAAAAGATTTCAATTTGTCAACAAATTAGCTCCAAAACAACATGAGGCTGGTTTTTCCACTAAGGATAAAACGAAAGTAGCGCAACGAGAACCAGATTACCTCCTAGAAATATTGCTACATGACAACAGTTCAAGACATCAAACGAAAATGATGATAGCGATAAAAATAAACCGTTAACTCCTTCTTCCCTCAAAAATAATAGTTCAGCGGAGCTTTTCTAGGAAAACTGTGTTTACATATGAATGTAAAACAAACCCTTCGTTAAAGTAAATGATCTAAAGGCGATAAATAGAAAAAGGGACACTCAATTCGTAAATGAATGATTGATTTCCGCGTAATGTTTGTCAAATAAATTAAAGGGGAACCAAGAAAAATAAGAAAAAGCAAAAAGATTGAAAAAAAGTATAGAGTTGATAGAAAACGGTCACGTAGAGCTCGAATAGGCAAGGCGTGCCAATGGCATCTTTAGGCGTCTGTATTGCCAATTCTTTGTAAGATATTATCACTATGACGTCACTAGCTGACACATAAGAAACCTTTTTAAAAAGTAAGTCGCAGGTGAGGTCTGATAAACGTGATTAACTTAAAAATGATTGACTTTTGTTTGTTCTTCTAATCACTTTTGGGTTAAACACCTAAACAAAAATGTGTGTGTGTGTGTTTCGAACTAAGTTAAGTATCTCTATGTACAGTACAATAACTGTTGAAATTTTAAACAGGTTAATTAATACTGTATAGCATCAATCCAAATTTAATTAAATTAAAGCAGGAAGACATTTGCCACAGTATTTCTGAAAAGTACTTTATCTGGGTCAGATTAAATAAATAAATAAGGAGGAAGAGAGAGAGAGAGAATAGACAGACACATGATGTTTAAAAATAACTGACGATATCTGCCTCTTCAAAGGTTGTAACGCGAATGATACGTAAAAATTATTGGAATTATACAGTAAATTTGTTACCCAAATCTCTTTAAAATAAATTTTCAAAACAAATACGTTCAAAAGAAAATTTATGATCAATTAACAAAACGATTCGGTATATCTTAAAACTATCGTACGCACGAATCCTTTAGACAGCGACGGATTACAATATGTCCAGATCAAATTCCTATCAGTCGTGAAGCGAGGATGTTTAACATATTTTTTTTCCTTAAAGAGAAGGATTCGGACATATTTGAAATGTTGGATGAATACTCGTAAGTGCGTTTATGAAGTTCATTATAAGAATTTCAATACTCGACTCTCTCTTAAAAGGAAAAACGTCGAAACGACTCGAATGATACATTCAGGGAGAATAGTATTTTATGGTCGTGAGTCAAAATCAAAAGTAATTTTCCTCATATTTTGATTACGTGTCTTAATAACATGTTAGTCAAAACGTTGGGTTTAGAAAATCTATTTATAATCACAAAGTACATGTCCTAAAAGGTGTAAAATAAGTTTTTCAGATCCCAATTTATTCCCAAATTTTACTAGACTCCTCGTACATTACGGCAAATTAACCTAGTTGGGTGACTGATGTATTTAGTCGTTTTTAACCCCTTAACCGCCGAAAAGGACGAATTGGTACTGTTTCAGATACACGCACTCATAACTCTGCGTGTCAGAGTTAAAAAGCGCCACGTCTTTGCGTATGTCTATGACGACTTGGCGTTTTTTAGCCCTAACACGCGGAACTTAACCCTACAAACAATTCCGGCGGTAAAGGGTTAAGTCAGATAGTTATGGATGCTTTAATTTTCGGGTAAAATGATCAATAAAGACTGAAAACTAGTTATTGACTCCAAATGCTTGTTTGGGGAATTATGAAGCAGAAAGCGGTTTCTTCAAAAGTAAAAAAATTAACTGAGGTTATCAATTCAGAAAAACTGTTCATTTCAACCTCGTTTGCTGAAGAAATTCGGGAAACGGAGGAGCCATAATTAAAACTGAGAATTGTCACAAAACTCCTAAACAGATCAAAGAGTCATTAATCTTTAAGAAGAAACGCATTTCACAGTTAGAAATACAGACAGCTGTAAACCCATGTGTCGTTCGAAGTAGGCCCAATTTACAGTAGGTTGATATTCTTATGGAGCTCGACTTTGTTCAGCACCTATGCAAGAATAAAATATATTTGGCATATATATATATATATATATATATATATATATAGGGTGGCGCAAAAGTCGCGCATCATAGGAATTTTCAGTGTTGATTATAATATAATTTTTTTTTCTTTTAGGTAGGGCATGGCTGCGAAATTAACAATAGACGAGGGGGTGAGCTTGGTTTTAATGTATGGAATACCAGGTACCGGTACAACAAATTGGTGAATGGGTACAGAATTTAATGCGCGACTTTTGCGCCACCCTATATATATATATATATATATATATTTTTTTTTTTTTTTTTTTTTTTCCCCCAACTTCACATACTGAAAATGACATTGACAAAATTTTTTACTTGTTAATGCTTAAAACTAAAACTAACGAGTTTTTTTTAATTTTCAGAATTGGGTATGTGTGAAAATACCCACTGACATTCGGAACCTATTCACGCCACACACAGAGTCTGCTCACATAAAAATCTATTTGGAACTCATCGCCTTTTCATACTTTACTATGAAGGCTTATTTCTGAGAAATGTGGAGTGGGTGCAGTGACGAGCTCGCTACAAGTAATGTATTTGTTTCGATTCAGTTCTTCTAAAGAGGACAAAAGAACAAAAAGGTACCCTACCCATATGATCTAGTCTTCTATAAAATTTCATACACTTTTTTGATAGCCAGAAAAGGCAGCCGATCAAAAAATTCAAGAAAGAACGCAGTTATCACAATTTTTGTAACTTCACAGCCAAAGCCAATGGGTCAAGATCTGTGAAGCTGCATTTAAAATTTGATTGCCTCTTGAACCAATTTAAAATTTCGATTTAAAATCTTTCGTAAGAAATTATTTACGTGTTAACGTTGACTGACTTCACATTTGTAGGTTTTGCAAAGAAGTTGATCGGATCAACGAAGAAAATTTGTGAGGACATTAGGCCTTAAATATACATCATTTTGAACGGAAAATTTTAAGTTAGTGACACTTTAACATTTACTGTACTTTAAGTTCACGAGGCATTTTTAAGTTCAAATTTGTTTTGGCTCTGCTATTTTGGAAATTTATAGACTGATTGGCCTTTTCTTGAATTGACAAACGTGCGTGAAATTTTATCCAACCGTAGTTTGATCAGATATATATATGTAGGTAGGTTTTGAAGCAAGCATCAAATTTACTCAACAGATTTGTAAAGCGTTTACAGCAAACTCCTTTTCTAATACAAGTACGCGACTCGTGGTTGAATTGGCAAGTCTCCCACGATATCACGTAATCATAGATGACTCAAATTACTCGAATTTCTCCATTCAATGGAAGAAAATCTAACTGGAGAGTTTGTAACTTAAAAGAAAATAATTTGTAATCAAAATCACACGCTTTCATATTGTTAATTCAATACATCGATATTTCATTTATGAGAAATAATAATTAATTTAAAATATCTTTCATACATAGACCTTCGCTTATTGCAAAATGTATTCAAATAAGAGCAGCAGAATAACAACAAAATACTACAGACGTACTTGTAGGCTAAACTCGCGTCCGCAGCTCAGTAAAACCGTTTCTCTGTAAGCGAAGTGATGATACTGAGATCGAAGGTTCAAAACCCGATGATGCTGGTAATACAGACTCTGCCTCGTCCTCCTGATTATTAATATTATTACGTGTATGTTACCTAAACACGAGCCAAAATGTCTAAACTTAACATGACGGGATTATATTCTACTCGTGTTGCGTTAAAAATGACTAAAACTAAATTTGCGACTTGGTTTTACTGTAAATTTATAATAGGTTTTAAATAGAAGAGATGAGGCATGTTAAACCCCGTCCGTCCGTATTCCCAATTTTTGTAACAAGTTGAACTGACAATTTGGGCTAGGCTAATTTAACCATGAACAGCGAGCGATATTGGGATAGGGCCTTTGAACATAGGCTAAGGGAATATTATGTAGGAATAGGACTCAATCGTTGAAAGACATGGTAAATATTAAGTTTCGAGGACACCAGTGGTTTAGAGTCCCTGATTGGCTGAAAGTTGGTGACTGGAAATAACTAACAAACAAAGAACAACCACCTCACCAAGTGTAACCTAACCTGGATGTAAGAATTGTAAGCATTGTAATACATGTAAGAATTTCTTAGCTGGAAAATGCCACTTAATGAGAATACAATTCCACCCAATTTGTGATGGGCGTGAGAATACGAATGGAGAAGTCCCTTATAACTTGTCACTAATCGCCAGAATCCGAGGTCACGGAATAAATATGAAGCTTAGTTTGATATTAACTAAATATACTCAGAATTTTCCTCAAGTATCTTCTCACTGGGTAATCAGTCAAGAAGAACAGAAACTGGCAGAGTATGGTGCTCGGGCTAACTAACGCGGCCCGTTGCATTAACTTTCGTATTATTATTATTATTACCAGCATCATCGCGGTTCGAACCCCCGATCTCAGTGTCTTCATTTCACTTATAGGGAAACGATGTTCTTATTACCCATTCAGCTACGGACGCTGTTTCTCATTGGGGTACATATTTATATGTCACGTTACAAAGAATAGGTAAACATTATAATAAAGATAAGGTTATTAATTCGCACTTCACTTGTATATTCATTATAGATCATTATTCCTCGCAATCGTCCGATATAATACCCTTAATACAGTCTTTAGGTATATAAATCGAAGTTGTTGATTTCTTGTTTAGCTTTTATTTTAAATCAATAACATGAGAAATTGATACGTAGTTTCTTGTACTCGATTGAGAGAAAATAGTTTTTGCTCATGAACTGAACACGTGATAGAGTTCTGAATTGATTGTTGCTAACTGATGGCAAAGTTTAAATCGAAATTGATTCAATTTTAGTAACTATGAAACCATCAAAAAACAATTATGTAGGAAGGAGCAGGCAAGGGCGAATGCCCCCAAAAACGTCCTCTCATCCCCCCCCCTCCCCCAAAGAGGAAGAAGAGAACCAAAATCAAGATCCAGGGTTTTCGAGATGTCTGGACACTGCGTTCGAAAGATTGGAGGTCATAAACGGGGAGGAAGATGGATTGAAGAAGATCGTTCCAGAGTTGACTGGTTGAGTAGATGAAAGATTGAAAATACCGATTAATTAGGGAGTTGGACGGAAAAGGAATGAGAATGTGTCGAAAGTCTGGGGTACTGCGTGCTCTCCTTAAAGGAGGAGGCATGCAGTTAAAGAGTTCAGAAGAGTAGTGCCCGTTATAATAGCGATAGGAAAGAGAGAGTGAGGCAACAATGCGGCGAATAGAGAGGGATTGAAGACAGTCAGTAAGAGGCGGGGAATTGATGAGACGAAAAGCCTTTGATTCCATCCGGTCAACTAGAGCTGTGAGAGTTGAATCACCTCACACATTAAAAACGTGCTCCATACAGGGGCGAACAAGACCCCTAGGATACAGAGACAGCGACTGAGTGGGGGCAGAAGCGGATTAAGACACCTCGGGGCCCCGGGGCAATGAAGAATATGGGGCCCTTTTCTATAGTTTTTTATTAACAGTACATGTACAGTACATAGTACATTTACACGAATTATATGCTGAATTCTTCAGCATCACAGACAGGTGGCTTAGATGTCAACCATACCACAGCCAATCGTACAGCGTAATCGGCTGTCAGGTAGTCTTTTTAGAGGGTAAGCAACCAGTCGCCATAGTTTAGTGACTTATATATACACACATATATAGGCTAACTGGACCGCCACCACCAGTCACATGAAATTCTTAAAGTAAAATGTGGCCTTTTTGTTGGCTTCAGGATCCCCGCTAGTCGAAACAGCCAGAGAATACAGCCATTCGCCTTACACACACACACACACTGTATAATTTATATATATATATATATATATTATATATATATATATATACATTGTGTGTGTGTGTGTGTATATATATATATATATATATATATATATTATATATAGAGTATATATTAATAATAATAAGGTAATAAACCATTAATTCAGTTTTATTCATCTAAATACGCCTCACCTGGTCGCAAGAAAATAAGTTAATTCCGGAATATTACTATTATGTAGGCTCAATATATTAGGTTCAAAACAATATATATTTAAGCGCATATCTGCGTTGTCTTGGTTGCCTAGGCTTATGCTTTCCCCACAAAGATCAACTCGTCACTCCAACTTAGAATACCCAGGCACTGCGCTAAATTTTCCCCACCAAGATGTTAAAATTGTACAGGGTGGGGCACGGGAATCAAGTGTTTTTTGAATAGCTAGTAATCGGCCATTAGGAATGGGAGGGACGTGCGGTAGGTAGCATTCCATTCCTGGGTTCATAGCATTTAACTTTAACTAACACTCACCTTTATCTTTCAGGTGCCATCATGGAGCAGTGGACGTTAGAACACCGCATGTTCGCGTATGATCATTTTGTTAGGAGTGGCGAGTCAGTGACAGCAGTTCAGCGTGCGTTTCGCCGCAGATTCAACATTCATCGAAATGACTCTGTTCCCGCTCGTGACACAATCTTACGTTGGGTTAACAATCTTCGAACAGGAGGCTCAATAATGAAAACAAAACCGAAGGGGCCGCAACGCACTGTGCGTACTCCAGAGAACGTTGAAAGGGTCAGACAAGCGATGTTGCAAAGCCCAGGCCGCTCTGCTCGGAGACATTCAGCTGCACTCGGAATCAGCAATCGTACTGTTAGACGGATTTTGCATGAAGAATTACATTTTCACCCATACAAGTTAGCGATGGTGCAGGAATTGAATGTAAACGATTGCCCCCAACGACTGAATTTTGCACAGGAAATGCTTGCACTTTATGAGCAGAATGAAAACATGATGGTGGTAATGAGTGATGAAGCCCATTTCCACCTTAATGGGGCCGTCAACAATCAAAACTGTCGGTATTGGGCTGCTGAAAATCCGCGACAACTCCATGAAAAACCGCTGCATAGCCCTAAGGTTACAGTTTGGTGCGCGGTGGGAAAGTTTGGCGTCATCGGTCCCTATTTCTTCGAACAAAATGGGGTTACCGTTACCATAACATCTGGGCGTTACATTGAGATGGTGAACACCTTTTTCATCCCTGAGTTACGAAGAAGGCGTATTGCTCGTCGACATTTGTGGTTTCAGCAAGATGGGGCCACGCCACACACCGCCAGAGCGTCAATGGCTGTTCTTCGCCCCCTGTTTCCCAACCATCTCATTTGGAGATTTGGTGACATTGCATGGCCCCCTCGGTCCCCTGACTTGTCCACATGTGACTTCTTTCTATGGGGGTACCTCAAGTCACGTGTCTACGAGGACAAGCCCCGTACATTAGATGCATTGAAGGAAGCGATCCGTCAACAAATCATCCAAATCAACAGAGACCTGCTGGGAAGAGTGGATGCCAATTTTCGTAAACGCCTTCAACAATGCGTCGACGGCCAAGGACATCATATGCCAGATATAATTTTCGGTACATGATTATTATGACATGAAATGCTATGTTCTTACGAATGTTGTTCTACCAATATATTTTCTTTACAAAAATAAATATCATTTTCCTGATTATTCCAAAAACACTTGGTTCCCGTGCCCCACCCTGTATAAACCAATGTTGCAAAACTAAACTGCGTTTAACCAATAAAATACATTAACGTGAGAAAATTAACCATTACAAAAAGAAGTGAATGTAATGTTATCGTTAATAACTTTAACTTACTACGTTAATTTGCCTTTGGTTCCTCCTCCATGGATTAAAAATGAAAAAAAAGTTGTGGGATTGTTTAACCTCCTTCGTAACGACAAAGGTCATGTGGCTGAGAGGACTTACAAATTTATGTGGGATTCAGCTCTCTACGAGTCGCTACATCATTCTAAACGTGGAAGATGGGGGTCACCCATCCAACAATTTAACAGACCCGACGCTGCTTAACACCTCAATTCTAACTGTGAAGCGTCGATGATGCAATGGTCGTGACATCGCTTTTCTTACTACGAAGAAGCGACAACTAGCTGTGTGTAGATGTTCAATTTAGATCGGTCATACTATTACTATTACTATTATTATTACTATTATTATTATTATTATTACTATTATTATTACTTTTATTATTACTATTATTTTTACTTTAATAAACTTTTGCAATTTTCTAAAGTGGGAAAAATACTATTTTCAGTTAAAGTAAATTTTCTTTAGGACTATTCTTGAATTAAACAAAAATACTGCCTCGTGGAATTGATTCCTAATCCAGCGTTTTGTCCGTAAACTTCTGGTTTAAATATCTTAATTAAAAATTCAACTATTCGTAGATCGTAAAATAGCTCAGGTCGCTGCAAGATTTAAAAATACTTAAAATTACTATAAAATATTATAAAATGTATATTAAGTTCATATAACAAAGTCTAAATGAATCTGAAAATATTGTTTTCTTTAAGCTTCATATAATTTTATTGCCTATCTTTTCCTATTTTAGCGATTCTATCATCAAATGTTAAGCTATAATATCACAAGACATCATCATAAACATTAAACATGCTTACCATGTCCATATCAGGTTTTATATATATATACACAATCTGACCCCCCCCCCTCCCTATACACTCATGCAGCAAGCACCACGCTGCTCAAAATTGGGGCACTCGCTCTCTCGGAAAAGGTGCTACATGCATCAATACACAGTACCCATCTAATAACTTTATTATGTACAGTTATTTACACGTACCAAATTAATTTTAGATACACAGGCTGGTAAAATTTACTAAATTTTACATACAGAAAGCTGTAATCGTTTTATTCATCAAGCCGATGACGTGAAAGGTCATTGAATAAACACACACACACACACACACACCACACACACACACACATATATCCCTTAACGTTCTCATAATTTACAGTTCCGTCTATTACATTCTTTCATAAAGATTCCAATCCTCCGTTCAGAGAATGTTTGGTTTCGGTGTTTATAATTTATGCAATCAAACAATAATTTAAGCAGTTCTGATAAAACCCGAATATTATACCTGCTAAGGACTAGTATGCCTGTCTCTTTATACAAATTTATTATAGCATATTTCCCGGGGGGGGGGGGAGTATGCTGGAAGGAGGGGCCAAGGGCGCCTGCTCGCAAAATGTCCCTCCCATACATGAGGAGGGGCCCAAAATCAAGGTTCAAGGTTTTTTAAGGTGCCGAGGCACTCTGCATTTGAAAGACTGGAGGTCATAGATAGGGGAAAGATAGATTGAGGTAAAATGTTCCAGAGCTGGCCATTAGAGTAGATGAAGGATGCGGTGCCCATTATAATAGCGATAGTAAAGAGTGATTTAACAGTGCGGCAAAGAGAGAGAGAAAGAGAGATTGAAGTAAGAGACAGTCAGTAAGAGATAATGGGCAATTTGGCTATTTACAAAATCAGATTAATCAGCAAACTGAAGAAGTGTTTCTTGCGTGGTACGAGTAACACAGCTAAATAGAAAACTAATAATGACAGATCTCCTCGAGAGGCAAACCCCCAAAGAGGGGCCTGTGAAGGAAATTCTCAAATTGATCCATCCCTCCTGTTTTTCTTTTCCACTGTTTTGGGTACAGTATCCCACCGGCGTCATCATTCAATACTACAGTGTTACTGTGACAAAAGAAGTACAGCAAATTGTACTAATTTCGTATACCCTCAACTTCTCTACCATAAGTGTTGAAAGTAGCTCCCACTTTGCAAAAAAAAAAAGCTTTAATATAGCAACTGGTAAACAATAATACGGTAAACAATAATATAGTAAAAATAATACAGTTAGTACAGAAGAATTCTATATACAACAAAATACACAACACAATTGAATACAAAGATAACCATTATTTAGTTGAACTACTCTGGAAAACAGACTGTCCTACACTGACAGATAATTTCTAAAGGTTGCTAAGGGTCATCTGTATAAAGTCATGCAAAAACTTAAAGCAGATGACAAAATTAAAATGTATGATGATGTTTTTAAAGATCAGATACAAAAAGGTTTTATATAGAAGTGGTTACAATTGATCCTTTTAAAAAGGAAGGTTGTCATTATTTAAAACAAACACAGTTTAAATAATTGTCTCTCGGAATGTCATAATCTGATTTTTGATCTTGTAAAGATCTTGCTGATGTTTAGGTTAAATAAATATGCCATACAGAATAACGTAGCAAAAGCCTTTTTGAGAATTCATTTAAAAATGAGGACGATAAAGATCAACTCGGGTGTTTATGGTTCAAAGATCCATATGATTTGAATAGAGGATTTGCCACATATAGATTCAATGTAGTCTTTTTGGGGCTAATCATTCACCAAGCTTATTGGTTTTAACTATTAGACACCATTTAAATCAATTTAATGACTCTTTAATAGTAGATTTCTTAAAACAGCACTTTTATGTTGATAACTTAATAGGTTCAACCTCAACAAGACCTGAATTATTTGAAATTTACAATTCAGCCCAAGATATTATGAAACAGTGTAATTTTGAATTAAGAGAATTGGTTTCAAATGATGAGGGCTTAAACCAAGAGATTTTAAAAGATGGGAGGGTCCTTACTGAACCTATAAATAGAATTAAAACTTTAGGTATGATGTGGTACCTGGATTCAACTTACGATAAGCATGATTCACTTTGTACAAAGGAATTTGAACTTAATTTGGAAGCTAATACAAAAATAAAAATACTTTCTGAAGCTTCAAAGATATTCGAACCCATGGGCTTGTTCCTACCTGCGACTATTAGAGCAAACATTTTTCTCCAAGAGCTTTGGAAGAAAAATGTAGGTTGGGATGGCACAGTTTCAAACAAAGATCAAACTTAATGAAAAGATTCGTTCCAGACTTAAATAAAGAACAGAACATTAAAATTCCAAGGTATATAGGGCTTAGGGATGACTGAAACACCTCGTGTGTTTCCTGATGCCAGTACGCAAGTATATGGATGTTGTGCTTTTCTCGTAAGCCATGATGAAAGTCATTTAGTTTATAGTAAAGTTAAAATTACACCTATTAAATCTAGCAGAACTGTACCACAATTAGAGCTATTATCAGCCTCACTCGCAGTTAAGATAGTCATCTTTTTAAAAGTTGTTTATCATAATGTCAACATTACTGAAATATACTGTATATATTTGGCTAGATAGTCAGATATGCTTGTCAGATATGATATGATAGTTTAATTTGTAAGAACATTTTTGTGAGGAACAGAGCAAAAGAAATTAGTGAAGCAAATGAAACTCTTGGTATAAAGTTCAATTATGTGCCAACAAAACAAAATCCAGTAGACTTTTTAACTAGAATTTATCCTATAAGTTGATGAAGTCAAATAAAGCATGGTTTAATGGAACTAAATGGATTTGTGACCCTAATCAGTGACCTACTGAACCATCATACTTAACTCTAAACATTGCACTTTTCTCTCATAGGCCAGAACCACTTGTGAAAAGCTTGACCTCCGTCAGAATGAACAATTCGGGCGGAAGCAAACCAAAGGTTATATATATATATATATATATATTATATATATATATATATATATATATATTAAAACAGATAAATTAAATCCGAACATTTTTAATTAAAAATTTGTGACTTTGAAATGAAGTAAATTAAATTTAAGATTTCCAAAAAAAAATTTAATTAAAAGACCCGAAATAAAAAATGTCACTCTGAAGAGAGTACAGAAAAAAATCTCAATTTACGGCTAACTATGATTAGTATATTTGGTTAAAAGAATGAGTATTTCACTTATTAACTACGAGGGCAGGAGGAGAGTACATGGAAAGCAACTTCCTCTTCTACCAAATTCTGCAAATGAAGCGGGATGCTACAACCGTAGGTGGATCTTGAACCGTTCTTCAAAAACATCAAGTAATATATATGACGACTACAGGTGGTCAAAATTCAAGGTGTATCATCATCAGTATCAGAAGTACGCAGCTCAGTACCACAAGGTACAGTGCTGGCCCCACTCCTGTTCATTATCATGCTGACAAACATAGACAGTGGAGTAAACAGCAACAGTATAGTAACATCCTTTGCGGATGATACAAAGATCAGTAGAAAAATTAGCGATGCAAATGAAGTGGAGGCCTTGCAGAAGAACACGAACAAAATATGCACATGCTCATGCTCAGAAAGCGATCGACTTGAAGGTAATAATGACCGATGATGCCAAATTCGAGACACAAAATCAGATAGCAATAAACAGAGCAAAAAGAGTCGCGGAACAGGTACTAAGAACGTTCAAAAGGAGGAACAAGAGACAGTAATGATTCCCCTGCTGAGAACACTGTTCATACCGAAACTTGAATACTGCTCAGTTTTGACGTCCCCATATAAAAAGGAAGAAATTAATAAACTAGAAGAAACGCAGACACATTTCACAGCCAAGATTGATGGCTGCAAAGAACTTAACTACTGGGAAAGACTACATACAGTAAACTAAATCTGTACTTCCTGGAAAGAAGAAGAGAGAGGTATACCATAATCTATGATACATATAGAAAATGATCGAAAACTGGTAGCAAACCTCAAATTAAACCCAATTACCATCCAAACAACGCTGGAAAATAGGAAAGGCAGAATGTGTAGTGTTCCCAAATTAAAGGCCCGACAAGGGACCTCCTCAACTCTGAAGGAAAATAGCTTGGTTGTCAGGGGGCCAAGAATTTTCAACCAGTTTTCAAAGGACCTCAGAAACGTTACAGGGGTCAAAGTTGAAGTCTTCAAAAGAAGACTAGATGCCTGGCTCAGGACGGTACCAGATGAGCAGGATGTACCTGGCTATGTACGGTGGAGAGCGCAAGAGAGCAACTCGCTCCTCCACAAAGCCAGGACTAGAGGCGGGGCCACTAGCTTGACCTTCGTGTGAAGAAAGACGGACACACGGAACCCTGACGAGGTTAACGAGGTATATATATATATATATATATATATATATATATATATATATAAACCTTTGGTAACTTTTGGTTAGCTTCTGCCCGAATTGGTCATTCTGACGAAGGTCAAGCTTTTCACTCCACCTTAGACCTACAGTTTAACGTGGAATCCGAACCACGCCCAACCAGCAGCCCAGCGTCTTAACCACAAGGCCACCCAGGGTACCCATTTATCTACCAACCACTTTCTTTATTGTGTGGAAGGATGAACAGCTGGGTTTTGCTGCGCGCCGGCTGCCGTCAGCGGGTCTCGAACCCGGGGTCGATAGATTCGTAGTCAGCGACGCTAACCACTACACCACCGAGGTGTATATTTATTTATTTATTTATTTATTTATGTAGGAAGGAAGGAGGTGGCGAAGGTCGAGCTCGCGGAAAAGTGATCCCCTCCATACTAGAAAAAGGGATCCCCTCCATAGAAAAAGTGATCCCTTCCATAGAAAAAGGGATCCCCTCCATAGAAAAAGTGATCCCTTCCATAGAAAAAGGGATCCCCTCCATAGAAAAAGGGATCCCCTCCATAGAAAAAGTGATCCCTTCCATAGAAAAAGGGATCCCCTCCATAGAAAAAGTGATCCCTTCCATAGAAAAAGGGATCCCCTCCATAGAAAAAGGGATCCCCTCCATAGAAAAAGTGATCCCTTCCATAGAAAAAGGGATCCCCTCCATAGAAAAAGTGATCCCTTCCATAGAAAAAGGGATCCCCTCCATAGAAAAAGGGATCCCCTCCATAGAAAAAGTGATCCCTTCCATAGAAAAAGGAGCGAGCCGAAAACAAGGTCTCCAAGACTCAACGATGCCACTTTTTTTTGTTATAAATTTTGAAAAGATTATGTAGTGTGTAAAATGCACGTACGTGTAGTGAAGAATAGAGAGAGAAGTGTGTGTGTTTGAGAGCATGCTGGACTGCTCACAGGGTAGATGAGACACGGAAAAAGATCAGCTAAGAAGGACAGCGACGGGAGAAACGAGAGTTCCAGCACTCCTTGTCTGCTGCCTAACGTCCACCCCGGAGTACTTCCCAGGTCGATTGGTGTCTTTAATCTTCTCATATATACACAGGGTGTTTCATAACACGTAGGACGCACTTTCAGGATGGATTCAGGACCTGAAAACAATGAAAAAAGCTTATATAAACATATGCCCGAAATCGCTTTGTTTCCGAGTTACAGCCCGTTATGCGTTCCAGCGAGTATCCGCCTTACCTTTAAAGGAAGTGCTCAAAATGACCGCCTTGCGCTTGAATACACCCGAACACGCCTCGTCATAGACTGCCTGACGCGTTCATGCATTCCAGGTATTGCTCTGATTTTCTGGCATCCTCGTTCTACACGTTGGCGAAGATGGATTTCAGATGACCCCACAGGTAAAAATCTAGTGGATTCAGGTCCGGGAAGCGAGCAGGCCACGCAATGGGTCCTCCACAGCCTATCCATCCAACTCAACAGTTCTGTTGCTGATTGGTCTACCACCATCTGAAACTCGCTTGTTGAATGATCCTGTATCAGCAAGACGCTCGTCTATTCTCTGAAAGGTCTTCTTATCTGGCAGAAGTCAATTCGGAAACCTTTCCACATACAGACGTCTTGTTGCGGCCGCATTACATTCAGCAAGTTCATATATGAGATGCGTGTCTGTCATTTCTCTGTTTGAATAAGCCTCCATTCTCACTTCAAATGCACACTATCACTGAATAGCACAAAAACGTTTAAGGTTTTTTTTTCACTGGACTGCACTTATTCACGGTAAGAAGTTACAAATACGAACAGTGAAACACCGCGATGCACCTCTGACTGACTGATGGCTCTACACTCAACGATATTGAAACATGTCATAGAGTGTACGAAACATTACAATCGGCAAGGCCATACATAAAATAAGTCTCGTACACACTGACAAACATTGTCGGTAAGCGGTATTTGTAAACAGTTTGCGGAAAGAATTGCTGGAACACAAAACTCGGAAACAAAGCGATTTTGGGCATATGTTTATATAAACTTTTTTTAATTGTTTTCAGGTCCTGAATCAGGGTTGGCAAAAACCCGGCAAAAACCCAACTACCCAGCAAAAAACCAGTTGGGTTTTTGCCAACCCTGCCCTGAATCCATCCTGAAAGTACGTCCTACATGTTATGAAACACCATATATATATACTGTATATATATATATAGTCATGCGGGTTGCTTCTACAGAGCTTCAATTTAATATTTAAGAGAAATCCAATGACAAGGAGAAATGTAAATGCCATGAAAAGTCTTCTTTAATGCGCAACGTTTCGAGCAATACGCTCATCTTCAGGCTGTTTAATAACAATGTGAAATTAAAATCAATATTGAATGAAAAACAAAACAGAAAATTTCTATAACCTATTCGTAAAGACAAATTTTAAAAGACTGAGAAAAGAGGGTTAAATTCTAAGTTATACAGATTTACATATAAAAATTAAGAAGTTATTTTTAAATACATGTAGTAAAAGTGAAATTAATACACTGGAAAAATTACCAATAGTACACTGGAAACACTGGAACTATCTACCTTACACTGCAGTATCCGAGGCCGACTAATTTGAGCAGACAAAGAACGGGAAACACGAGAGAATGGCGAGGGCGATTGGGGACGGAGGGATTATAAGGAATTGGGGAAGGAGGAGGGATCATAGCAAATTGAGAGGGACGGCCGATGAGTCAACATTCAGACTAGGGGACAATGCTTTAATGAACAGCGATTCTAAAATTCTTAGTGAGTTGGGACAAGTATTACAACCAAGAATTTTAAAATTGTCTAAAGTGACATCAACCTTACATTGAATGCTGTGTTCACGAATACTGGAGGATTCTTTAGTTTTTAAAATTTTACCTGTTCGGCCACTTATTCCCATATGCGAATAAAATCTAGCCCTGAGAGAGCGAACAGTGCTGCCGATGTAATTCCCAAGGAGACACCTAGGGCAGGTAAATAAATATACAACACCGCTACGCAACGAGTCAGGGGTTCGATCCTTCGCTGAGAAAAAGCTACCTAAAGACGTTTTATTAATAAATATGATGCGGAAATCAGTATGATAAAAAAAATTTCCTTAACAATTTTGTAAATTTAAGCTTAAATTCCTTATTCAAAGGACCCATTTCAGGTACCAAGAAATATTTTATATCCTTCGGTACTGTAATACATGGAAGTTGAGGGCTATAAACATTATTTAAGAAGGATCTAATTAGTTTGTCTACATATTGAACAGGAAAACTATTATTAGTAAAGTATGATCTTAGATTATTAAATTCATCATTAAGTAAGGTAAAATTAGAGGTCAAATTATATCCTCTGAACAGGAGAGTTTTAATACAAGACATCTTATAGTTGAAATCAGTAAAACTAAAAAAATTCATGCCCAAACCAGTGAAAGTGGGTTTCCTGTAAACTGATGTAGTAATAGAATCACCGTTTTTCGAAATTAAAAGATCTAAGAAGGGGAGGGAGCCATTTTTCTCAGTTTCCATTGTATACGTTATATTGGGGTGCAAAGAATTTAGGAAGTTAAAGAATTGTTGCGCTTGTACCGCATTATCAAAGACTGCTATCGAATCATCAACGAAGCGTCGATAGAAAATTGGCTTGAGATGAGTGGGAGATTGTCTAAAAATTACACTTTCTAAATGAGTCATAAAAAAGTCAGCTGCTAACGGTCCGACTGGTGATCCCATCCCTACCCCATCAATTTGTTGGTAAACCTTATTGTTGAAAGTGAAATAGCATTGTTTGAAGACCAATTCTAAAAGTTCCTTCAAATGAGACAATGAAAACCCATGAAAATTATCAACTGAGCTAAAGACCCTATCTAAAATAATGGCAATAGTTTCAGATACAGGTACATTTGTGAAAAGTGACTTTACATCAAAACTGACAAAAAACTTTTTTGAATCGAAGTTTTTACCAAGGAGGTCTTTTTGGAATTCAAACGAGTTATTTATAGTGTAAGCATTTTTCGCAAAGGGGGACAGGAGACGAACAACAAATTTTGCCAATTGAAAGGTGGGTAAGTTATACGAAGCTAAAATAGGACGGAGAGGTGTTCCAGCTTTATGGATTTTAGGCAGACAATATAATTGAGCAAGATTAGCACCAGATGCGAACAACTGAGAGTAAGTATCATTTTTTATTATCTTTAAGGACTTTAGTCGTGACAGAAATCTATTAACCTGGTCTTCTAACCTTACAATGACTTTATTTACAGGTTCTAGAATTTGTTTGAATTTAGTAAGATCACTTAGGATTTCATTAGTTTTGTTTATGTAGTCCGATTTATTCAAAATAACCACTCCGTTACCCTTGTCTGGTCTAGTCACAACAATCTCCTGGTTCTTTGCCAAATTCTTAATACACTGCAAATCACTCTTCCTAAATATGAAAGATTGAAATTTAAGATTTCTAAGTTTCAGAAAAAATTCTTGAGTTAGATTTGAGAACTGACATTTGAAATTATTGAAATCCCCGCTTTTTCTCAGCGAAGGATCGAACCCCTGACTCGTTGCGTAGCGGTGTTGTATATTTATTTACCTGCCCTAGGTGTCTCCTTGGGAATTACATCGGCAGCACTGTTCGCTCTCTCAGGGCTAGATTTTATTCGCATATGGGAATAAGTGGCCGAACAGGTAAAATTTTAAAAACTAAAGAATCCTCCAGTATTCGTGAACACAGCATTCAATGTAAGGTTGATGTCACTTTAGACAATTTTAAAATTCTTGGTTGTAATACTTGTCCCAACTCACTAAGAATTTTAGAATCGCTGTTCATTAAAGCATTGTCCCCTAGTCTGAATGTTGACTCATCGGCCGTCCCTCTCAATTTGCTATGATCCCTCCTCCTTCCCCAATTCCTTATAATCCCTCCGTCCCCAATCGCCCTCGCCATTCTCTCGTGTTTCCCGTTCTTTGTCTGCTCAAATTAGTCGGCCTCGGATACTGCAGTGTAAGGTAGATAGTTCCAGTGTTTCCAGTGTACTATTGGTAATTTTTCCAGTGTATTAATTTCACTTTTACTACATGTATTTAAAAATAACTTCTTAATTTTTATATGTAAATCTGTATAACTTAGAATTTAACCTTCTTTTCTCAGTCTTTTAAAATTTGTCTTTACGAATAGGTTATAGAAATTTTCTGTTTTGTTTTTCATTCAATATTGATTTTAATTTCACATTGTTATTAAACAGCCTGAAGATGAGCGTATTGCTCGAAACGTTGCGCATTAAAGAAGACTTTTCATGGCATTTACATTTCTCCTTGTCATTGGATTTCTCTTAAATATTATATATATATATATATATATATATATATAATATATACATACACAATTTTAACCAAAAAATTATAAATTATAAATTGTAACTTATAAATTTTTTTAACTAAAGTAATTTTTATTTAAAAATAATGGCGGCCATAGGACGGAAAAGGTCCAGTCTCTGGCTCCTTTGACTCCTGACTTTTGCGCCACCCTGTATCGAATATATATTTATTTATTTATTTATTTATTTATTTATTCGACTTAGTGTGCATTGAGGACATTCTATAAATATGTTATACAAATATGAAATTAGATATATGAAATTTAAAATAGCTCTAAAAGGAAGAAAATGACTTAAATAATATAAGCTTACACACACACACACACACACACACACACACACATAGTTGGCCATCTTACAAAACCGCGACATTTTTGCACATTTTCATATCAGTTCTGTATCGCGACATTTACCCAATCTTAAAACCTAATAAATTTAACCAAACCTAACCAAACTTACCTCACCTAGCGTACCCTAACCTTAATGAATATAAACCACCGCGAAACTTTTAGTGTCGTCATAAACATGTTCATGTCGCGATGTGCTCTGTATGTATCCTCCAGCTGATTCTGTAGGGAAGACAAGGGATCTTTTAAACTATTTCCTCCCCCCTCCCCAGCTTCAGAGAGGGGGGACATAGTTTAAAAAGTCAATATTAGGGGGGGGGGGAGATAATTTAACAGGTTTTACTTATCTTATTTACGTAATAGAATTTTTAAGATATGTCTATAAGATACATAGCTTGAAAATTCTATTATATTCTATCTATCATATTTCCGGTTTATAGAGAATCATTATTTACATAGGATGAAATTTGAATGCCCGGTTAGGTCAACTCGAAAAAATAACATTCATAATATTCCTGTACCCAGTGGTGTAGTGCTAAATAAAGAAGTGAGGGAACGCATTTTGAAAGTGTTACTCAGATGCGGGGGGGACAATGGCGAGCGCGGCAAGCCCATACAGCTGGGGGTCCGGGGGCACTGTAAGCCCCCCGGGAAATCTTTTGAAATCTGACCAATTTCAGGGATATTTTGAGGTCATATGCACTAGGGTGTGACCGTTGCCCTCCAAAAATCAAAAAATGGTCCTACAATGCTGTTCAAAGTTTTAGTGTTGTGTATTTATCTAGGAAACACCCCTGTAAATTTTCTTGGAGATCGGTGCATGTTTGAGCTAGCACCGTCGTACCAGCAAGTATTGCTATTTCAGCTTATGAACTTCATAAATAAGTGTGAAAATATCACATTTTATCAGATTTTCATTTCCGGGTCTGGAACGCTGACCCACAAATTTTCCACGTATTATTTTATTGCATTTAATTTTAATGATGCTTTTCTTTTCCCTTGACAGTGATTTGATGTTGTGAATAGAGAATTTAATCATGGATACACGGCAAGATGATTAGTATGTCAGAATGTTATTGGGCACCGTACCCCGAGAAGAAGAAAAGGAAATAAAGGGCTGCAAACTGCCAACTAATAGGCAGGTCTTACTATGTCTGTTAGCAAGCCTTCGGGATATGCATTGGGACCAGGCTTTATCTGCCACCATTGACAATGTGCTTTTGCATTACCAGAAGGCGAATGTCCCGACCATTACAGGCAGGAACAATATTGCCGAGTGATTAAAACTTACTATGACAAAGACTACATGATGCTTATGAAAAAGAATGAGATAGAAGACGGGCTGATGGTCCTGGAATTATATGAAGTTTAAATCAGAATTGAGCCTGACGATGAAATTTTATAAGAACACAGTGTTGAAAGACATGGCGGCTGCGAAAAAGGGGAAAACTCTGGCCGAACAAGATGCCATCGATACTGACATACTCTTTATGAAAAGCATGCTAAGTGACAGAGTAGCTACCTACTCTGGGGTAAACAAAGTACTCACAGAAAAGGCAGATGTGAGAAGAGAAGCGACGAGAGAGAGAGCAATGTGATCATGCTGAGAATGTACAGGCTGATATTGATTCACCTATTAGCTCTGATGAGGAAGATGACATTGATGAGGCCAGCACTGCTGAACCAGAGAGAAAACATCGGAGAACAGTGAAAGAGGGAGTTTCAATTTTTGTGCCCCATGATATTCTGAAGTCGGCAGAACTTGTTTCATGCAGTGTTCGAAACAACATCTCGCCGACCCAGCTGAGTGCAATTGTGTACTCCCTTGTATCTGCATGTGGTGGAGATACATCAAAACTGAGTCTAAATGCAAGGACGGCCCACCGATACCGAGCTTCCATCGTGTCAGAAATAAGTTTAAAAATCATGGATGAATGGCAACCATCAGACAAAGTACTGGTGCACTGGGATGGTAAACTTATGGACACGCTGGATTCCAAAGGCACTGATGACCGCCTGCCCATTCTTGTGTCTGGTGTCAATGGCACAAAGCTTCTTGGAGTCCCACCTTTTCCGCATTTGACTCAAAAAGCTGGCCTGGTTCAAGGAGACTTGATATCAACAGCAACCAAACAACTTCTGGTCGATTGGGAGTGTGAACAGAATGTCGTTGGTATGGTTTTCGACACAACTTCATCCAATACTGGTAAACCTATTCCAAACATCAGCGTGAATTTATCACGACATTAATACCAAAATACAGTGAATGATTTAACAGAAATCTGCAAAAAGCACGTGCCTGAAATGGTGGCCTTAAACTACAATTACATTTTTTTTTCAGGACAAAAAACAGCTGCTTGCGTCTCCCTCCAAAAGGAATTAGAGCGTGCCGTATTCTGGTGCGCCTGTCGCAGGCATGTGGGCGAAGTCATCCTAGGTGTTTGCTGGGATTGCTTGAAAGTGGAGGGCTCTTCAAGTCCAAACATAATGGTTTTCCAGAGGTGAGTCATAAGCCATATCTTCCCCCTGTCCCAGAAAGTGGCACTGCCCTGGTGGACCTAATTGGGCCTGACTCAAGCCGGTTCTTCACCATTTTAGGCATGCCCTATCAGTTTCTCCACAGTCCAGCCAGTGAATGGGCGGATCATGACGACTACCTGAACATGAAACGGGTTGTGGACAAGCTTCAGGTCGTCAATGAGGCTGCAGAGCGTGGTGTAAAACTTTGCCATGACTTTCTTAATGTTGCCAGGGATGAGGAGCGCTTTCAAGAAGTCCTTCAAGTAGTTGAAAATGACAGACTCCGCGTTCCTAATCAGCGCAAACGATCATCTGTTTCCGAATAGAAATCATGGTTTCTTGCTCTAGAGAAATAATACCTTGTGAATATATGATAAAACCCCTTAATGTACCATGAGAGAATAATAATGATTAACTTTTTTGTGTTAGTGATAATATCTTTTAATTAAGACAGGCAAATGATTTGTGTTAATATCCCTTATGATGGTTGTGTAATCTCATATATAGGCGCGTATGCCGTATAAGCAAAATCGCTATTTTTCAAATTGCTGGTGCTCACTCGAATATGCATGAATCTTCAAAAAATTGCACGTGGGTATTTTTTATGTCAATATGCAACACCAAAATTTTGAACAGCATTGTAGGACAAAGTTGGGGCAACTGTCACACCCTAATATGCACTGCATATTAGGATATATTCCAAGGTTGAAGATGCAGTATTTCCAGTGTCATTAGATATATGACATCCAGTACGATCAATAAAAATAGCTAACAACTGGAATGATTAACTAAAAAAAAGTTAACAACTGGTACGCCGTGGTGACTGTTTCACCAGATCTTTATAGGCTAGCATTGCCTCAGTCGAAGCTAAAAGAAATGAAACAGTTAATGATTCTTTCTCATATTTCTTCTAGGGGTGGGAATTAAAATTTCATGAAGTTAGAGATTTGTAAGTTCGGATTTATTTGAAATAGTGAGGGAACGCCGTTCCGTCTACCAAAAAAAGTAAGGGAACGCCGTTCCCACGCGTTCCCACAGCACTACACCACTGCCTGTACCTATATTGAAACTTGTTAAAGATAAGTTATCTGTAACTTTGGCTAAAATTATCAATCAAAGTATTTCCAAAGGAATATTCCTATCAATGCTAAAAACTGGTTGTATAACACCCCTTTTTAAAGGGGGTGATCCTACACTAGCAACAAATTACAGGCCGGTGTGTTCATTATCTGTGTTCAGCAAAGTTTTTAAAAAAACTGTAAAAGTAGAATGCAGCGATATTTAGAATCTTACAATTTATTATCTCCAAATCAATATGGCTTCTGTAATAATAAAAAAACGGAAATGGCTCTCTTAAATCTTATGGAAAATGTAAATATAGCTAAGGAGAACAAAGAAATAATGATATCAATATTTATGGATTTGAGTAAGGCGTTTGATGTAATAGACCATAATATTCTACTTAATAAATTATATTGTTACGGCTTTAGAGGAGCAATCAGTGATTGGTTTAAAAGTTATTTGTCTAATAGATATAATTTTGTATCAGTAAATACGTTTTGCTCCACTAAAGCGCTTGTCAAACATGGTGTGCCACAGGGCTCAGTTCTGGGTCCACTGTTATTTTTATTATATATAAATGACCTTCCACGTTCATCTGATATACTGAACTTCATAATGTTTGCAAATGATACTACTGTCTCTTTTTCTTACAAAGATGTTAATACAGCTAAGAATATATTTAATTCAGAATTCATCAGTGTAATGAAATGGTTGACCACTAATAAATTCTTCCTAAATACCAATAAAACAAATTTCATGATTTTTACTAATAAAAGAAATGTATATCTTGATGAACTTAATGTTAATGAAATCGCCATAAAAGAGTGTACTGTAACAAGATTTCTTGGTGTAATGCTAGATAAGAATTTGAAATGGAGTGAACATGTAAATTATTTCGCGAAAAAGATTTCAAGGAGCGTTGCTATAATGTTTAAACTTAGGAATGTAGTCCCTAAACAAGTTTTATTGACTCTTTATCATACTGTACTCTTGTTCTTCCTTATAAACGTACTGCACCCTTGTTTGGGGAAACTCCGCTAACAACTCATTAAATGGTATCTTTGTCATCCAAAGACGAGCAATAAAGTTATTATCTGATGCTGATTCCCTTGATCACTCTAGTGCATTATTGAAAGAGCTAAACCTACTAAAGCTCAACGATATAACCAGACTGGCACATTTTATTTTTATTTACGAGTGCATGACTCCAGATTTGAAAACATTTACTGGAGCACAGCTCTGAATTTACTTTTTTTCCCCTTACACCACTAGATAGGTTAATGATAGTAAACTCTTGAATTGACGACATACCAATTACAAATTGTTTTAGCTAAACATAATAATACAATAATGTACAGTTTATAACACCTTAAGTTTATTTATTCATTGCAGCAGCAACAGTGGACGATGTTAGACCTTGCATGTAGGCATTTGTTGTGAATTTACCGCCATGTATGCTTGGCCACTGATCAATGGCTTTCTGTGTGATCATTACAGCAGATCTAGTGCCTGGAGCTGGACCCTCCTTCACAATTCTGCACAGCTTAGTCAAATGAGATGGCTTAATGGATCCTTTGTGTTCAACAATGTAACCAAGAATGGAGAATGTCCCTTCAGCTGGTGCTTCACTCCAGGCAGTTGATCCATCTTTATCAAAATGCTTTAATCTCTCTGTGATTCCTTTCCACAGCTGTTCTATATATTCTGTCAGCCAATTTATCACTGAGTCTTTTGTAAAACTACTTTCAGATCTGGTTCTGGATGGTCTAGCAACTTCAGCAACCTGGTAGTAATCAGAACGTTTCTTGATGTATTTGTAAACTTCATTTAGGATGTAATCCTCAGCTGTTAGTTCCTTTTGCTGCCCTGTGGTATCGTGCTTAAATTCAGAAACTACATCATTTGCATTTCCTCCATTAGCTAATTTGGAAATTGTTTCCATCACTCTTAACATAACAGTTTTCCCTCCTTCTTTATAAAATATATTTTCTACAAATTCTGCACTAACTGTGGTTTTTTGAGCTACTTGCAACATAATCTTTGTTACATAGGAAATCAATACATAGAACTTGGCACTAATTTCTTTCTCTTGTGGATGATCAAAAAACACACAATTTTCCACAAATCTGTCAAATTGATCAAATTCGTAATTAACCATGCGAGTATCAGATTTGAGTTTTGGTCTCTTAAAACCAATGATATTGTCAAGAACCATTGGTATAGTCAAGGCCTGATCTCAGATTTGAAGAGTGATTCTGAATAAAGTCTAAAAGCTCACTTAGTTTACAAATTTTCTTCAATGCATCAACGTGGGCTCTGTTCACAAGATGCATTAAGTCCCATCGAAATTTGAAATTTTCTCCAAACAACTTTTTCATTTCGTTTTTAAATGGCTCGTTGTCCTTACAAAAAGCCCCATCTCCAACCATTCCAGATACCTTGGATTTAATTGCTTCTTCAGATAGTTTCAAGTGATTAGGAGACTTCAACACATCAAAAATTTCATTGGCCAAATAAACTCCTGATTTGCTGCGTACTAAATTTATCCCAGCAAGTTTTACAGTCTTATCTTCTTCACTCATAACTAATACAACTAGCATGCTTAATCCCAAAATTGTTCCAATGTCAGCTGTTATTGTTACTGAAGTTTGTTCTAAGAACCACTTTACAGTTTGTTCTTTAAGTTGATTATCTAATAGCTCACAAATTGTCTCGCACGCATGTGTGCTATGATTCAAATTTCCAACCTCAACCTGACCTATGTAATACAGCTAGAAGTACTGGATATAGAGCCCATGCAGTGTTTGTTTTCATTATGTAGTATAAGATGTTGCCACATAAGTCTTCTATGCGTTTAGTAGTGTTCCGAGAAGATGTTTTCATCACTTCATAAACAGCAGCTCTTTGATGATGCTGAAGTTTAATTAAATGTCTCTTCAGGTGGGTTTTCAGATTTCTAAACCATCTCTCTTGATTTTCTCCTTGTTTGCATACATAGGTTAAATCTTTAACATTGAAGTAACCTTTTATGTTAGAATGTTTGTCTGAAGCACATGCTTTGGGGTCTGTGCAAGCTATGCAATATAATGTAAACATTTTATCATCAGAAGCATCATCAATATCTTCTTGATTATCATCATCTTCATCCTCAACAGCTATATCTACATCAGGCATATTAGTGTCACTATTTGCAATGTTTTCCATTATATCACTTGGTACTGAAAATGAATCATCAGCATGCCCTAGATCCTTCTTTTCCACCAATTTGAATGTAGATTTGATCAAATCATTGTTCAGGATTTCTTGTATTGATTTACACTTGCTTAAATGGGCTATGGAAATGTCAAATTTGTTGCTTTTTGCTTTATTAGATTTGGATGCAACACTTGAACTTGAAGGCATATTTTGACTCTTCTCTTTATTAACCACAACAGCTTGGTGAGTTTCTTTTGTTAGGCGCAAAATTGCATTCAATGTCTTCTGGATTTGGGAATTTTCAAATTCCTCTAAAGCAGTTTTGTTAGTCTGATGCGCAGATTCCTCACTTACCTTTTGTTTCTTAGGTGGAGGAGAAGCACTTTCTTCAGTCTGTGAAACATTTAGTGAAAAAGTTTCATTTTCTAGATTAGCAGTTGATGAAGTTGGTTCATTTTTCTGAGGTCTAGCACTAGCACATTTTGTGAACAAACTAAATGACTGCTTTGCCGTATCTCTTTGCTGCACTTCATCCTGGTATTTCTTTACTGCAATATCTAAGCTGTGGGCCCAAACTCTGGGACCTCTTGTATTGTAACAAATATTTTTTTGGAATTAAAATGTTCCTCCCAGTTTTGCTTCTTTGAATATTTGTTCTTGCATTGACCACAAAAGTAACCCCTTTTAACACCCTCACTTTTCTCTCCAACTTCATCAATATTAGGATCCATTATTGATTATTGACTACCTGAAAAAATACAAAATAAGTAAAAGTTAGTAAATATAGTATGGTAAAAGTGAGTAAAAGTAAGTAAATATAGTACAATGAAAGTAAGTAAAAGTAAGTGCTTTAAACTTAGTAAAAGTAAGGAAGAGTAAGTAAAAGTAGGTAAGTTAAAGTAAGTAAAAGTAAGTTTAAACTTAACTAAACTTTTCAATTCTAGAGTCATGGTGGATTACTTAAAACCGCACAAGTAATTATCTGGCCAATTTATCAAACCTGGCCGAGATCAATGGAACATAGTCCAATCCTGATAATTTTATATTAAAAAAATATACGTTTTAATAAAATTTTAATTATCAAAACATTGAAGCTTAACAAAAAATAAAAATAATTGTTAAATATGGAATTACCAACTAAACTTAAAATAACTAAATTTGTAATTTAAAAAATTGGTTTGTACAAGAACGTATACGCAAAAAATTGCATAACGTCTAGCGGATGAACAAAACCCAAACCCAAATTTACTTTTTCTCATGGTCAAATTTACTGGAGCAATGCTCCCAAGATCCCAGGAATCTGGAGTCATGTACGAGTGTAAGAACAAAATCATTAATTTGCAATGGGTAAATAGATATTTTGTAACTCATCAAGAAATCCACTCGTATCAGACCAGAAATAGATCAAAACTCGTTATACCTCAATTTAGATTGTTTTCATCTCAAAAACTACCCATTTTCATTGGATTAAAACTATGGAATGACTTAAATGCCGATATAAAAAATATTGTGAGTGTATATTTGTTTAAAACCAAGTTGAAATCCCAATTAATAATGGCATACTAACAAAAATGTAGGATTAATGTCCATTACTATTGTTTACTAATTATTAATTTCTCGTGTGTAATCTAGTATTAAAAACACATTTCTTGGGATTGTTCAGTTCTTAAATCTCTCATGTATAATATTGGTTTCTTTGTATGGTATTGGTATAGTGCCTTCAATGGTGACCTTGTATTTGTCATGTCAGTAGTGATAATTTAAGATTAATACATGTTTTAACTATTAATAATTAATATGGTATATATAATATATACTCGTAATAACGAGCCAAACTGAGATATGTAGGCTTATTTAGGCTAGCGACAGTATAAGCTTATTTAGGCTAACAACAGTATAGGCTTATTTAGGCTACTTGTAGCTGTCTCATATCGTACGAATAGTGAGCATGGCTGCGCCGCTTTCAATTTGTACTCTGGAAGAACAGAGATCCGTGGTTCGTTTTTTGTGGGCAGAAGGTGTGAAAGGAGCTGAAATTCACACGCGTTTATGTTCTCAGTATGGGAATAATGCGATACCACGGCGAAGTGTGTACGAGTGGATTCAAATGTTCAAGAAAGGTTGGACATGTGTGACAAATGCTCAGCGCTCAGGAGACCGTCAACATCAACCAGTAGTGACAAGCAGGAAGAAGCCAGAGCCATGATTTTCGATGACGGAAGATTAACAATAAAAGAAATTGCATCTTCATTAGACATCAGTCAAGGGTCACCTATTCGATAGTTCATGACATTTTTGGCTTTTACAAGGTTTGTGCAAGATGGGTGCCCAAACAGTTGACAGAAGAGCAAGCGAAATCGTATGGACGTCTGCTCTCGTCTTTTGGCGCTGTATCATAATGAAGGTGAAAACTTTTTGGAGCGCATTATCACTGGAGATGAAACCTGGATCCATCACTATGAACCAGAAAGCAAACGACAGAGCATGCAATGGAAGCATCCAACATCTTCCGTTGCAAGGAAGTTGAAAGCGCAGCCGTCAGCAGGTAAAGTTATGTTAACACTGTTTTTGGATATACGAGGTCCTATCCTTGAACATTATCTAGAGCGTGGAACTACAGTAACAAGTGCATCGTATTCTGACATGCTTCGGAATGAGTTAAAGCAAGCAATTCGCACAAAACGGAGAGGGAGATTGTCAGAAGGTGTTATTCTGTTCGACAATGCACGCCCTCATACCGCTGCACAGACTAGAAAAATGCCTTCAAGAACTTAAATTTGAAGTTCTCGACCATCCAGCCTACAGTCCAGACCTGGCACGTTCGGATTTTTACCTGTTTGGACCACTAAAAGACGCTTTGAGAGCAGGGTTTCGGAGCCGGTAAAAAAACTTCTGGCTCCGACTCCGGCTCCGGAGCAGAAATTTTTTACAGTCTGGCTCCGGCTCTTTTATAGTAAATTCTGTTAATTATAAAATAAATATCTAGATTTATATAACTAATTGTCCAATTTAAAATATTGCACAAAAATATTTTATTATTAAATCACTTTAATACTCAAAATTTAAATTTCTTATGATTTTAAATTAGGCAAATATAATGATAGAATGAAGTTATTTAAATAACTAAAGGAAAATGATGAAAACTAAATGATATTAAATATTTATTAACAATGGTAGCTTATATAAATTAGAGAAACTTGCCTCCTAATTAGTTCAAAGTTCAAACTTAAGAATTCTCGTATGGAAAATAGTAACAATCAAACTTTCTGAGATAATATATGCATCTTTTTTTAAGTGTTGAAACTTGAAAGCTTCATGAAAGCCAACTTGGCTTGAAAAAGAGCTGAATATTTCAAAAAATTCAGTTTTTAAATTTTTAATAGGTTATATTATTTACTTAAAAAGAGATTTTCTTTTAGTCAAAAAGTTTTGTAATTTAATTAACAAAAGCAATTCAACTAAAAGTCAAAAGTTCAAACTACTAATACAACTACTAATACACGTTGAAATATTTCCCGAAACATCAGAAACTTCACAAATACAAACATAGTGTTTCTTATCTGAACTTTCAGTAAAATACTTGAATATATCAGACTTCTTTATTGAATCTCTATCCATTATGAAGGGTCATAGACTGATAATTATAATTAAAGAATCAAGTACAAATTACAAAGAATCTGAAAAAAAAGAAATTTAGCAATACAAGATAATTGACCTAAAAATAAAAATAGTTCAATCCAAGTCAGAAGGACCAACCTTACTAGGTATGTATCTAGGTAGTTACCTACTTAGATAAATAGTTAGTACCTACCTACCTAAGGTCTCCACCGCCATAAAAAAAATTTTACCTATATAATTAAGTGTTGTTAAGACAAATCTTCCCAAATATTTAATGGTTAAAAAATGGAAATTTGCAGATTATTCCTGCAACTCCCACACCTCCATAAAATCCAAGAATCCTATGGTACCATTTTTCGTAATATATTACAAGAATTATAATTTGCAACTAAACCTATATTTAACAAATAACAATTTAGGTAGCAATATATCGCCCGGAGCCAGACCATGGAGCCGTATTTTCAAGGTTTCTGGCTCCGGCTCCGGCTCCGGCTCCAGGTAAGCAAAATTCACTGGCTCCACCGACTCCGGCTCCGACTCCGGCTCCGAAACCCTGTTTGAGAGGTCAGCGATTCGAAGGCGATGATGACCTGAAGGAGGCGGTGCATGACTGGCTACGCACACAGCCAAAAACATTCTTTTGTGATGGCATTAGGAAGCTTGTAGATCGCTGGACTAAGTGTATTGAGAAACAGGGAGACTATGTTGAGAAGTGATGTGTTTATAATCTATCAGATGTGAAAATATAATTGGGAAAAAAAAAGTGTGGATACTTGAATTACCCTCGTGTATATATATATATATATATATATATATATATATATATATATATATATATATATATATATATATTTAGGGTGATTCAAAAAAATCAAAGTTTTTTTTTTTAATTGTTCAACCTGTATTTTTGTTCCCTATGACAAAAAGGTAGTGTATGCCAAATTTGGTGAATTTTAAATAAAATTTACTATGTGCTACCAGGCGTCAAAGTTTCCCTCTTTTTCAATTTGTATGTTTTTACAACTTATGATTTTATGTTTAATTGTTTATATTTCAGAATTTTTAATTAATGGTTTATATACTAGCTTGCTTTTAATTGTTGCTTGGAACTCGTAATTTTGATACCAATTAATCGATTATGGAAGCTAGGCCTAACTCACCATCACCCAGTTGCTCATTTGGGAGAAGTTCTACAAGAAAAGAAACTGAAGTATGGCTAATTGGGCAGCCCTCTGCAGTACTAAAAACATCCGTATTACCATCAGAGAAGGAAATGATGGCCCTCTTCATGCACTACAGAAATATTAAAAAGCAAGACATTAGAGAATCATGCTGCTCTACTGCAGATGATGTGCTAGCAGTTTGGAAAAAAGCAGGAATACCAGCAAAACAAAGAATACATGTAGTAGATAAAATTCAAGGAATACTGAAGGAATGACAGCTGCTTAAGAAAAACAAAGCAAACAAATTGAAAAGATCACAAAATTTAAATAATAAAGAAGAAAAATGGAAAGATAAACTGGAAAACTTATTTGACATTGCTCATGAGAATGCTATGCAGCTTATAAAAATAGATGATAAGAAATTCTTGAAAATGCAACGTGAGAAAGGACGTCATGGAAAAATGGGTACCATTGATAAGGCTGTTGGTAAAAAGAGCAAAGAGCAGCAGAAAAGCAACAACGTTATGAAAAGAGGAAAGCAGAAGAAGAGATCAAAAGAAAGAAGAGTGAAGAGGCTGTCATACTCACCAGTACATCATCAGAATCAGAATCAGAGGAGAGTAAAAGTGATGAATCTGGTTTCTGTGCTGCACAACCTTCAACATGGAAAAGTAAGGTTGGCAAACGTAGAAAATTGTTTGATGATAAATTATTAGGAAGTCTTGATGTTGCAAAATTGAGTGACAGAAATGCGTCTCTTTTTAATGCAAACAATCAGACATCGCTTGAATGGGACATCTGCGAACAAATAAAATGCATGTGTTTCAATATAACGGCAGCCAATACTGGTCCTAGAAATGGTGCAGCTATTCTTCTAGAACAAAAATTCGACAACGATTTATTGTGGCTGGCATGTCGACACCATATATTTGAAATTATGCTGGAAGCTGTTGTTTCAAAGTCTTTATCACCATCTTCTGGCCCAGATATAGTCCTTTTTAAGAAGTTCAGAGAAAAATGGTCAAGCATTAATAAGGAGGACTACGAGACAGCATTATCAGATCCAGATATCTATGAAAATATTCATGACATCAAAGATGACATAATTATATTTGCAACAAATCAACTAGATACATTCCAACCAAGAGACGATTACCTAGAACTATTGCAGTTAACAATTATTTTTTTGGGAGGTGAACCAAAAGGTGGAATCAAATTTAAACATCCAGCGGGACTTCATCGGGCTAGGTGGATGGCCAAAATTACATATTCATTAAAAATTTTTATGTTCAAATCTCAGTTCAAAATTTCAGTAAAAGACAAAAAAGGACTAAAAGACATCTGTCTATTTGCTACTCGGTTATATGTAAAGGCATGGTTTACAGCTCCTGTGCCATCTTGCGCTCCTCGTCTTGCTCTGGAATTATTACAGAATCTTGTAGTCTACAAACAAATAAATGACACAATTGCATTTGTTGCTATTAAAAAACTGTTAGGTCACCTCTGGTACCTATCAGAAGAACTGGTAGCCTTGGCCTTTTATGATGATGAAGTGCCTACTGAAACGAAAAACAAAATTGTAAAGGCCTTGCAAAATACAACAGAAACTCTTCCTGCAAAGCGGGCTTTTCTAGATCCTGCACTTATTCCAACGAAGAAATTAGAAGATTTTGTCATCAAATACTCAAAGATTCTTTACAATAACAGAATTTAGTTCAAAATTTTTACTCAAAGATGCTAAAGAATGGCATAATGATGAAGAGTATAACTCCGCTAAGAAATCTATCAAACAGTGGAAAGTCGTGAATGATATAGCGGAAAGAGGAGTAAAATTAATGGATGAATATAATAAAATACTAACACATGACGAAGATCAAAAACAATTCTTGCTACAAGTAGTGAAAAACTACAGGGCTGTTTACCCTGATAGAAAGAAAGAAACATTGATGAAGTAAGGACAGCTAATGTCTCAAATATCATGCTAGTTTAATTATGCATGCTTGTGGTTATGGTAGGACCTACGGGGGAGCTTTCCACATTAAAAAAAAGCAATGCGCCTTGTACTGTACCCCCTGGGTGGTGTGGAAAAATTTGACAATTTGAGTCGTTCTGTCAATTTTTAATTGCTGGTAGCAACCCCTAAAAATTAAAAATTTGCTAAAATATTTTAGGATAGTTGTTTTTATGCTGAAATGAACCATTTAAAGGGTTGAACACTTTAAAATATAAAAAAAAATTTTTATCCCCATATTTGAATCACCCTAAATTTATATATATGCCCGGTTACAGATCTACAGAAGCTAAGGCTAACAAAGACGCTAAGATCCACTCTAAGGTTAGCCCGAGAGAAAGAAGAGAGTAGGGGGTTAAAAGAAGAGAATAGGGAGTTAAATATTATAAATAGCAAAACATATCATTCGTGGGTTAACATTCACTCAGAAAAAGAGAAAGAAAGACTCACCATCATCATCTGTCGGCCACTGCCAACGAGTCGGAAAAATAGTCGAAGAGAATAGGAAAAGGGTGAAAGATGAAAAGAAGTAAAATAAGAACGCTTACAAACAATGCAAACACAGTCTTAACTCAAACACTGTCATACCATGCAAACTACAGACAAAAAAAAGTATGAAGAGTATAACAAAAAGTGGGTTAGTTTACGTTACGAGTTACATCTAAGTTCGTGTTAGTCTAATTTTTTGTTTAAAATATAATTTTGTTGCTGGCATATCACACACTGGCATGTCACAAGCTGGCATTACTCATCAACAGACTCAAACATCGATCATTACCCCCAGAGCTCCTGTTGCTAATTGTTTTATTATTTTAAACGACGTTAATATTTTTAAAATGCTTTTCTAAACGGTTCTTAAACATATTAACGCTGGTAGAGTTCACGACGGACGCGGGAAGATTACTCCATTTATCAATTACTTTAAACGTAAAAACATTTTTAGCGATGTTAGTAATGAAACGCCTACCACGTAATTTAAATCCGTTATTACGAGTATTGCTATTATCGAAAATGAACAATTTGTCAAGATTTACGTTTTCGATTTTATTAACGATTTTGAAAACTTCAATAAACTCCCCCCTTAATCTTCTAGTTTTGAGTGAATGCAAGTCTAACTCTTTAATCCTATCTTCGTAAGACTTGTTGTGTAGTGACGGAATTAGTTTCGTGGCGCGTCGCTGAACCTTTTATAACCTATCAATATCCTCACGCAAATACAGGCACCAAAACTGAACGGCTTATTCTAAGTGAGGCCTGACTATGGACTTGTAAAGGGGCAATATAATATTCTTCGATTTAAGTTCGAAATTACGCGCTATGAAGCCTAACATCCTATTAGCTTTTGCGCAAGACTCCAGGCATTGGTTCCTAACTTTTAAATCCTTAGATACGCATACGCCTAAATCTACTTCCTCGTCAACGATCGCTAACTGTCTGTCATCCATCGTGTACGTGCAGTGGCGGTTCCTCATATGGGCAATATGGGCAGCCGCACAGGGCGGCATTTGTGGAGGGGCGGCATGAGCGCCTGCAAAAAAAATAAAAATAAAAATAAGAATAAATAAATAAAGAAATAAATAAAAATAAAAAATAAAATAAAATAAATAATAAAAGATCAATGACTTTGCATCAAGGAAGGTAAGAAGAGTCAGGCTTTAGATGGCAGTTGTGCTGTGGTGCAATTTATTTTGTTTCTTGTTCAAAGTGTAGCATAATAATTACCCTCTCTTAAGTGTCTTATTCTATTTATGTGATAGAGCATTTGTACAATTTAGAAATTTGATTCTCTAGTTTATTTATGGCAGTTGTGCAATTTAATTTGTATTTTTCCTGTTCATAGTATCATAATTACATTCTCTTAAGTGAGTTATTCTATTTACGTGATGAAGGATTTGTAAAATTCAGAAATTTGAGTCTTTGTTTTGGTTCTGAAGTTCCAACAATTAGTCCAATAAAAAGTTATTTTGTGAAAGAGTTATGTCTGTCCTTTATTTTGGGGGATTCGAATGTGTGTGTGTTGGCGAACAGGGGGGGGGGGCGCGCTGAAGGTGAGGTTCGCCCAGGGCGTCATGTAAGCTAGGACCGCCACTGTGTACGTGTAATTGTTGTTACGAGAACCCTATATGCAAAACTTTACATTTGTCTACGTTAAATTGCATCTGCCACTTATCCGTCCACTCCATAATCCTATTTACATCGTCTTGGAGCCTATTTCTATCGTCCTCGTTAACAACCTTACCGCCTATTTTAGTATCGTCCGCGAATTTTGACACACTGGTCAAACCTACATCTATGTCGTTAATGTAAATTACGAATAGCAATGGGCCTAACACTGAACCCTGAGGGACACCGCTACCTACATCCAACCACCCCAATTCCCTACCATTGACAACGACCCTCTGTTTCCTGGCACGAAGCCATTCCCCTAACCAGTTAGCTACCTGACCGCGTATACCGTGCGCTTTAACCTTCGCAATTAATCTTCTATGCGGAACTGTATCGAACACTTTTTTAAAATCTAAATAAATAACGTCAGCCGCTCTATGCCTATCGTATTCGCGTACTATTTCGTTATAAAACTCTAACAAATTAGTTAAACAAGATTTATGGCATCAAAACCCATGCTGACTACTATTAATCAAATCGCGACTTTCTAAGTGATCGACGATACGATCCCTAACTACGGATTCCAAAAGTTTACCGACAATTGACGTTAAGCTAATAGGTCTATAATTGCTAGCTACTGTACGGTCGCCTTTTTTAAAAATGGGCGTAACGTTAGCTAATTTGAAGTCTTCAGGAATAATTCCCACTTCCAGTGACTTATTAAAAATTTTTGTTAAGGGGCCTACGATAACGCTTTCAAATCTTTCAAATGTCTCGGATAAAGCGAGTCAGGGCCTGGAACCTTGTTAGCATTTAGCTTATCGATATAATGCGCAATCTCACACTCGTAAACAGTTATTTCATTCAAAATAGTCTCGCTACTAAATGGAACGATGTCGTCCATGTCGGGGATATTAATTACGTCTTCTACGGTAAAAATTGTCGCAAAAAAGTTGTTAAAAATACCCGCCATTGCCTGAGCGTCGGAAGCCAAAGCGCCGTTGGCGTCCACAAGAGGGCCTATGTCAGGGGTGGGCAACCTTTTTGAGTGAGCGTGCCAAAATCGTCAAATCTTTGATGCAAAAGTTAATCTTTACCATTTTTTAGCAGAAAACATTAAGTTAAAATATAAAACTCAGCGAAGAATTTGGATATTTATTTATTTTAATTTTTTTTAAGGTGAGCCCGGGGAATCGCGTGCCGGAAAAAAGTCGTTGGCGTGCCACGTTTGGCACGCGTGCCAAGGGTTGCCCACCCCTGGCCTATGTTATCTTTTATCGGCTTACGATTATTGAGTAGTCAAAAAACTTTTTCGGATTATGTTTACTATCCGCAGCTACAAGTATATGAAAATTATGTATTTTAGGTTAATTGAATGCCCGGTTAGGTCAACTGAATACCCGGTTAGGTTCATTGAGTGCCCGGCTAGGTCAACTGTACGCCCTTGACGATTGGTTAGGTTTAGTCGTGATATTTTCGTTAAAACTAACGCAAATATCACGACTAAACCTAACCAGGGGCGTACCTAATGTATTTGGCACCTGGGGCGGATCCTTCCTTTGGCACCCCCCCCCCCCTAAATAATTTTAAAATTTAAACACAGAAAAATATATTATGTTTGCAAGTAGATTTTTAAACAGTACAGTACTGTCATAAGCAAATTGGAAATAAAAAAAATGCAGGACATTAAAAATTTAGTGAACAGGTAATACTGCATTTTATTTTATACAAAAAACAGAGGAAATCCAGTCTCAACGCTCAGCCTATTCTTCAAAGGTAAATAGAGAGGATTCACAGTCTCTGCTTTCGAGCCTTAATTTCTGCAAATTGATCAATGACCTCATCAAAATTCACCTTCTTTGCATATTCATGTTCAATTGAAAATAAAGCCAGATTTGTCAATCTTGTCTGACTCATGGTCGAGCGAAAGAAATTTTTTATCAATTTCAATTTGGAAAAACTTCTTTCACATGAAGCAATAGACACACAGACAGTCAAAAAGAATCTCAAACACAGTGACAAGCTTGGCAAAAATTCACAAAAATCCCATTTCACAATAAACTTCAGAAACTGCAATGCTGTCCATTTCTTTGCCTCTTCAACGCTGATTCTGACAGCTTTCAAATGCCTCCGAAGTCGTCCAATTTCCACACTGATATCTTCATCAGAGAATTCATCGAAAATGTAAGTCACATTTGGAATATACTTCCGAAGTTCTTCTTCTGTTGCAACAACCAAAGTGTTTGGCTGAATAACAGCGAAGATTGACAGAATTTGATCCATTGCCTTAGAACGAATCTCCAATTCTTGATGAAAGCGATCAAGACATTCAAACATAGCCCTTTTTACTTCCTCTGGCAATGTGAGATCAGCATCCTTTGCCATCTCTCCTGTCATCCTTTTTCGGAGCTTTACTCTCCCTCTTCTCTCCATAGAAATGTCCATTTCCTCACACTTTGTAGTTGCATAATGAATGGCCCTCTCCACAATTTCATTGCGCTGCTCTTCAAGAAACAGTTTTAGAGCTTGGAGCTTCACAATGCACTTTTCAAGGCTGATTCCAACTGTTTGCAAATACTTTTGTGTGAGATTAATTTCTTCCAGGACTTCACCCAGAAGAAAGGTAACTCAAAAAAGAGAAATCACATACAGCAGACAGCAAAATCTGAGCTGATCCTCTTGTTTCCACATTTTCTTTGGGATCGCACAGTACTTCAAGGGTTGAGGTCAGCTTTTCAAAATTTGCCTTCACTGGTTTCACAGCGTCATAATGAGCACTCCATCTTGTCTGGGAAAGTCTTTTGACTGTCATGCCTACATTCTCCATCAGCACTTCCCATCGATGAGTTGAGACTGAAAAGAAGGAATAGACTCTCTCCAAGGTTCCAAAAAAAGTTACACATGAAGAAACGCTTCCAAATGAGTGCACTCCGCAAAGGTTCAGAGAATGATTTGCACAAGGCACAAACAAAGCCTTGGGATTAATCTCTCTGATCTTTGACTGAACACCACCATGAATCCCAGCCATAGTTGCAGCGTTGTCATATCCTTGACCACGGCACAGGTTTATGTCCAGTCCATCTCTCTCTAGATGTCTCAGGATATCCCCTGTGAGCTCAGCAGCAGTCTTTCCGGCAATTGGGAAGAAGCCGAAGAATGATTCCTTTACTTCAACTTTGTCACATTCAATAAGATCAACTCTCAAGTCATTTGGAACCGGGATTGGCCAAGCAGCGACATCAGAATATATTGAAAATCTATCCGTCTCCTCTTCTTCATCAGAGTCTTCCTCCTGTTGGTGTGGACTTCTGCTGGCATCTCCTTCCTCTTCATCAGTTTCACTGCTTTTAGAAGATGAATTGCCATCCTCCAATCCTTGCTCTCTCTCATTTGAATCCTCTTGTGAAGATACTTCTTGTATTTGCCCTTCAGATTCACCAGGCTGAATATCTTCAGGACTTTCTCCTATTGCACTTGATGTTGAAGGCGTCACATACTTCAAAATTGATCCGGACATTGCCTGAGTCACCTCTTCTCTTGCCTTCTTCATTTTTCTTTGTTGGAATCCACTGGGTCGATTTCGCTTCATAGTGGATGTTTTCTGCAAAATTTTAAAATCAAAAGGTATAAAGCATGAACATAAGTGCAAACACGACTCCTAAAAGAGCAGAAAACTATGAGCATCACTCTAATAAATAAGTAGACCAGTGACAAAATGAAAATTAACAGTATATCCAGTAAATAAAGAAGTAAAAAAAATTGATTACAACAGAAAAGCTTCAAACAAGTGGTTCTCAAACTTTTTCCAACCGGATACCCATTGAGTTATCAGATTATCAACCCAGACAAGCAAAGACAATTAATTATCAATGCCAATGCATTAACACTAATTCAATATATGATAGTATGGTATAACGCTAGCTATTATAATTGATATCATTATTTAATAAGCAGTAAGTATTAACAACATATTAAATATACAATGATACTACACTGGACATTGTAAAATTGTTGAACTTGACTAAACCAATAAGCATTAGTACTAATTCAATAGAGAATAGTACTGTAGTTGTTGATGTAAATCTGAAACGGTGTTTACTATATTAAGCATGTAAGCATTAACACATCTCCATGCAGTCACATCATCACCCTCTCTGTCTTAACATCACCATGTAGTTGCATTAAAAAAAATCATGCAGTCATATCACCAACACCATCGTAAGATCACCACATAGTCATCATAAAAAACTCAGTCATACACATCATCGTTACTTCAGTAGTCATGGTTGTAGGAAAAAAGTCAAGTCTAAAGTTTAGTGCAAAGTGTGACTTTCCTGTGTCTTTTTACTGATAACCAGTATCACAGGGACCACCATTCATAAACATGAGTTTCTATAACATCACGACGATGCATTTATTATAACATCACGACGATGCATTTACCGGGTATTATAACATCACGACGATGCATTTATAAACACTTAAACATCACTATGATACCACATTGTCAAAAATTACTGGACACTGGTATAAGTACCATGATATTGTTATAAACACCAGCACTTTATGCTTTATCGTAATTATTTAATGAAACATACCTCATGTACGTGGAGTCACAGTGTCAAGTGAACAAGACTTGGAATGTCAGTTGCAGCCAGCTGGCTATGCTCAACAAACTGATGACTAAAACGTCAACAAACGTTCGCCTTTCGATGTAATTTTTATCAAATATTTAATTTTTCGTTTGTAAATTTTGTATTGCCAATAAAAATATAAATTTATTTTATAGTGCAAATTAACATTAAGCTCTTGTAATAGTTTGAACATTTTTAAATTTTTTTTTCTTACTTTGGCGAATTTTTCATTTTGTTTGAAAACTTGTACTGGTATTTCAACTCTCCCGATAGCACCCCCCCCCTCCTGGCTGTCACCCGGGGCGGACCGCCCCCCTCGCACCCCCCTTAGTACGCCACTGAACCTAACGAATCGTCAAGGGTGTACAGTTGACCTAACAGGGCATTCAAATTTTATCCTATGTAAATAATGGTTCTCTATTTATTATATGTTTGCAATAAATAATAAATTTGTTATTGTTTTCTTATCTTATTTTGGTTAATTTGCAGAGTTTAAACTTTGGGGGGGGGGGGGGGGGGAATAGTTTAAAAGATCCAAGACAAGAACACACACACACACAGACACACGCACATACATACCTTCCGACCTCTTTTTTTGTTATTTCATGAAAACTTATTTGCGTTCTAAAATATTTTCAACAAAATACAGGGTGACCCATAAGTTCGGTCTCGTAGGAAAATTTATTTTAAACAATTTAAAAAAAAATAATACAGAACTAAAACAAACATTCGATCTGATGTCTCGTTTTCGGACCTTTTTTTTTTTTTTTGCGGGTAGAATAACGCGCAATAGCTAATATGGAAGCGAGTTACGCTCGTGCGGAAAAGACGGAGGCCTTTTCCTAAGGAGTGTAACGAAACGAGACATCAGTTTAAACATTCGTTTTAGTTCTAATGCATTATTTTTGTAAATTTAATTTAAAGTAAATTTTCCTCCGAGTCCTGACTTATGGAACACCCTGTAGACTTGTTTTGTAAATAAAATTGACGTTTCTCAGAAATCGATATTTTTGAAAACCGCCACAATTTTACAAACCTTTTTCACTTCCTCATTTCACCAAATAGGAATCGCATCATTTATGTATGTAGAACAAATTTCTATATTTACGCTTTACTATTTTATATAGATATACAGTATGTATATTATATATATAATATATATATATATAATATATATATAACTCAATGTTTGAGATGCACATGTCAATAACTTAAGTGCTAGCAGGAAGAAAAACTTTACTGCTTTTACACACACACACACACACACACACATATATATATATATATATATGTGTGTGTGTGTATCCTCTCTCTCTCTCTCTCTCTCTCTCTCTATATATATATATATATATATATATATATATATATATATATATAAATTTTATTTCCTTCACTGTAACTATTTTGTGGGGAGTTTTTTTTTGAGTCAAATGCGAAACATTAGGACCTATGCGCGACCACTGCCAACTTTACAATATATATATATATATATGGGCTACGTCGTGGCCAATGTCGTAACTTTCCCGGATATCAGCGAAGCTAAGCGACATTGGGTCTGGGTAGTAGTTGGATGGGAGACCGTCCGTTCTCCGCGCCCAGATTATGTAGCGACCCGTGGTTCGTATCCCACGTAAAGCTGCAGGTTCCCTCCGTCATATGACTTTAGATGTTGCGAAGGAGATTAAACAACCCCAATTAAAAAAAAAATATATTATATATCAGTGATGTAGGTCTCGAGATCGGTCTCGGTCTCGAGACCGATCTCGAGACCCAATTTGCAGATCTCGATCTCGATCTCGGTCTCCGCTATTTAGATCTCGGTCTCGATCTCGGTCTCGACAGACGCGGTCTCGGTTTTTCTCCCCGAGACCTTTCGAGACCTCGCGAGACCGTATTGAAAAATACATGTTACTGGCATACTCATGATGGTGGCTTGGTTGAACAGACACAATTCAGAATGTTTATGAAAGTTTGTAAAAGTAAGGGACTCTAGGTATTCACTAATCATTCACCCTGTTTTGAGTTGCCACGTTTGTCTTGCGGAGGGGTGTTGGTCTGAATTTTTTTAGGTTAGCGCTACAACCCCCCCCCCCCCCGTCAGATTAATTTTATTGAAAATGGAAACACTAAATAGAGAATTATATATATATATATATATATATATATATATATATATGAAAATGAAAAGGTTTATTGGCAGACTATAGTCCATATGACAAATATTATTAATACAATCAGGGCCGCCGCTTCCATTAGGCGAGGTTAGTAAATGCTAAGGGCGCCAAAGATCTGGGGGGCGCCAGCGCCTCCCGCCCTGTGCACGTCTGATAGTATTATGTAAGAACAACATGAAAAAAATAATGAAGGAATGAGAAGCATAGACAAATGATGAAAGGTTGTACTACGTATGTACACCAGTTTAGCTTGACTGATATTTACATAATTAACTTATTCATCTTATTGGGTCATTATAGAACTTTCACTATCACGACCTTTAACCCTTTAGGGACGGGAGTCGTAAATAAGCGATTTAAAAATGTTGCGCGCACAGACGGGAGTCGTCAATAAGCGACTCGGCTTATTTACGGCTTAATATGAGTTCCGGGAGTCGTCAATAAGCGAATAACTGTTTTTATGTGACATATGCCCTTCTTGCTTGGAAAAAACAGTAGATATGTCCTTTTTGCACGCATATTTTAGCACTTTTGAGCGTTCTGATTTGTTACTACATATGCCTCGCTTTACTCGCTGTTTTGATTGGTCATGACACTTTCTTGAACTGTGAAATGATTTTATAATTTTATAATAAATGTATGTATTAGCAAATTAAAATAGATCAGTGTAAGGCAAATAGTTTCTTCAATATGGTACCTTGATTACTTTGTGGGCAAACCCAATCGTGAAGTGGGAGGCCGGTGGGGGCGCCAGCTGCAGTCCTGCTAAGGGCGCCAAATAGGCTGGCACCGGACCTGAATACAATGACAGTTCATACACTAAGGATAGAAATATATACAATTGATTAGAAATAATACGGCACTGTCGAAGTTAAGTGGAGCTACAGACAGACGTTTTCGTACCAAGAAATCCATAGCTTAGAGCCACGCTTCTCAAACTAGGGGTCGCGACCCCTCAGGGGGTCGAGTAAATATTATTGGGTGTCGCAGAAACATTTGAAAATATTATTTTTTCATAAATATACAGTGTTAGTATCTATTGCTTTTATGACATTGAGTGAAGGGTCGCGAAAAAATTTGTCTGATCCAAAGGGGTCGCAAGTGAAAAAAGTTTGAGAAGCCCTGGCTTAGAGAATAAATGGCAGGACTCATGGATAGCTTGGATGATCGGGTTGGTTGATTTTTTAATTCTTTGCATTAGACTGTGTTGAACACGTCTTGTTACCTCCGGGAAGCTCGGGACATTGCGGGTAGCAAACATTTGCGAAGCTGAGCATCTCGGGGGTAATTTATGTAAGAGTCTAAAAGACCTGTTGTACAGCAAATTTAGGGTTCTGCCAGAACCTTTTTTATAATTCATCCAGAGTTGCTGACCGTATATATTACTGCAGGAAGTACGAAAGAGTGTGTCTTTAGCTTCACTTGTACAGAAACGAAAGTTCCTTATGGTCATATTCGCTTTAGCACACAGGCTTCGAGATTGTTTTCTTATATCCGAGTCATCACTCAAGGAGCTGGTAATAGTTTGACCCAAATACTTAAATTCTTGTACTTCCTGAATTACTTCACCATTCATTTTAAACCTTATATCAGCTGGCTGATTACAGCTTTTAGGATGAAATTGCATAACCTTAGTTTTTGTAACATTAAAAAGAATATCATGTTTCTGCGAATACACTTCGCAGACATTTAGTAGCCGATCCAGACCTTTAACAGAGGGACTTATTAACACCATATCATCGGCATAAACTAAGTTATTTATTTTTGTGTTATCTATACAACATCCTACTGTTGCCTCATTAAGTGAAGCAATTAATCCGTCAATATACAAATTAAACAGCAGAGGGGAGAGCAAGGAGCCTTGTCTCATCCCGCAAGAGGATATATATATATATATATATATATATATATATATATATATATTATTTAGACCTTATGCTAATTGCCATGCCTCTGTTTATAGTACCGATATGTCAATTTATTTTTCATAAAAATGGTGTTGGAAAAATGTTATACAGGAAACTCAAGCACGGAGAATGAGCAGATACAGAGAGACAGCGCTCATTCTCACAGCAGCGATGACGAAATAAAACAGTCAAACCAAAGTTTCGAGACTAATGGCAAAATATCAAAGCTATCGGTCCAAGCAGAAGAACGTTGAAACTGGGAAGATTTTGAACCGCAGGGAACAGTTGCGGCGGTACCTCTTAGAGATCGATGAATCTCATATTTTAGACAACTGCTCTCCAATAAAGTTTTGGCACCAGAAAAGGGATAAATTCCCATCACTGGCCAATATTGCCATGACTGTTTTAACAGTGCCTGCCTCTAGTGCTCCAATTGAGCGTGTATTTAGCCATGGAGGCATAATAATGAGGCCCCACAGAAGCCGAACTTCAGCAGATCTTCTGAGCATGCTGATGTTCCTTAAGTGTAATGAGCACCTATCATGCTTTAAATAAATGCACAAGTCAAACTGGGCAGTGGGTACGTTCATTAAACCTTCTGTAACAGATATAAAAAGTAAATAAATAAAAAGTACGTATATACATATATATATATTCATTTGTTAATTTATAGGCTACACTTTTTGCATTCAACACACTACATCTGAGAAAGTAGTTATTAGTTTATTAATATACTTAACATAGTCTAATTTCCATAGTAGTGTAAAACAAATTGAAAGGGCATGAGCTTGGTCTCGATCTCGGTCTCGAATTTTAAGGGTCTCGATCTCGATCTCGGTCTCGAATTTTAAGGGTCTCGATCTCGGAAGGTAGATCTCGATCTCGAACCTTTGATCTCGGTCTCGATCTTGGTCTCACAGGATCAGGTCTTGGTCTCGGTCTCAGTCTCGGACTTGGTGGTCTCGACTACATCACATATATATATATATATATATATATTCAATTATTTATTCATCTGTGTGTGGATTTGAGCGAAGCGATTGATATTATAGACCAAGGCTGGCCAAAGTTCCAAAATGTACGAGACACATTGTAGTATAGTGGATAATACATACTAATATACTAGTTACGTCCCTATCGTAATGAATTTATAAATTGATGGTTGTAATAGGGTCATTGAGTTGGTAGGTAGGTAGATTTAATTAGAGTAGTAGTTGGTTGTTTAAAATTGTTTGAATGTAACGCGATGGCCGCGTTTTTTTTTTTTTTTTTTTTTTTTTTTTTGGCGAATCATTCATGTGAATATTGGGATCAATTAAAGAAAGCCACCCCCAGCCTTCTTTAGTTAGCTTTATAAGGCTAACTAACGAAAATATCACGACCTAACCTAACCAATCGTTAGGTCAACTGTACGCCCTTAACGATTGGTTAGGTTAGGTCGTTATATTTTCGTTAGTTAGCCTTATAAAGCTAATTAAAGAAGGCTGGGGGTGGCTTTCTTTCATTGTTCCGAATATCGTTGTAAAACGAACATTTTCGAAGTGTTTATAAAGCGAATGTTTTTTGTTGTAACGTTTTATAATATTTTGATTCTGTGAACGATAAGAATGTTGGAGGAAGTTCGTACAACAAGTTGTAAATTTAAGGTAATATTAGGGCACTTTTATTAATGGTAGATATGAACGTGTATACATTATTACTGAACGTAAATATTTATTGGTAGTGTTTATATATAGGCTAGGAACGTGAAGGTCGTCGTCAGCGTATGACTAAATTAATTTACGTACTGAAGTTCGATAATAATAATAATAAGAGAATTATTGTATAGCGTATCACAACGATTGTGATGTAAATTTAATGTAATAATATTTATGTATCGTAAGTGTTGTTTTTGCGTAAATTGTAGTTCAATTCTAAGGATACGTTTAAAATTGTTGTTTATGGTAAATAATTGTAGGCTTCGGGTCTGGGTTTGACGCATTTGTGATGGAATGTGTACCTGGACCAACGAAGGGTTTGGACGAGGCTTGGGTATATTTGTAATTTTCTCTCCGAAGTCCGAGTAGTAACCTCGTTTTATTAGGAATAGGTCAGAGTGATTAGACCACCTTTTATATGGGGTATTAGTGTATCGGTGTTTTCAGATTGTACGAACTTGTATTTTTTTTGTATGTACATTTTGTATTTACTATAAATAGTACACGTACGTCATTTACGCTCGTTCCTTCCACTAGGGGTCGGGTCCTCTTTACGTCTTAATTTGAAAGGATCGAGTTGATCAGATTGCGGGGTCAGAGCACGTTCTGAGTTCAGTGGATTGTCGCCGTATCCAGAAGCGCCACCCGCAGACGCGGACCAGATCCGCTAAGAACTCTTGGTTCATTTAATTATTTATCCTTATTAGCATATTATTTATATTGTTTGGCGACGCATCAACAGCCAACAACGTACTAACGCCATCGTATGGGCGAGAGTCACACAATCCCTTTATCCATCCGCTTCGGTTCTACCCTCAAAAATTTCTTCTTTTAAAAAAAAATTAATGGAAAGAAATTAATAAATACGATAAAATACAGAATAAAAAACGATCTTTTCTCATTATTATTATTTCTCTTTTCTCTTTCGTCTCTCTCTTTCCTCAGAAGGCACTTGAACTGCCCGGTAGCCGCACGAATCTCGTGAACCGCGGCTTGGACCCTCCTCCCCCCTCTTATAGAGTGGAGTTTCGTGGGCTGCTATTTGCTATAGACAGTGATATAGTGTAACTAATGTGAACTGATACATTTTCAAAGTTACCAGTAAGGATCAGAAGCTAATAGATGTTTGTCCAAACAAAGACATTATCTTTGTAAACAAAATATTCTTATTAAAGCTGAACATTAAGTACTGCATACGGTATTCCACAGGATTCTGCTTCAGGTACACTACTGTTTGTTTTGTACATCATTGATTCTCCAACAGTCCACAAATGTATCTATTTTCTTCTCGGGTGATATACAACAGCGTCTTCAAATACTGTAAAATACACGTTTGATTCGCCAAGAACGTTGTTTGGCTGACTTGCAGCAAGCTCGTTTACACTGTCAAGTGAAGAAAAGTTCCTAGCATTTGGTAACGAGCGAAGCGTTCCTTCAAATGAATCGCGTGCCAATCTAACCTTGTACTAAATGAAACCAAATTTTTTACCGCACTACTTGACACAACTGTCATAGAAGATCATTTACTTCAAATATATCTGAAGAGTTCTAATTGTTAAACTCGAAAGTAATGGCTCCAAAACGTATGTTCATATCAATTTTTTTTTTTTTTTTTTTTGTATAATGTACAAACTGTTCTCTGACCTGATGAAATGTGTGGCTAAACTTTAAACAACATCTTTTCTATAGAGACGGAGCGCAGGAACCAGAACGGCTATTCACTTCTATACTCGTACTATATTTCAAAACTTTAAAAGTCGTAAACATATTAAAAACGTTAGCGAACGGCCGCGCATAATATTTATTTAAGAATGCGCAAATAAAAATTTTAAAACTGCTTCTGCTAAATAATTACTTTGTAACTCACTAACACGTTTTCGCCAAATCATCATCATCATCATTATCATCATCATCATTCATACGCGAGAGAAAATATACAAACTTATTTCCCAATTTAGAATAATCTCGCCGCTAAACCTAATCTATTCTTGTTTGGTGTCCAACTGCAGCATGGAACGACCCAAACAATGATTTCTAAGAATTTTGCGAATGTTTTAAGTCTAAAATAAGATAATATTTATCAATAATAATAATGCTCGACTTTAGTGAACTTGTTTCTTAACGGAAAAGGCCGTGTGTCAGAGATAGGCTGACCATACGTACCGTTTTGAACGGGACAGTACCGTTTGTTTTATATTTCCTGGCCGTCCCGTCGTTTTAATAAAAATGTCAATTTTGTCCCGGTTTATGTACTTACTTTTTCATGAATACAGAATATTACATAACCCCCGTCCCTTTTTTGCCATCCCAATGTCCCGTTTTTGTCTCGAGGAAATATGGTCAGCCTAGTCAGAGAGGACCTGAGGTTTTACGCGGGACCTGAACAATCTACGTATAAACGCGGAGGACGGTCATCCATCCAACTAGCTATCAAACTAAACTCGCTCAACCTCGCTAATCTAATGGAAGCAGTGTTCCAACGTGGCCATGAGGTAGCCCTAATCTATACTCGCTGTACTGTGTGTGAATGATAACAATGATGATAACTGCGTACCAAATAATATTATAATATATATATATATATAAATGTATATGTTGGTATTAAATTTTATTGACATACATTAGATGCTATAGCTGCTTTTTATCTTTCGTAGAGAGTGGTAATTTATATGTCAGGTACTTTTCTGTAACGCAGCAGGCGGCAACCAGATTCAAACTCGGGCCGTATCGTGGGTGGGACGAGTGGCGGCGGGCCAAGCCCACTGCCCGCTTTTCTCATTGAGGTACTCGTGTAATTTATAAAAAAGGTGTTATTTAATAAATAAAAAGTATAGCGTAGATATGGACCCCCCCTTTCCTTTTACGGCACGATATTTTCCAGGGGTTGAAAATATCATTTGGAAAGAGAAGTGGAGATGGAAGAGGTGTTCGCAAATATTAACTCGTTTTATTACCGTCAAAATCTTATAAAATTTAAGGCCAAAATTATAGCTTCAAAATTGATAAGTAATTTTTGTATATTTAAAAAGTTTTCTTAATACATTTTCGTGGGATAAGTGAGTCAAGCCGGCGGGCCGTTAGTTGTTAACTACTGCTGTAAAGTGTTAATGATAATTTTTATAATGATGCGGTATTAAGCTACAAATTTTAAGGAGAAATGTGCTACCAATTTTAATAAATTGGAATGTGAGCTCAGTAAAGCCCTCCCCATTCCCCCAAAAAATACTTATTGGCAGAAATTTTATAAAATAAATAATTTTCCCACCTTACGTTTCTTTTGCAGTTATTTTAGCGAGCCAATACTGAATTTTCCTATGTTTTTTCTGACTTCAATCAATAAAGTTGAATGACTTTCACAAACAATGTAGGTTTTTCGTGTCAAGTAGGCCATCTCGTTTATGGCTACGTCGCATTGTCGCTTCTGGTTGGAGCAGCGAGGTAAAGCGACAATGAATTTGTTCACTCGATGGATGGGTGACCGTTCTTTACGCATCCAGATGATATACCGACCCTTAGATGGTTCGGATTCCACGTAAAGCTGTAAGTCCTCTCCGTTACATGGCCTTTGCCGTTATGAGGGGAGTTAAATAATGATAACTTATTATTATTATTATTATTTCAGTATGAAGTAAAATAACGTTTAACATAAATATGAATTCCTTAAACGGCAAAAAAACCCTTACTTTTTTCACTTGGACTAAATATCACCATCAGGAAAGCAACTCAATTCATAAACAAGAAAGCTTGTCGCTACTGCATCGACCTGCAGACAAAAGGAGAGAGTAAGGACCCTTTACTACTTTTTTTTTTATTTATTAACTTTTATTATTAATAAAATAAATACATTAGTTTTACAATTTACAATGGCATAAATAATTGTGAAGCTCCACTATTTATTTTATTTAATTTGGCCCTTAAGCTTTAGGCTTTACTGGGCTTTACTTCCATATATATATATATATATATATATATATATTTTTTTATTTTTTTTTATTTTTTGTGTGTGTGTGTGTGTGTATGTATGTGTGTGTGTTTTTGGCTACCTTTAGAATCATCATCAATCTTTAAGATACATATGAAGCTCAACGCGATACGAGGATGTGTGTGGCGACATTATCTATCGCTAAAGTTTGACCTTTTTTCTCACTGAACATTAACTATACTGTAAAAAAAATAAATGGTTATAAAGAAAGTTAGGTTAGGTTAGGTTAGGTTATTTAGATTAAATGTGGAAATGTAAAATGTCTGTTTTGTAAGGTATCCACAGATGTTTGTGTTCAAATTTCCAATTAAATTTTATTAATAGCTGAACGATATACAGTATATATATATATATATATATATATATATATAGGGTGAACCAAATGTAGGTGGACAGTAAATGATAACGTTTATTTTGAGAATACATATTTAATTTTTTTGTATACTATAATACAAAATAAAATTTAAATAAATTTAGTTATAATATTTAATATAATAAAACACAAACACCATAGTTATAATGAACACCATAGTTATAATATAATATAACACAAACCGTATTCAACCTACTGTCCACCTACTTTGGTTCACCGTGTATATATACGTACACTATATATATATATATATTAGTTTATTAATTATTAATAATATCAAACCTGTTAGCAGCATAAGTGACACAACAATTAGTCTAACTATTTATAACCTCAAAATAAACAACACCTGAATTCCCTGAACTCTCTCTCTCCCTCTCTCTCTCTCTCTCTCTCTCTCTCTCTCTCTCTCTGCGAACCACAAATGCAATATTAGTGTGATTTATGATAAAACCAGTCAATATCTTTAATGTCCTTTATTTACCGAAGGTATATATATATATAATATATATATATATATATATAATTGTGTATGTGTAACGACAGGTGGACGCCAAATGAGGCTGGCTTTGGGGCGTTAAAACGCGTGAAATATCTTAAAACAATTTTAGAATGCGCGTTAAGTGTAGGCCGTAGCGAAAACAATTGATGTAATCACGTTATCTTATTACGATTAACAAAGGCTACAAATCAACTTTCATTTTCATTCGGGCTCACATTTTAAGCCTGTAAAGATTTTACTTGCAAATTAATTTTATATACTCGTGTGTGTGTGTGTGTGTGTGTGTGTGTGTGTGTGTGTGTAATTATATGGGAGTCGGAAAGTCTATTTCGTATAAACCTCATAGTACATGTTACGAAAGCAATGAATTGACACCCTCAAAAGAGTCGTTAGATTATGTAAAGTTAATGTAAATATAGAGAGATGTGGGTTGTTACTGTTAATGTCGACTCTGTGTAAATGTGACTCCTCTAATTCTAAATTTCGTCATAATATTTTTTCGTTATTATAGAAAATATAGTTTTAATTCTAATATGTTTTATTGCATTGAATGAGAACTTAAACTCTCGTCTTATCCTCGGTTGCATTCTCACCAGCTAAAATATTTATCATTTTCTCGCTTTATTTAAATGACGTGATTTATTATTATTATTATTATTATTATTATTATTTTCATTATTATTATTAATGAAAGCATTTTTTTAAAAAAACTAGTTTTCCCAGTTCATTACATTTTTCCGTCGTGTGAAATGCACGGGGCTGAGAATAATTTAAAACAGGTGGGCATTAACTCTGTTGCGCAGAAGGTTACTTCACGAATGGACATTAGGGTTCATACCAGACGATTTTATTTACTCTTCAGAAGATCACTACATGCATTACAAGGTTAAAAATTTCCAAAAAGCTAACATATTTCTTCCCTTACACACGCACACACATATATATATATATATATTATATATATATATATATTATATATATATATATATAATATATATATATACTTAAGCTGTAACTACAAGTGTTTTGGCATTGATTGTTTATATATATATATATATATATATATATATACACAAACTCAGAATGGTCCCCTGAGAAATTTATGTTAAACACAGACCGTGCATGGAACAAGGAACTCTTCTGGGAAAATTAAATCCACTATAGTCCGAATAAGTAATGGTAAATGACAAATACCATAGTTTTTCTTTTTCATGATGCTAGCCCGACGTGGGCAACGGGTCTCTCGCAAAGAGATCCATAAATATAGCTTCCTTGCAGATAGCTGGATCCTGTCTGCTTTGCAGATAGCTGGTGAGGGAAGCTATATTTATGGGATCTCTTTGCGAGAGACCCGTTGCCCACGTCGGGCTACCATCATGAAAAAGAAAAACTATGGTATTTGTCATTTACCATTACTTATTCGGACTATAGTGGATTTAATTTTCCCAGAAGAGTTCCTTGTTCCATGCACGGTCTGTGTTTAACATATATATATATATATAGAGAGAGAGAGAGAGAGAGGCGAATTTTGTAAATAGCTTGGGTTCTTGCATGAATTTGGATGATGCAATCTTGTGGGTCAGAGAGGAGGTTTGAGGTGAAATCTTGTAAATAACTGGGATTCTTTCTACAGTTTTAGTGTTATGGAGTTAAACATCACACTATGTATTTAGGGTGATTTTCATTGTATTTTGGACATGGATAACCTAAAAAGGCCATGGTAACTTTATCCTTGTATATTTTTTATGCGGGGAAAAACGCAAAAAAGTTCCCCTCTTCAAAGAGGAAGAAGAGAGCCAAAATCAAGGTCTAGGATTTTTCGAGATGCCTGGACACTGCGTTTGAGAGATTGCGGGTCATAGATAGAGGGGAAGATGGATTTAGAAAGATTTTTTCAAAGTTGACCGGTTGAATAGATAAAATATTAAAAATACCGATTAACCCTCGCGTTAGAGAGTTGGACAGAAAAAGAATGAAAGTGTCGCAAGTCGGGTACTGCGTGCTCTCCTTAAAGGAGGAGGCATGCAGTTAGAGAACTCAGAAGAGTGTCCGTTATAACAGCGATAGTAAAGAGAGAGTGAGGTAGTATTGCGGCGAAGAGATGAAACGAAAAGCCTTTGATTCCACCTCGTCAAGTAGAACTGTGTAGAATGAGCCACACCCACACATTAGAAGCGTACTCCATACAGGAGCGGACAAGATCCCCGTACAGAGACAGGAACTGAGTGGAAGTGAAGAATGCGGAGTCGATGCGGCACACCTAACCTCTGAGAAGCTGTTTTGGAAAGAGAATATACGTGATCTTTCCAGGAAAGGTCACGAGAAAAGGAAACACCAAGAATGTTAAAAGAAGAGGAAGGATTGAGTTTTGTATTGTTGAAAGTAAAAGGATAGTCCGTCGTGTGGGAGATTGAGACGAGTAGACAGATGAAGGAACCGAGAGTTTGAGACATTGAAAGCAACGAGGGTTACTCTGCCCCAACCAGAAATGGCAGAAAAATCAGAGGTCAGGTGCACCATAGCCGTCCTACGCGAAGCATGGACTGACTGTTGAGAGGGACGCTTTGTGAAGTAGGTGGAGAAGTGCGGAGTGGAATCATCGGCATAGGAGTGGATAGGGCAGGAAGTGCAACTTAGTAGATCAGTGATAAATAAAAAGAAAAGAGTGGGGGACATGACAGAACCCTGAGGAACACCACTGTTAATAGCTTTAGGAGAACAGTGGCCATCTACAACCGCAGCTATAGATCGGCCAGAAAGGAAGTCAGAGGTGAAGGCACAGAGAGAAGGATAGAAACTGAAGGAGGGCAGTTTGGAAATTAAAGATTTGTACCAGATTCTCTTAAAAGCTCGTGGTATGTCCAGCGCAATAGCAAAGGTTTCACCAAAATTCCGAAAGGAGATGACCAAGAGTCAGAAAGATACGCAAGAAGATCGCTAGTCAAGCATTCCTTGCAGAACCTATGCTGCCACTCTGAAAGAAGATTGTGAGAAGAGAGGTGTTTAGGAATCTTCCTATTAACGCATTCATCGCCAGCATTTTTACAATATTTTACTCAACTACAAACAAGGTCTGTCCAAAAATTAAAAAAAAAATAAAACTAAAGATATCTCTAAACAAAATATACCAAAATAAAGCATAACGTTTACGTTCAAGACGAGATTTCTCGTCTTTAGCGGCCAACTTATCTGTGTCAAAAGACGAGATTTCTCGTTTTTGGCGGTGAATGTGTTAAGGATAGATTAAAAAAAACTTTAGAAGGGCAAGAAATCAAGTCAGTTGGATGATAGTTGGAGGGTTGAGAGCGATCACCTTCTTTGGGACAGGGTGGATGAAAGCGAACCTCCAGCAGGAAGGAAAGTACCAGATGAAAACCAAAGACGAAAGAGTTTGCCTCGGCAGAGTGTCAGCACAGAAGCACAGTTCTTGAGAACAACGGGAGGAACACCATCAGGAACACCATCAGGAACACCATCAGGACCGTACGCCTTCCTAGAGTTGAGCCCAGATAAGGCAGAAAGAACATCTTTGGAAGAGATTCCAATTTCAGACATAATAAAATCAGAGGGAGGAGGAGATGGAGGAACAACACCGGAATCGTCCATGGGAGTTGGAGACGAAAGTTTGAGCGAAGAGTTCAGCTTTATCGGGAGAAGTGACAGCGACTGAACCTTCGAAATGGAAAAGAGTCGGGGAAGAAGCAGTAATAAAGTTGTTGGTGAGGTTCTTGGCTAGATGCCAGAAAGAACGAGAAGAATTAGAATTGGATACGTTTTCACATTTTTTCTCACGAAGGAATTTTTGGCGAGTCGAAGAACAGATTTTGCACGATTCCTGGTAGAAATATAAACTAATTGATAGTCAGGAGTTGGATGGCAACGGTACCTTCTGAAAGCCCGTTGCGGATAGCATTAGAACAAGCAAAGTTAAACCAAGGTTTTTTTTTCATTAATAACAGGAATAAAATATGGAATATACGCCTCCATGCCCGAGAGGATCATCTTCGTGATGCGCTCAGCATACTCACAGAGGTCCCGGCTACAGAAGCAGTAATCATTCCTTGGGAAATCAGAAAAGTACTGCCTGAGGGCCTCCCAGAGCCGCCGAGAGCTGCCCCGGGCCCCGGGGAAGGATTGGTATATGGGCCCCCCTGTTTACTCAGTATTTTACTATGAATGTTTATTGTGTACATAACAAGCAAACTGATTTTATGTCCAAGTCACTATTCAAAACATACAGAATATGAATAAACAACTCAGAAGAAAATTACCATTTCAGTTTTTTAATCAATTATATTAATTGTATCACCATACAATTTACAAATGCAGTCCTAGTCCATGCAGGCAAGACAATTGTTTACTACAAGATTTTCATAATTAGAAGTTTACTTTCTTTGCCTTCTCTCTAGCAAAGTGGTAAATGATTCTGATGAAATTTAAAGTACGGGCTAACTGGCTTTCAGTTACAATGGTTCCCAGATCTGTCAGTCGGTCTTGGGCATTGGTGGACCGCAGATAATACTTTATCCGTTTCAGTTTGACTATGATAATCTCTATAAAATGTATGTTCATTAATTATATGTCCTCTCTGTTATTTAATCAATTACTTTATTAATATTTTTAGATTTTATCTCCCCTCTTTCCGAGCCCCCTAGAGGTCCGGGCCCAGGTGATTTTTCCACGGTATCCCCACCCTGTCGGTGGGCCTGGGGCCTCCCAATCAGTGGCGCCAAAGTACCAAAGTTTCCAAAGGTGAAGTACTATAGCAATGAAATAAAGAATATAGGACTATGGTGGTGAGTAAACTTTAGAACGACCCTGTTTCGACTGGAAGTCACGTGGTTCAATTCCTTTTAAACTATTTTCATGATCCCTCTTCTTAGTTTAATCTTAATTCGTGTTTCGTATATTGCACCACGGTTCGACTCTTCTTTAGTCTTTTTTTAATCTTCTCCGAAATTCGGCTACGAAGCTATTAATCGCCAGAGTCGAAAGGATGCATTAGATGGTGTCAGTGCCAAGTGCCGTTCATGTCAGAGAGCCAACCAAAGAACCAAAGGGATTTTCCGAAACTTCATTTATTAATAAATTACTCATAGCAATTTTTAGCTTATACAGTATATATATATATATATATATATATATATATATATATATATATATATATATATATATAAAAGTTACCAGTTACTCATTTATTTACGTTTGCTCTAATTACTTTTAAATATAAAAAAAAACCATTCGTCCAATTTGTAAATTGGGAAACCATCAATTATATAGTAGTTATGAGGCCTATATAAGCTCCCCCACTTTTTCCTCACCCCGTTTTTTTTACCCTGTCTGAACAGGTGTATGCCGTCATTGTAACACGTTGACTTATCACCTGAAGAGAGATGTATGCATGGCTTGAGTCGCCTCTCTGCTCTACTTTCTCGTCGCCATTTCCTCGTTCGTTTGCTTCTTTTTTCTTTTATAATGTCCGTTTTTCCGCTTCCCTTACGGTGATACCTCGTGCTGGCGAGGTTTAGTGACGTCGGATCCGTTCAGTTAGTTGAATGAGTGACCGCCCTCCACGTTCACATGATCTACAGACCCGTAAATAGCTTTGATCCCGAGTAAAGCCGCGGCGGTCCCCTTCATCGCACGATCGTTGTCATAACGGAGGAGGTTAAACCACCCCTAAACGTTCATTCTTTTATCTATCGACGATCTATTAAGAGAATGTGATTTCCATCATCGTAAAGAAAAAAAGATTCGTTATTTATTTTAATTAAAAGAAACGCGCGGGCTATTTAATCGATCTATTAATAATGTATTTTCTTTGAAATCCACGTCTTCCTTCGTAGTTAAAATCACGAGTGTGCTTTTTTAAACAATATTCTTTCTTGGTTTTTTATTGGCCATTTCTATACAATAAATATTTGTTTTAATCGCATTTTTTGTAATTTTAGTTTTATAAATAAACTCATTTTTCTCTCCTTTTGTTCTTTTGGAATATAAGCTATTTATCGTATGTTGACTATAATATTAAATACTGTACCCATTATTTTGCATTCTCATCCCTATTAAACGTTTGATTATACAGGGTGTCCCACTTTAGTCACATTTCATGAGAATAATTGAACGCGCATTCATCATCAATTTGGGTATACGAACGCTTCATCTGAAGTGTGACACAGGATGTATTAATGAAATGCCTTGTGTGTGTGTGTGTGTGTGTGTGTGTACTCGTAACATTTGCGATTCACTCATAGTTCGTTGAAATTTATTATAACGTCATATCCCATTTATGTCATTCATGATAAACAAAAACAAATGACGAATCAACCAAATGATGCTTTCATCAATAATTGCACTTCAAAAAATGTTTCTAAACGACATGAAATCTCTTAACTATCTCGATTTCAGGTTATGAAACGGGAAAAGAATTATTCGTAAATGCGATTCTCTCGCCATTTTGTTTTTCCTATTTTGGGCGCGATTTCATATCTCAAATAATGAAATTAATCATTTGGTTTATTGCAACTTTCATAAACAATGTTATCAACGCGTGTATACAGCTACATGGCCAAACATTTTGCAGCCCCCTAAAATTTCTGGGAAAGAGATATACGTAACGTATACCTCTAAATATCATTGAGAGGATATGCGGAGTCATTGATAATGTACTAGTAGGCTAAAGTCAAGCATACTAGTAGGCTAAAGTCAAGCGTACTAGTAGGCTAAAGTCAAGCGGTAATGGAGTCACGGGAGAGCGAAACAGCAGGCTTCATTTTGCCGCTGCCAATAATGTATTTTATGCACAACCACAATTTTTTTTTTTATATTAGCGTGACATTATGGTTAAAAATAACGTTGTTGTATAGTAACAAAAAGATTGAGCTCTTTATTTTTAAAAACTACAGCGTAACAATTTTAGTAACGGGGTGACCAAAATGTACTGCATTTTTGGAGGGGTTTAAACAAAATCCCAACGTGCTCTTCGTGCTGCAAATAAACATTGATAAATTAATCGAGTTTTAAACAACAGTTTAAAGTATATCATGACTGAATATTGAGACAAAAAATATTATTGCTGTTGCAGCATCAAAAAAGCTCGATTATAAAATTAAATTTTGACCACCGATCTTCACCTCCCCTTGACTTTACTCAGTAATATTTTTTAAGATTTGTGAACTCACCTCGGAAGAATTTGGTTCAATTTTAAATGAATTATACTTTTTATATTAAATTTAATATATATATACTAGGGTGGTCCTTAAAATCCAACTTCTGGATTTTGTTCCTTTCATATGGAAACCGCATTGCGCAAATTTGGAGAAAACTCCAAAAGTTATTCTGAGGTTGTACCAGAATGGCTTAAGTTTTTCGCCATGTGGACCCTGAGAGAAGTGACATAAAGCGCATTATCGCCCACCTTCTAGGGAAAACTGGGTGCATATTAGTCCTCAACGGAGGAGTGTCATGGCCGAGGGGTATCATGGCAAACCACTCATTATCGTCTGGTCAGACTTTCTTGACCCTCCTTTCTTGACCTTCCTTTCAATCCCTTCCTTGTGTCTAAAAATCTCAGTGTCTAAAACACTATTAAAATATCACCGCGAATTTTTAATATTTTCATAATGGCGGTTATTAACTTATTACTACGTGAAATTTTCAGCTGAAAGCTCGTTTGGTAAAGCTAATTTTGGACTTTAAGAAGTAATTCATTACTATTAAGTTTTATATATTCTATATTACTAGCACATTGATGGTACTGCTCCGTCGACCTCGTAACAAACGCATCAATGCCGAGTCTGAAAGGTTTAGTGGTGCGTGGTTTGTCGGTGTTTCATCGGCTCGACACTCATCACTGCCTACTGGGAGGGCAAAGCGGCGCTGGTCTTCCGTATATTTCCGTGTTTTTTTTGTTGTCTGGCGGACTTGTGCAATTTTTCCTTTTTAATTTTTACTTTTTCTTATCCTTATAATTAATCAAAGATTTTTTCTTTCCATTTTGCAAAATAATTTTACAGGTATTTTAAATACATACTGAACATGTGTTTTTTTTAGCTGACATTTGTCGCGGAATTTACAGTATTTTTAAAAGTTTTTATTCTTTTAATTTACTTTATATATATATATAATATATATATATATATATATATTATATATATATACTGTAAATGCAGGGTGGCAGGGTGAGAGAAAAGTCCTTAAGGATTTTATACATACACATAATTTGTTAATAATAAATAAATTCCAATGATATCACTGCAGTGTAGCGATACTTTTCAAAGCAATTATACAAGGCCAAGAATAACCCAAGGTTGAACAAGAAGTCTCTCTCTCTCTCTCTCTCTCTCGTTTATTTATCCTCAGTTTTATTCTAAAAAAAAGATTGTTTGCAATATCTGAGTTTGGGATTTAGATTTTCATCCACTGAAATGTCAGATGTACGATGCTCTGTTTGAAATCAGCTAAGAAACTGAAAAAGAAACTATACCTATCGAACTAACTAACTAACTAGTTAGCCAATATATATATATATATATATGTAAAGAACGACGCTTGTATAGAAGAACGTTCCGCACAAGATGAGGAGGGAGAACGAACAAATGAAAAATGAGGTAACCACCCTGGAATCGAACCCGGGATTTTCCGATTGCCGGTCAGATATGCTAACCACTACACCATGGGCCTCGATTAATAAGAAGTCGTAATTCTCCTACATTTGTTCGTTCTCCCTCCTCATCTTGTGCGGAACGTTCTTTTCTTCTATACAAGCGTCGTTCTTTACATTAATTATACTGTGTGTTGTTTGCAGTTAAAAAAAAAAAATATATATATATAATACTTTATTTTCAACGCAACCTATATATAACGTGTCTTCAAAAAGGTAACGGGCAAACATGTTTAAAAATACCTGTGTGTTTACAGAAGATAAAGCCTTCTCTCCTTTTCAGGTCCGTAAATTAAAGAGGTAAATTTAGAATTTCATCTCAAAAACCAATTGAAGAGAGACAAGCAGCTGTTTCTTTCTATCTTATTTACCAGACAGCTTGCCACCAAACTCATGATAATGTTCAACACCGAGAGACACTACTGTAGTGTGTGTGTGTGTGTGTATATATATATATATATATATATACTATATATTGCTTGAAGGTAAACTATTTAGAGAGTTGTTATCACTTGAATTTATGATGAGACATTTTTCTTGAGACGTTAGATATGTTTTCGGCTTTAGTAGAAAGAATGTGGCATCTGTTTAACCTGATCCAGGGACTGTATCCCATTCCGACTGGTAATAATTAAGCGATGTCACTGGATTATTTGCAGACAGTTATCAACTTCAATTTCTGTTCCTAAATGACCTCCTTACTAAATAATGTATAAAAATAGGTTTAAGGTCGAAATTTTTTATCTTTGTTTATGTAAATTGAGAAATGGAGGTTTTACTTTGAAAATGGAGATTGACGATGAAAATCCGACAGTTGGCAACCTAGTTGTTGTTGTTGTTATTGTTGTTGTTAAACGCGTGTGACTTAACCTCCGTACTGACAGCCAGAATGGTAATTTGGTAGAGGGGACCTACGGCTTAGTTAACGTGAGGTGAGATTCGAATCACAGTCGCTATATCCTCTGAACCTAGACCCACTAGCGTACATAAGGGGGGGGGGGGGCAGGGGCCCTGTGACACTCCCCCCCCATTGCATTTCCTGATTCTAAAACCGACTATTAATAAAAACTGTATGAAAACTATAAATTTGGAAAAGATAGTAGGAGTAATGACGATGATCAAATATTGATAATATGAAGAGTATTCGAGCATAATGGAATGGAAAATTTAATATTCAGTCAGTGTCAAAATGTGACCACAAAGATGTCAATTTATCGATCAATAGATATGATCAAAGGCATTTAAACACTGTTCATCGCTCTTACTTTGTGCATTTCATCATTATTTTGGAGAGCCGACAATTCGCCCCCCTCCCCTTTTAAGCAAATCTTGCGTACGGCCCTGATTTGTAGTGGGCTTGGCTATGGATAGTCGTCTATACGTGCATTCAAAGCTGTTATTCAGTTTTCGTCTATCCAAAAAACGTAAACAAAACAGATGTATGAACGCGCAACCTCTCTACCCATTGGCCAAGGCTAGTAGCGAGTTACGTCGTGGGCTCGTGGCCAAAGTCGTAACACCGCTTCCCGTCGATCAGCGAAGCTAATCGACATTGAGTCTGGGTCGTAGTTGAATGGGCGACCGTCCTCCACATCCATATTATGTAGCAACCCCGCGTTTGGGAGCCCACTTAAAGCTGTAGGTACCCCCCGTCATATGACCTTAGATATCGCGAAGGAGGTTAAACAACCGGATCAAACAAATATAGGCTACGACCTTAACTATGACCAATCACAAAACTTCTTCGTTTGCATTGTTGTTTCTTTGCAAAGTGAAGTATCGCAAACAGTTTGATTTCATTCTATTGAAAATGGATACATACTATGGAGAGCAAGTGCGGCAGATGTAGAATAACAAAATTCTAATAAATGACACCTTAATTGTTTTCATATTTAATCATGAGGATTATTTCAGTTTCATTTATTATTTAAGTTAATTACGCGCGCGCCCACACACACCTATACACACACACACCCACACACACCCACACCCACACACGACAAAATCCAAAAGAAAAAATTAAAATTACTTCTATTCTTTTCCTTGAGGTTTTTTTGGATTTTCTCAAATTATTTATATAGCATAGTGTTGGGATTCACCAATATATATATATATATATATATGAGAGAGAGGTGGGGGGTGGGGGATCAAATGAATTGTGTACGAAACAAATAAACAGACACAATAATTATTGTAACGCTTTTTTGCTTGAATTATGCAATTTAGTTATTAGCTGAAGTTAAATAAATAATGAACGTTGGAGGTTGTTTTTGCGAGTGTCGGTTAATGGGACAATTAAATTCGTAAACAATTTTAGCTGAAAGAGATTTCACGTGACTTTTGGTATCGTTTCAAATGTTCAAACAAATGGATTCGTTTGATTTTTTCGTTTTTTAATGAGTCTCTTTAAGGATATGAACCGAATTTAGTTTGTGTATATGGCTGTATAGCGACATTGAAAAGAAGGATGGAGGGATGGAAGGTTACGCATAGTTATGAAAAATGCTATTTGGTCAAAATCTTATTTGATGTGTTTGTGAAAGGCATATATTGTTATATGTACATTATTGTACAGTCTTCTTAAAGTACTGTCCTGAAACCCCATGTTCAATTAAGAAAACTAATATATATATATATATATATATAATATATAGATGCACACCCACAAGGGAAAATTATATGATGCACACCCACAAGGGAAAATTTATTTTACGTGTTCAATTTTGAAAGTAAATCTCATATATATATATATATATATATATATTATATATATATATATATATATCATTCCCAATTTTTTTAAAATCGCCTTTTGACGTCAGAAGAGCGAATATGCAGTATACAGTAATAATAATAATAATAATAATAATAATAATAATAATTATATTTTGTGCTTACTTCATTTAATGTTTTATATCTTAAATCAAGATAAAAATGTTTTCAAATCTTGTTTATGTTAGTGAATGAATTAGTTTTTTACTTTGAAGAAATGCATATTGCAATCAAGTCGATGAAATAATTCCTCGAACAGCTTTTAAGACACTTATTTTAACAGCCGAACAAAATTTTATTTCGTTGCGTTCTTGGTATAACTTCAAGGTCGATTTGTTTAAGGCCAAACGCTTTAATTCTAAGACCACTTTCATTTTCTCGGTTTTCCTTTTGATTATCCCCTTCCGTTCATACGACAGACGACAAACCGAGTTAAGAGTTTTATTTAATCCGAGTTTCAGTACGTACTTTATAAATTGCGTACGCTCGATAAACCGTACATTAAACCATGTACGATTCTAATATATTATACGATACCTCATGTTTTATTGTAGTTTGTACTTTTATTTCATGTGCTTTTGCTACTTAAGTACAAAATGTAATGGAATCTCTTCCGTTTTTTGTCTCGTAGACGCGTTTGTTTAAATGTACTTCATTAGGTTTTTGTTAGTTCTTCATTGAATATAGGCCCCGGGAAAAAAGTCTCAATATATATATATACAGGGACGTAGGCAGGGGGTGGGCTACGGGGGCTTCAGCCGTCCCCGAAATAAAATCATAGGTTTGATATTTCTATGCATTATTTATGAGTAAGTACGCCATGCCAAGTACCTTCAGCACACATATATATATATATATATATATATATATATAATACAGTACAGGGTGTCCCAGAATTAACTATCTGTTTCAATGAAATCGGACAAATTTTTTAAAAACACACTTTTATTTATGTTTATCATGTTTAATATGTGTTAAAAATGTATAAATTTCTAAATTTTTTTCATAATTTTATTTTCATAATTTTGTCATTATCTGGTCCAATGAAAGACCGTCTGAAGTCATAGAATGGCAAAGAGACTCTCCAAAAGTTAACGTGTGGCTTGGAATGACCAAATCCAAAATTTATGGCCCATTCTTCTTTGCGGAAGCAACTGTAACAGGTACCGTCTACCTTGATATGCTTCAGCAGTTTCTCGAACCACAGCTTCTTGATGATGGCATTCTTGATAATGTTGTGTTTCAACAAGATGGAGCACCATGTCTTTATGCTCTAATTGTTCGAGAATATCTCAACAGACGCCTTCCGAATCGGTGGATTGGACGTGGAGGACCTCGACCTTGGCCTCCGCGTTCTCCGGATTTGACACCCCTGGATTTCTTTGCATGGGGTTTCATAAAAACAAAGGTTTATCGCCAAAAGATCAATAGTTTAGCTGAACTTAAAGAACGCATCCAGTTGGCAGCAGGGTTGTGGAGTCGGTCCAAAATTTTCCGACTCCGACTCCGACTCCACACATTGTAAAAATTCGACTCCGACTCCGACTCCGACTCCACACATTGTAAAAAATCTAAAAATCCGACTCCGACTCCTCACATTTTAAATATACGACTCCGACTCCTCTAGTGTTTCACTCTATAATTATCATAATAATAAGACATTTCATCACCACCACATGAATCGTCAGGTTACTTTCTAGGATAAGGGAACATTCAAATATTAAGAAGGATATTGACTTGTAGATATTATCATATTAAGGGATTTTTATTTTTTCCAATAATATATATATATATATATATATATATATATATATATATATATATATATATATATATATAATGAAAAAGATTCTCTTAAACATAATTAAGGTCTAACCAGTAGTAGTGCTACTTAAAATTGAATAACCCTTCTTAACCTAGTGGCTATAACCAGGGTTGTGGAGTCGGTCCAAAATTTCCGACTCCGACTCCGACTCCACACATTGTAAAAATTCGACTCCGACTCCGACTCCGACTCCGCCCTGAAACGTGCGACTCCACGACTCCGACTCCACGACTCCGACTCCGACTCCACAACCCTGGTTGGCAGTGCGGGAGATAACACCTGAAATGCTTCAAAATGTGTTTCGCAGCGCTGAGGATAGATTTGAAATTTGCAGAGATAAAGACGGTGCACATGCTGAAACTTCTCAATAAAGTTTTGACTTATGATTTATAAATCTATTTGTTTTTGTATCATAATTTAGTAATAAACACAAAATTATGTCAGTTTTTATTAAATTTGTCCGATTTCATTGAAATAGATAGTTAATTCTGGGACACCCTGTATATATATATATATATATTTTTTTTTTTTTTTTTTTTAGTTCAGGAAGAACCGATTCGCCTCTATTTAAAGGGCATATCTCAGCGGAAAAACAAAGAAAAAGTGAGAGGAAAGACAGAGGAAAAAGAAAGGGTGGAGGGGACAGTCGAAGTGGAAAAAGACCAAGGATGACAAGGACTGCAGGGTCGAGCCCCATCATCCTTGGGTGCTAGGGCCGGGAGGGCGCACGTGAAACCTCCAGGAACAAGCACGTACAAACGAGCACAAAGAGCACTCAAGAGCACGAGCTTAGAACCCCCTTGCGGGGACATATATATATATAGAGAGAGAGAGAGAGAGAGATTCATATAAAAGTTTAAGAAAACGTAGTAGTTCCAAAATATGAATCTGTTAATAATATATTAAGTGCTTATACAGATTAAAAATGAATTTTGCCTCAGACATATCAACAAGCAAAAATTTGACACGAAGGTTAGATGCAGGCTAAAAACGGAAGGCCGCAAGTGACGTCACACACACACACACACACACACAAAATTTTCGCTTGAATAATTAGAGGTGAATAAAACATCATCTTTATACTGTTGTAATGGGGATTCCTATTCGCGTGTAATAATGAGAGGAGGGGAGGACGTACACTTTTATGGCCTCTTTCATATGAACCATAAAAGAAAGAAGGCAACAATGGATGGAGGTCACTTGGTTTTATATGAAAGAAAAGAAAATTCAGCTTTTTTTTTTTCTGAAGGACGTCTTCTCAATATTTACATCTCTCTCTCTCTCTCTCTCTCTCTCTCTCTCTCTCTCTCTCTCGGGACGATTTTAAAAGTGATTCAAGTTTTAGAATGGTCAGTAAAATTTAGTAAGTGTAAACTTTACACTTACTAACATAAATTTTACTGACTCAGCCCGGCAGAGCTGGGCACTTGCGTTTTTTTGCGCGTTTTTTTGCGGTACTGCGGTACTACTACCGCACTACCAAACCGGTACCGCATAACGCAGTACCGCAAAGGATCGCTGAAAGTACAGCAGTACCGCTACCGCATTCAAATTTCCCGCGGTACTTTCCGCGGTACCGACCAACACGGTAGTACCGCAGTACCGCAGTACCGCAAAAAAAACCGCAAGTGCCCAGCTCTGATTTATTATTAAATTTAATTTACTGTCTGTAAAGGTGATGTACGCGTATATTACGAGACGAGGAGAGAGTGTCGGACGTAATTTTTGAAAGAGAGAAAGAGCAACAAGTTATTTTTAGCCTTGACTCGAACATTTCTGAGAATTGTGTATATAAAGTCGAAACAGATTTAATAAAGTTTTGAGTTTTATTCTATGAAATTGTTTAGCAGCATAAATCTAATTCCGTCATTCTCTCATTCATTAGTTCATAATTGAACTGTAGTTCAGAATGTATAATTAATTTATATTCATTTTAGTTTTGTATTTTTTGAAAACCCAAAAAAAATAAAAATATTTCGTTTCATGCAGAAATGACCTTGAAACAAGTTGGTTAAGTGGAGAGATAGTTTGAAGGCTTAAAATCTTGAATAGAGTCGATATCGTCCAAAGGGAAAACCCTTTCGAGACGGATAATTATTATTAGGAATATAACCAGAAGAAATAATTATGGTCTCGAGTATTTAGAAATAAGAAATTCCAATGAGAAGAGAAACAAACATTGATGCAACGATATCAAAACCAAATGCTTCATATTTCAATTTCAACATTTAATAACTACTTAACGTAAATGGTTGTAGTGAAGGGACTGATTGTGACAGCTTTGAAGTTGTTGTTGTTGTCGTTTTTATTATCGTCGTCTTTAATAGGTTACACCATTGGCGTACCAAATGTAGCCAGAAAAGTACCATTAGGTTAGCTCATTCATTTTGACGGACGCGAGTTTCGAAATTATTTTAACTTTGCTTTTAAATATGAGTAATTTTTACGGTTCCATTCACTTCTTCGTAAATATTTCGACATTTTACCGATGTTCATTAAACTTTCGAAAAATGTGAAAAATTACGCAATGTTTAACTAATATGTAAATTCTTTTAAATATCGAAGCCAACGTAGTTTTTGCGGTCTCGCAGCAGCTAGGCTTTGTAATCTCGGATTTTGATAGTGAATCACATTATTAATTATTAATGTAAAATCTACTCTTTCCTTTTCTTTTCGAAAATTGAAGGTAATAATGAGTTTTCTGTAAAAACTGATGTATTTGTACTTTCCCGTAAAAACTGAGGGACTTTTTTTTAATTAGGTCACACGAAGGGTAATTTCAAATTTGTTTAAGACAAAAAGTGAAGGAAACCACGGAACATACATTGTCTCTCTTTCTGATACATTTCTGAACGGGAGTTATTACCGCAGTTCATTCGTTCACAGTGCAAAAGAATTTATAAACTTTTTTGAGATGAGGTAGGGTGATGCACCATTTCAGATTTTGCGGTGAATGAATGAACTACGGTGATAACTCGCGTTCAAAATTGTATCCGAAACGGAGACTATGTATTTTCTGCGGTTTTCTTCACCTTTTGTCTTCTGTCTTCAGCAAATTTGAAATTACCCTTCAGTGTGACAAGTTGTAGGTTTTTCCACAGGGTGACTTTCCAAACAAAAATTTAGTCGGCTCATACACGTCTTGACAAACCTTTTTCATTTTAAGTTTGTGAGATAATTGAAATGATACCCAATCCACACTCTCATTCTTATCAAAAATTGTGGTGAAACTCGGATAAAATATTTTGAAGTACCCCCCCCCCCCCCAAAACCCTCAAAAACTAAAATTCTAAAAGAGAGAAAACATTCAAAACATTAAAATTTTAAGTTAGAAAGGGTAAAACACACACACACACACACACACACACACTGAAAAACTAAAACCGGCTAAAAATGTATATCGTATTTGAAAATCAGGAGCCCTGCTGGTACCAGAAATTCATTCCGTAATAGATCTTGGATCTTGGTATGGAAAGATGTTTTCGCTTTCCATATCATGGGAAAACTGCATATGATAGTATTGTTTGTACTATCAGAAACAACTGCAGAACGTAAGAATAGTCTTATTAGATTATAAAAGAACCAATTTTTAGTTATGTAAAAGGCACAGAATTTGTAGAAATCTGTGAATGAATAGTAGCAATGTCTAATGCTGAAGAACAAATAAGGGTCAAAAACAAACTTGATATAAACTTATATTCAAATATACTCTCTCGAACAAAGAAAATTTTAAAATCTATAGATACCCATAAGGAAATAAATAGTATCTGAATACTTATATATATGAAAATGAAATGAAAATGAAAGGGTTTATTGGCAGACTATATAGTCCATATGACAAATATTATTAATACAATGACAGTTCACATGCTAAGGATAAAAATATATACAATTGATTAGAAATAATACTGTAATGTCGAAGTTAAGTGGAGCTACAGACAGACGTTTTCGTACCAAGAAGTCCATAGCTTAGAGGATAAACGGCAGGACTCATGGATAGCTTGGATAATCTGGTTGGTTGATTTTTTAATTCTTTGCGTTAGACTGTATTGAGCACGTCTTGTTACCTCCGGGAAGCTCGGGACATTGCGGGTAGCAAACATTTGCGAACCTGAACATCTCGGGGGGTAATTTATGTAAGTCTAAAAGACCTGTTGTACAACAAATTTAGGTTCTGTCAGAACCTTTTTTAATTCACCCAGAGTTCCTGTCCGTATATATTACTGTAGAAAGTACGAAAGAGAGTGTCTTTAGCTTCACTTGTACAGAACCGAAAGTTCCTTATAGTCCTATTCGCTTTAGCACAAAGGCTTCGAGATTGCTTTCTTATATCTGAGTTATCACTCAAGGAGCTCGTGATAGTTTGACCCAAGTACTTAAACTCTTGTACTTCCTCAATTACTTCACCTTTCATTTTAAACCAAATATCAGCTGGCTGAATATAGCTTTTAGGATGAAATTGCATGACCTTAGTTTTTGTAACATTAAAAAGAATATCAGTTTCTGTGAATACACTTCGCAGACTTTTAGTAGCCGATCCAGACCTTTAACAGAGAAACTTATTAACACCATATCATCGGCATAAACTAAGTTATTTATCCTTGTGTTATCTATACAACATCCCACTGTTGCCTCATTAAGTGAAGAGTTAATCCGTCAATATACACATTAAACAGCATAGGAGAGAGCAAGGAACCTTGTCTCACCCTGCAAGAGGAGCCAAATCATTCGGATAGTACATTGCCCCTAACGGTAAAAGATTGGTGGGAATACCAAAATTTCAATAAATTTAATATGTACATGGGAACCTTCCTGTCTTCTCGTTTTTTAAATAAAATATTGTGGTTTACTCTATCATATGCCTTACTTATATCTAGGAAACAGCTATAAATAGTTGAATTACTGTCAATGCATTTAGAAATAGATACACAGGTCACTTGAGTGGGACCTTTTAAATAAAACCAAACTGATTAGGAGATGTGCAATTGCATAGGTAATCATTTAATCGGAGTAACAAGAGTTTTTCTAGTAGTTTCGAGAAGCAGGAAGCGACAGCAATAGGCCTGTAATTATTGCTGGACAAAATGTCTCCATACTTATTTTGATCAGGGGCAAGATATATGGTGGTGGTATATATATATATATATATGCGCCTCGGTGGTGTAGTGGTTAGCGTCGCTGACTACGAATCCATCGGCCCCGGGTTCGAGACCCGACGGCAGCCGGCGCGCAACAAAACCCAGCTGTCATTCTTTCACACAATAAAGAAAGTGGTTGGTAGATAAATGGGTACCCTAGGTGGCCTAGTGGTTAAGACGCTGTGCTGCTGATGGGGCGTGGCTCGGATTCCACGTTAAACTGTAGGTCTAAGGTGGAGTGAAAAGCTTGACCTTCGTCAGAATGAATAATTCGGGCGGAAGCTAACCAAAGATTAACCAAGGTGTGTGTATATATATATAAATACCATTCTCAGCATTTAGATAACCTAAGTGAAAAAGTACGTTATTCGTCAATGAAGTATTAGGTCCATTCTTATATCCGAGATACTGCATCTATGCCAGCGAGAAAAAACATTTAAGTAACTTGTTTATGCATGATTTAACGTGTTTAGAGAGTGCAGCTTTTCATTCTCAGCTCTTCTTTGCTGGATCGTATTCATTAATTTTCAACAAACTAGGAAGTACTAATTTTTCTCGAGTGATGACAACAGCAAGTGACGGAACACGTATGTCGCGGTGAGTTATGTACAGTCGATTAAAAAAAATTATGTGAAATTCTACGTTCTTTACGGGACTAGAGAACTTTTTTAACCGCCTGTATCTTCGATTTCAGCCAACGTCCGTAACTCAGTTGGTAACGCCGTTTCCCTATAAGCAAAGTGAGGATACTGAGGTTGCGGTTTCGAATCCCGATGTTGCTGGTAACAATAATACAGGAGCTAGAGTTGGCCTGAGCGCTGCGTCAGTTTCAGGCCCTCCTCATTCATTAAAATATTGTTCATCGGTTTAAGTAGTTGGAATAAATGGGACAGTGTATCCTGACTATTGGAACCAATGTTACTTATATAGAAGTATATATTCTGGTTTATTGGACATACGGCCTACCTTATTCTAAAAAAAAAAAAAATCCTGTTACCAAACATGTAACACTTTTTTATGGGTTACAGTTATATATATATATATATATATATATATATATATATTATACACACACACACACGTGTGTATATATATATATATATATATATATATATATATATATATATATATATATATATACATATATATACACACGTGTGTGTGTGTACTTGAAAATATTTTAACATTTCTTAAAACGTTAGCTTGTATATAGTATCGAATTTTAAGTTTAAAAAAATCTTTTTAAATAAGTTATTTCAGTTGCATTCATACCTGAAAATTACTCATAAAATTCCCCATCAAAAGCCACTAATTTTAATCTTATTTTTAAAGAGTGAAAGTAAAGAATGGATCACCCGAAGATCAGGGTCCCCAGCCTTCTTTAGTTAGCCTTATTATAAGGCTAACTAACGAAAATATCACGACCTAACCTAACCAATCGTTAGGTCAACTGTACGCCCTTGACGATTGGTTAGGTTAGGTCGTGATATTTTCGTTAGTTAGCCTTAAGTAAGAAACGGCAGAGAATGCTTAACAAACATACAAAAATATTTGATATTGATCCCATAATATGGCAATACTTGAATGTTGCCTAGACATAATCTAGCTTAATCGGCTAATATTCAGTTTGGGGACCACTAAATATTAACCAATTAGGGGAGATTAGGTTGATTTGGCTAGTAATTATGGACTGTCTCCGAACTGCGTCCGGATAATTTACCGAAATATTGCCTGCCCCGCGCCCCGCATCGCTACGTGTTTTAGAAAACGGCTGTAGTTCGTGTGTTTGCCCATTATTTAATACCACAATGAACTAAAATTGTCGTGATAAAACAATTGGAATTATTTTAATTTCTAGAACTCTTTCTTGACGTCATGAAATTAATTTCAAATTTATCCGCATGATGATGTACACGTAAATCTATAATAAAGAACGTTCTTATCAATGATTTCCCGCGGATCAGTGGCGCATTGGGTTGGTGGGGGTTGGATTCAGAATGCGAAGGCCCGGGATAGACTTTCATTACTGGGCCACTGTTGGAGTTGAGCCGATAACTTTTTCGGAAGTTTCTGTCCACTCCCCTTCCGTCGGAGAAATAGGGTTTCCGGATGTAACTGGTTTATCAATAATTTCACTAAATGCTGATGTAATTATTTTATTTTTAAAAAATAACGAATTTTATACTATTTTCTTTCATTCGCAAATAAAGTATACATTGTGTCTAGTGTACTTCAATTAAGTGTACTCTGACCTAGGGTAAGTTTGTACACACACACACACACTCACTGCAAAGAGGAGGGGCGACAAGCTTGACTTTCGTGAAATGAGGAATCATTGCACGGAACCTTTAAAAGGTATATACTGTATATATTATATATGCAATGAAGTGAAAAGGTTTATTGGCATTGTCCATATGACAGATATTATTAATACAATGACAGTTCACATACTAAGGATGGAAATATATACAACTGATTAGAAATAATACATTAATGTCGAAGTTAAGTGGAGGTACAGACAGACGTTTTCCTTACCGGACCATGAATTTCATAGATTAGAAGACAGACGGCAGAACTCATGGATAGCTTGGATAATCGTGTTGGTTGATTTTTAATTCTTTGCATTAGACTGTATTGAGGGCGTCTTGTTATCCCCGGGAGGTTCGGGACATTGCGGGTAGCAAACATTTGCGAACCTGAACATCTCGGGGGTAATTTATGTAAGAGTCTAAAAAACCCGTTGTACGGTAAATTTAGGGTTCTGCCAGAACCTTTTTTTATAATTCACCTAGAGTTCCTGTCCGTATATATTACTGCAGAAAGTACGAAAGAGAGTGTCTTTAGCTTCACTTGTACAGAACCGAAAGTTCCTTATAGTCATATTCGCTTTAGCACAAAGGCTTCGAGATTGTTTTCTTATATCCGAGTCATCACTCAAGGAGCTCGTGATAGTTTGAACCAAATACTTAAACTCTCGTACGTCCTCAATTACTTCACCTTTCTTTTTAAACCTAATAACAGCTGGCTGATTACAGCTTTCAGGATGGAATTGCATAACCTTAGTTTTTGTAACATTAAAAAGAATATCATGTTTCTGCGTATACACTTCGCAAACTTTTAGTAGCCGATCCAGACCTTTAACAGAGGGACTTATTAACACCATATCATCGGCATAAACTAAGTTATTTATCCTTGTGTTATCTATACAACATCCCACTGTTCCCTCATTAGTCATTAAGTGAAGAATTAATCCGTCAATATACGCATTAAACAGCATAGGAGAGAGCAAGGAACCTTGTCTCACCCAGCAAGAGGAGCCAAAACATTCGGATAGTACATTGCCCCACCTAACGGTAAAAGATTGGTGGAATGCCAAAATTTCAATAAATTTAATATGCACATGGGAACCTTCCTGTCTTCTAGTTTTGCAAATAAAATATTGTGGTTCACCCTATCATATGCCTTACTTACTATATATCTAGAAAACAGCGGTAAATAGTTGAATTACTGTCAGTGTATATATATATATATATATATGTCTTCCTGAAGAGTGGTTTTTTTCTCCATACTTCGTCGCGACAGTGCGTTATTTTACATCATATATACAGGGTGTAACAAAAGTCCATTCTCATAGGGAAATAAAATATAACAGAAATGACGAAAAAAAGAGTTTTAACTATACATTACAAACAATACAATCAACTTACCAAATAATTCCAGTACATACTCACATTGCATTCCATGTAGCCATTCACACATTTCTACTCATCTTTGTAAGCTGTCGGTTAAGTTTTGAAGCGTTTCCGCACTAATTCTGTTACAGTGATCTGTAATTTTTTCTTTTAACTGCTGGATCGTTCGAGGTCTTGAGTCTTGACTCATAAACAACGAACTTTAACCCTCTAACGCCGACTGGGTTGAATACGTACCGTTTCAAATACACGCATTTAGACTTAACCCTACAAAAACGTTCGGCGTTAAAAGGTTAAGTAGCCCAACAAAAAGTCAAGTGGGGTCAAGTGCCACGTAACACATACAAACTCATCACGATCAATTCTGTTATATCTTATTTCCCTATGAGAACGGACTTTTGTTACACCCTATATACACACACACACCTTGGTTACCTTGTTTTGCTTCCGCCCGAATTGTTCATTCTGACGAAGGTCAAGCTTGTCACGCCACCTTAGACCTACAGTTTAACGTGGAATCCGAACCACGCCCCACCACAGGCAGTCAGAAATTACAAGGTCCTCGCCCGGACTCAATGTCACTACCTCCCGATCAGCAACCCAGCATCTTAACCACTCGGCTACACAGGGTACCCATTTATCTTCCAACCAATTTTTATTGTGTGGAAGAATGAACAGCTGGGTTTTGCTGTCCGCCGCCTGCCTTCACCCGGTCTCGATGGATTCGTAGTCAGCGACACTAACCAATGTACCACCGAGGCGCAATATATATATATATATATAGATAAAACTTATTAATGAAATTAGCTATAAATAAGTCTAAAAAAATGTATTAATGTTTTGCGTAACAAAATTCGTAATATTAAGAAATAATGATAATTCCTGGCTTTTTCTTCAGTAATTGTAATTTATATTTTACGATCGAAACTGTTATTTCAGCGAGTATTTAATTTCCATAAATGACCTGACCCATTTCTGCTGATGTGCACGAAAACAAGGAACCTATGATTAAAGACACGACAAATCCTGGGGTTGGAGCAATCACGGTTTGAATGCTTTTCTCCTTCATATATGATGATGATAACTTTCGGGTGAAAATGAAAATTAGTTTCTCCGATTCCAATATGTCCGCCATTCTCTCAATTTCTTATCTTATTTCGTACTATTTTCTTCTTTTTTTAATTCTCTCAATTTTCGTTTGTTTGAAAAACAATTTCACTAAATTAGAAATAGTTTTAGTTGGTTGAAACTTAAATTTTGAAGTTTTACACATTGAGTTCAACTGGACGCATCTTTCACGTTTGACGCGTTATAAATTTTAATCAAAATTATATTATATCAATGTTATTTGAGGTGAGGATATTATAATTTGTTTTGCGGGTGTAATTGGGGATTATCAGAACTGTTACTCCCACCTTTGGCCATTTAATAGTCAAACATGAATATACAGGGTGTCTATAATGTCTTGTCACATCAGTAAAATACTGATTTTCGTTTTTCTTTCAGACTCATTTATCACCGTAATGCGCGCTGTTGTTGCCCGGTAGTTGGACCGCCAGTTCTTGGTTTTTAGCTCTTACATTTCCCGTCGTGAACAGTTTCTTTTCCCATCTCAACAGAGTCCTTTCTGGAGGAGCCACGTATTTGAATCGGTCCTGGAAGTCCACCAATATTTTCAATGGTTTTGCCATTGCGCGGTCGCTCATGGACCGAGGTACTAGCCAATACGCGTTGTTCAATCGTATAATTGCCGCTATCACACATTTCAAATGGGTCTGAAAGAAAAACGAAAATCAGTTAGTATTTTACTAGGGTGACATGACATTGTGGACACCCTGTACACACGCTAGTCACCTTCCAATAAACTAATAATGAGAGAGAGAGAGAGAGAGAGAGAGAGCATATATATTAATCAGTTTATTTTCTGGAGAAGGCAAAGTGTCACCATAAATGGACGTGGTGTAAACTCACTGATTTGTTTATGCGAAGTTTATCAGCAACTGTTTTGTGTATAATTTATGCTTAATTACGAAACAAATCCAAGAAAGAAAAACGTAATCGGGTTTTCATATAGAAAAATATTAACTCGCTACTATCGAAGTACAATTTAAAGAATATATATATATATATATATATATACACAAACTCAGAATGGTTCCCTGAGAACATTATATGTTAAATGTTATAATGTTCTCAGGGAACCATTCTGAGTTTGTGTATACTAAACGGACGTGTTTCGTGCCTTGAAAAGTGGACGCTCAATGTCCCGGTTGAGGTTTAAGTTTTGGTTTTTTTTTTGGCTAAAAATACAATAGTTACCCCCTTTTTCTTTGATTTATTCAACACGACGTGAATGCAACGAGTCTTTTACTTATATAGAGGTTCTGAATGTAGGGATCTAGGCTTGCTTTAAACCCTAGATCCATGTCCCAAAGCTGGATCCTGTCTGCTTTGCAGATAGCTGGTGAGGGAAGCTATATTTATGGGATCTCTTTGCGAGAGACCCGTTGCCCACGTCGGGCTAAAATCATGAAAAAGAAAAAACTACGGTATTTGTCATTTACCATTACTTATTCGGACTATAGTGGATTTAATTTTCCCAGAAGAGTTCCTTGTTCCATGCACGGTCTGTGTTTAACATATATATATATATATATATACACTCCTTAAGTATGCGCTCTACCTCAAAACCGTGATCTACGCAGGAAAATTTTACAGGAAACCATTCTACATTTTTAGTCGTGATTTTTTTTTTATTATATTATATTTATGTTTTCCAAATTATGAAATTACATATTACAATAATTAAATGCATAATTGATGCATAATTTCAGCTTATCAATTTAAGAGAAAATGTAACTAGCGATATACAGAACGAATGTCATTTAAAAAATCGGAGAACAAATCTTGCGAGTTTTTTCGCATTAATCTCCAGACCTAACCTAACCACCTGTACCTTTTCAATAACCATTTACCTACCTGTTAATCCTTTAATACGGTTATTATCATGGGTAGATCGCATACTTAAGGAGCACCTATATATATATATATATGTGTGTGTGTGTGTGTGCGCGCGCGCGCGCATGTGTTGCTCATGTCTTTCTTCCATAGACGTTCATACAACCTTTGACCTTTCAGAGTCGTGAAAAACTTAGGAATCGTGTCCAGCAATAAAATGCGGTGCACGTAGATCATTTCTGTTAGTATGCAGCGAAATTCAATTTTCTTGAGACTCGCTCTCAGTTGCTCACAACAGAAGGAAGCTAAAGACTTAGAAATCCTATTTAGATGTATTTCCCGTATAATTCCAAATTGTTCAATAAATTTACTTCTGAAGAGGCCATTTGCTCGTTGGGCCAAGATTGGCGGTTGATGTCCTTAGACTAAACGTAGTAAGATTTATACCTACTTTGGAAGATAATTTTCATTATACTGTATTAACATTTTTAATAAACCTGTACTGACGTCATATTATCTTTGGCCGGATGTCGCTATATTTGTTCAAGGAACTTATAAAAAACTAAACGAGGCGAAGTACTAAAGATTTATATAAATTTATTTGCATTATCTAGAAAGGAGATAAAATTTGAGTGATGACGTCATGTTCGTCCTCAGTTACAAACGCGTTAGCAAAAAGCACAAATCTCACGACAGTTCAGTTTGTTATTTATTATAATTATCAAAACCCCTTTTGGAAGGTAATTTGGGGTTTATTTTTCAAGTTTATTTGCATGACATTATTTTATAATTTAATCAGACCATTTTTAGTACAATTTTACTTAAAATTTAGGTTCATAACTTAATGGTGGAAGTTGGGAATTTGGATCAATCTATACAAACACACAAACCCTTTATGGACGACTGCTGAGAAATTTTAAGGTTTCAAACAAACTCCTTCATTAACAAACCCTACAGAATATTTCACCCCTGTAGGATTAACTACTGTTGACGGTTTATTCTTATATATATATATATATATATATATATACACACACACACACACAGGGTGTCCCATAAGTCCGGCATCATAGGAAAAATAATAAAAAAAGGCAAAACAAAAGCTTTTATTTACAGAACGTGCTCAATATGTCCACCATTGTTTTCAATACATAAATTCAGATATGATACCCAGTCAGCAAGCACACGGTGAATGATGTCAGGAGTAATAGTGTTACATGCCCCAATAATGCGCTGCCGCAAATGTTCAACACTCCTAATTTTCTCTGCGTATACCAGCGCTTTCAAGTGGCCCCAGAGATAAAAATCTAGTGGCGTGAGATCCGGGCTTCTAGTTGGCCATTCCACAGGCCCTCGACGTCCTATCCAATGACGAGGGAATTGTTGGTACGGGTATTCCCTTACTTGTGTGCTGTAATGTGCAGGAGCGTCGTCTTGCTGGAACCATGTTGGGAAATTTCCTTCTTCGTTCAAGACACTCGTAAATGCTTCTTCCTTGAGCATACGTAGGTAGGTGCCTCCAGTGACACGTTCATCGAAAAAGAGGGGGCCTATGATGCGATCCTTCCAAATGCCACACCATACCATCACCCGAGATGCACCTTGTTCCTTTGAAGAGGTATACCAGTGAAGGTTGTTTTGAGACCAGTAGCGGGTGTTCTGTCGATTTACCTCACCCTTTCCATAAAAAACAGCCTCGTCACTGAACAGAATGGTGGACGGGAAATTGGCATCCCAAGCATAGACATTATGGCCTGTAGAAAGAGAAAAATATGAATTATGGTTTGTAGAAATAGAAAAATATGAATTTCTCCTATGATGCCGGACTTATGGGACACCCTGTATAAAGGCATTTTATTACAGGAACGCAGCACCATCTAACACCATAAATTTGAATCTGCACTTTTCAGTTTTTAAAGGGTTGTTAATGAAGAGAAAACACAGTTTATGTACTTAAATAGTAACAACCCTATTAAGTTAACAGTAGGCTATAATATGTAACGAAATCTCTGTTCACGTAGAATTTAAATATGCTAATAATGTCTAACAATACGGTTTCAGTCCATCCCGCTTCAACTGTTGCTGGAAACATGATGTAAAAATTAAGATATTATACTCGTATAAATTATTATAAGTATTCATTAAAATTTTATAACATAAAAGTCTGTAATGTAAATTTACGTTATGTATTTAATAACATTTAATGAGTTTATTATTATTACGTTTAATTAGATATATTTTGTACAGTGTACAACTGTACAGTGTACACCCTCGTATTTTATACGCATATGCTTATGTACTAGTAGAATTCTCGCTATGCCTTAGGCAGCAAAAACCTTCCGGAACGCAACCTCGAGGGTGGGACTGGAAGGTACGGGTGTGTTACTAAAACTTTCCCGAGGTTCTCCATTGATGCATATACTAAATTTGATGCGGATTAGCCTAGTCGTTTAATAGGGGTCCCCTCCCATTCACCCTCCCCCCACTCCGTATCAGAGGATTAAAAGAAAGGATAAAAATGTAAAAAAATGGACTTTGAGATTTATATTTATTTCATATATCCCTCAATAAAGGCTAGTTATTATGAAATTTTGTAAACCATGATGGTCTCAACGAGATACCTTTACATAGATATTGTACACAGCCTCCACGTTCAATATAAAGTCTCGGTTAATGCAATTATATATATATATATATATATATATATATTATATATTATATATATACTGTATGTATATATATATATATATATATATATATATATATATAATTGCTTTAAATATTTGAAAAAGAAACTACACTTAACTATACATTAAGTGATGTCGAGACATTTCTAGGCTCAACGGAAAACAAGTATCCTGAGTCCAGTGCCGTAGCTTGTGAGGGAGGGGCGACTGCCACCCGTGATCGGAAAAATATCTGGCCCAGTCGGAAATCTAGAACAGGCTGTAAAAATATTTTGTTTGGCAATAAAGGAGAGAGAGAGAGAGAGAGGAGAGAGAGAGAGAGAGAGAGAGAGAGAGAGAGAGAGAGAGGCCATCAGCTTGATCTTCGTATATATATATAACAGATTTGCAAAAGACGTTATTTTATTTGCAGTAAAGTGCGATAGATTTTGGTGTATTAACTGAAAAGAATCTCAGAAAATATGCTGAACCCTTTAACGCCCAGCGGGAGCCCTGAAGTCCTGAACATTAAGAAAACCTCAAAGTAATAGTTTTTTTTTTAACTACATATTACATTAATGTTAAAAATTTTAAGTACATTAGCAATGTCTAAAAAGCCTGGGAAAAATAGGAGTACTGAAATATTCTCCGACAAAGTGCGAAGGTTATTTCCACACGATAGAAGGTTCGTTTTGTTGACGATATTTCGTGTATCTGGCCCATGAGGCGTGACCTGGATGACTTCCTCGTTCAGTCAAGTAATCGAGTTCTTTCATTAAGTTTACTTTGGGAGTAGAACAAAACAACTCAATCCCGTTTTTGGATGTGCGTGTACGTAGGGAGAGCCCAGGTTTTAAGTTTATTATCTATCGGAAAAAGACAAAATTTGTTCTATGTAGACTTTTTCTCCGGACGTGTCACCTCCATCGAGAAAGCTATATTTTCTTCAGTTTCTCCGTGCTCTTGGGATTGCTATTCCGGAATACATGGATGTCGAGTTAGAAAAAATCAACAATATTGGAAGGGATTTGTGTTACCCGTCTGCTTTTTTGGAATCTTGTCTTAACGAGGCAAAACAACCTTCTATCGTGTGGAAATAACGTTCGCACTTTGTCGAAGAATAGTTTAGTACTTCCATTTTTTAATTCTTTTTAGGCATTGCTAATGTATGATACTTAAACTTTTGAACATTAAGGTAGTATTTTCATATGACAATATTGTGAAAAATAAAGAATAGTCCTCCTAATAATTCAGGCATTATCTATAAAATTGGTTGTAAACGATGTGACTTCTGCTACATTAGACAGACAGGAAAAGGTGAACACGCGTGTAAAACATCAATATTCCGTTAGAACGGGACGGTCGTCCAATGCCCTTTTTGTCCATTTGTTAGAGTTGTCCCATTGTAGTGATTGGAATAATTCTTCAATTTTGTTTCACTCAAGCAACATTGTTAACAGAAACATTCTTGAGTCTGCCATCATTCAACTTACAAACAATTTCAACCTTAACCAGGGCCTTTTTTCGCTTGATACTGTGATTTTGAATTCACTCATAACCAGTGGTGGGCACCGTTAACCAGAAAGTTAACTTCGATAACGATAATCCGTTAACCCCAATTTTTAACTCTGATAACGATAATCCGATAATTTTACTACAAAGTTAACGGAAGTTAACGATAATCCGTTAACGATAACTATTTCTTTACTAAAATTTAAAAAAAATCAAGGAAAAAAGCTTTAAAACCCACAGAAAATGTTTATTTATGCAAAATCCAACAATAAATAGGTATTTAACTGTATTTTTATCAAGTTTTGCAACTTTTTTGCTTAATAACTTTTTTTTTTATTTTTAATAAAAAATGTACTGATTACATGTTTTGAAACCCTTGTAACCACTAACCATTAACTAAATTTTAATTTACCAGAGAATTATTATGGCGGGAACTGAAAGGTAAAATTAAATTTTAGGCACATTTATTAAAGACTATGACACAATGTGCTGGTTGCCCTTCAGAAAGACCAACTTCTCAAAGTTAGGCCCAACTGCCAGTCTTGACCTCTTGGGCCTCAGGATGTCCTTGCCGAGAGAGAAGAGCCGTTCCACTGCGGCAGAGGACGGAATTGGCAGACTGAAGTTATGGCGGTTTGAATTCATTCGCGGAGCGGTGATCTTCCGTGAATGACTCCTCGCAGTTAACGCGTTAACGGACTTTAACAGACTAAATATCGAGTTATCGGAAGTTAACTGGTTCGATAACGATAAATGGAAATTAACTTCCGTTAATAGTCCGTTAAAAAAAGTTAACTTCGTTAATTAACTGTTATCGGATTAACGCTTTAGTGCCCAACACTGCTCATAACAGATTTAGATAAGAAGGGCAAGGTACTAAAACTCTGGTAGCTTTCCACGTGAATTGTGTGCTCCTCCAAAAATATTTTTTGCGCCATTCATATTATTTTTGTTTTTTCATTGTGATCTATACAATTTAGGGTGGAGCGAAAAATACTTTTTTTCTAGTATGAAGTTCTAATAGAGATTAAAAGTTGCATTTAGTGGACGATATGTACCTGCCAAAATATGAGTTCATTTGTTTAATATTTTCAGCTGCCACCAGGGGGCTAAATTTAACACAATTTTGGGTAAAAAGGAAAAAAATGCTTCTATTTTAGGTTTATCAAACTATTATAAAATTTTATCTTAGAATTATCTAATAGTTTGATTAAGATTCTTAAATGATAAGAATTCTTTTTGTAAAAATGCCTTTTTATATGCTTAATATCTTCAGCTGCCACAAGAGGGCTGAAGTTAACTTAAAAATAACAATTAAGTATGATTCTGTATTTACTTGAAAAAGGGAACAGTAATAAATTAGGATGTCTCTCCTCCTTTATACTGGCTTGAGACAGTTAAGAAACGTTATTTCGTGCCTTAGCGGAGTTACCACCCTTTCCCCAACCAACCTCCCTCTAGAAAGGGTTCTTGCTGAAGACTATTTAGTAATTTGCTTTTGTGTCAAATTTTGGCTGTTTTTTTCCTTGATTCTAATGTAGCACGAATCCAACCGTCTCTGTTTGTAGGTCCGCAGACTGATCCAGCAGCGTCTGTAACGAGCTTGACGCATCTCTCTACGGCTTGTGTATGACATGGAAACTGAAATAATTCTGAATGAAGAGTAGTACCATGTGTTGATGCATGATTCAATATCATCAAGAGAAACTCCTTTGGTTATCGGTGGTTCTGCTATCTGAAAATCTTGCCACATAATGAGATCTGTATAGTCTTTGGCATAAAAATTTATTTCTGGCACCTTAAAATACCTGATAACATCTGTTTCTTGAATGCATGCCCTTGCTTTTATGATACGCCTAAATCCCAACTGACGCACATGCTCCCTTTCATCAGCTATCATTGCAATGAGAATGTTTTCTTGATTTGCGTAATATGCATTTCGCTGAATGACTGAGTCATGTACTCTCCTAAGCTCTTCACGGAGATACCGGCTTCTTGCAATCATATGCCACATATGTTTAGCACCATATTGGCATAATCAGTGGCGGTCCTAGCTTACATGACGCCCTGGGCGAACCTCACCTTCAGCGCCCCCCCCCCCCCCTGTTCGCCAACACACACACATTCGAATCCCCCCAAAATAAAGGACAGACATAACTCTTTCACAAATAACTTTTTATTGGACTAATTGTTGGAACTTCAGAACCAAAACAAAGACTCAAATTTCTGAATTTTACAAATCCTTCATCACGTAAATAGAATAACTCACTTAAGAGAATGTAATTATGATACTATGAACAGGAAAAATACAAATTAAATTGCACAACTGCCATAAATAAACTAGAGAATCAAATTTCTAAATTGTACAAATGCTCTATCACATAAATAGAATAAGACACTTAAGAGAGGGTAATTATTATGCTACACTTTGAACAAGAAACAAAATAAATTGCACCACAGCACAACTGCCATCTAAAGCCTGACTCTTCTTACCTTCCTTGATGCAAAGTCATGAATTAAATCATCATATGAAATCTGCTCAGCAATTGTATGATTTATACTGATGATGGCCAGACCGGTAAGGCGTTCCTGTGACATAGTTGACCTCAGGTAGGATTTGATGAGCTTCAGCTTTGAAAAGCTCCTCTCTGCTTCAGCAACAGTGACTGGAAGAGTAAGACCAATTCTGAGAGCAGTCCACAAATTTGGATATATTTCAGAGAGCTCCCTTTCATGGATAAATGTCAGCAGTTCAAGCAAGGATATGGTCTTTGATGGCAAGTCAGGCAAGTTCTTCAGCTCCTGTGGAAGCTCTCTGCCATCCAAGTCAGATTGTCCCTTAAAGTGTAGTGTAGTACTAAGGTTCACACATTGTTCTGTCAGCTCCTCAAATGTGAGATTTTGGAAATGTGTCAGCACTCCAACTTCTCTCCCACAATTTCCAACGTGGAAAATCTTTCCTGAATGGCTGATGTTGCAGCATCAACCACTGCATTGAAAAATGTCACCTCCAGCTTCTTCAAAGCATCAATCAAGGGCTCATCAGATGCTTCATAGGAGAAGTGCCGCTTTGTGGACCTCAGCCGTTTTTGTTTTAACACAGCCTCCACATTCATTTGTTCACAGATATCTGTGGCTGCCATTTGTGCAGCCACAAAACCTGTTGCCCTGTAATTGCGGAGACCTCTCTCTGTTTTTTTTAGGAGATTTACTGCAACATCAACGTGCATGCTAGGAGACTGCATCTGCTTGCTCACATGCTGAATTTGGCACAACAGGTCATGCCACACCACTGAACAAATGGCGAAGCGGTATGACCCAACCTCCTCTGACAGAGATTGAGCCTTGACCTTTATTACAGAGTCTTTGGTGTGGTCCCTCACCTCGATCAGTGCATCTCTCACTGCAGCTGCCTGATATCTCAGGGCTCCACACTCTTGATCTTGCTTTCCACCTTGTATCAGACCACATCTTCAATGTGATGTTCACATGTTTTTTCAAAATGGCCCATCGTTGTGTGGAGGCTGAAAACAAGTTGTAAAGCTTCTGCAAGATGCCAAAGTAACTTGTGGCATCAATAGATCCCTTAGCAGCATCAGCCACAAGCAAATTCAGAGAATGAGCCCCACATGGAACAAACAGAGCTCTGGGATTAATTTCTAGGAGCCTGGATTGAACACCCTTGTTTTTTCCCCTCATGTTGGCCCCGTTGTCGTATGATTGTCCTCTACAGTCCATGAAAGGAACTTTTAGCTCCTCCAGTCTCTTCAGAATCAGAGATGCCAAATGTTGACCAGTGGACTCCTCTGCCTCCAAAAACCCCATGAAATGTTCCTTTATATGGGGCTTCCCCTCCAGTGACACAACCCGAATCACAACTGACAACTGTTCAGTGTGGCTGATATCTGGAGTGCAATCTAGAATTATTGAAAAAAACTTGATTGTTTGATGTCGCTCACCATTGCTGAAATGGTCTTGCTGCTCGACAAATCAATGAGTTCGTTTTGTATGTGGTGGCCGAGGTAGCTGGTGTGACTGGAGGTCTCTTTTTGGACACGGTTAATGTGCTCTTGCATTATAGGATCAAATTGTGCCATCAGTTCAACTTCTTTCAGAAAATTGCCATTTGATGGTGAGAACAATTTTTCTGTATGTCCCCTTAGTGCCAAATTCCTAACTGCCAGAGAATGCACAATAGCAGTGAGACGTGTCAGCACCGCTCTCCATCTCAACTTCTCAGCCTCCAGAAGTGCCATCTCCTGCTTGTCAATGGTCTCCCCCTTTCTCATCCTCACTGCCAGTTCTTTCCAGATTTTCATAGAATTTAGGTGTTCTGAACTGTTGTCATGTGATGTGAGCAATGAGCTTGCATGCTTCCAGTCCGAGAGTCCCAAACTTGTTAAATTTATTTTCCTCTTGGAAAATAATGTACAACAGAAACAGAAAAGGCTGTTGTTTTTTAAGGAATAGACCAACCAACTTCTGGTTATATTTTCCCCACTAACCAATGACTTCCTGAAGTATTGATGGTGGAAACTTCTTCCGTCACTGTCGTTTCTAGGGAATACAAAGTCAGATGGTACTTGACTTGGTCCCCTGGAAACCAGTTGTGTCCGAATTCTCTCAGTCAGAACTGAAGGCCAGTTAGCAGGGTCGGTGGACAGAGACTCATCCTCAGGAGGCGATTCTGCTCCAGGCCTTTCTAATAGAAAGAACAAGAGCATTACTCATTAGTATACACACCTAAGTTAGATAACACATTATTCACAGCACTTTGTTATGGTGGTGGTGTTATGGAATTATGGTGGTGAAACACCACACATACCCAGTAACCCAGACCCAGTGATAATAACATTATAATTTATAACTGTTTGCAAAATGCTTTGCAGGGATGCACACACATACACATACACACACACGCACACACTCACAGACATATGTGCACACAAACTCACCTGAAGAGTCCTGCCGGGGAGAAGTAGAAGCAAATGGGTCTTCATCCTCAGGATCAGACTGCATTTGTGGAGACATATGTGAGGCTGAGGAGGTAGATGGCTCCTCAGCCTCAATAATGGCAGAAGTAGACGGCTTCTCATCCTGGCTAGTGGCAGAGGGTGTTCCAAAATATTTCAAAAGTGCCCCTGCAAATAGTAAAATAGAACATAACAGACCAATGCATGAATAGGCTAGTACAATTAATTTAACATGTTATTAAGCACAATTTATTAAACTTTTAGAATAGGAAACAAATGAATAATACAACCTCCTTGGTTAATGGCTAATTATATACATAATAGTACACTTCAAATGACTCAGAAAGCTATATCACAAAATAGCAGTGCAATATAGCAGTGAAGAGTAGATGACATAGCTCTATACCTTTATATTTTGCTCGTTTCTCCTCTTCTTCTTTCCTCTTTTTTCTAAACTGAGCACTTGATAGCTTTGACCTCTTCTTATCCATTTGCGGTTATTTGACAGACCTTAGTGGCTTAGTGTGAAGATTCGTTCTGTAATAAATAATATACATTTCACTATTTAACCAAACCCAGAAAAATAACATTACATATGTTAAAGTATGGGCCTTTATTCCCATAATATTAATCTGGAAGCATTTTGCATTGTTTAGGTCTTTTATGGGAAGGTTTATGGAAAATGCAATAGATGGTTTTTATTAATAAAAATATTTTATTGATCTTTTATTATTTATTTTATTTTATTTTTTATTTTTATTTATTTCTTTATTTATTTATTCTTATTTTTATTTTTATTTTTTTCGCAGGCGCTCATGCCGCCCCTCCACAAATGCCGCCCTGTGCGGCTGCCCATATTGCCCATATGAGGAACCGCCACTGGGCATAATGGTTTACGCTATATCTGAAACCACATTGGTGCGTATACCCTAACAATGAAAGTAGCTAATTCTTGTAAATTGCCTGAAGGATTCTCTGTGCTTGCATATAACCGCAGAGTCCTGTTTGCTGTGGTGAACCACCTTGAATGTGATATATTGCCTGGACTCTTATGACCAAGACTCTTTGAGAATGTTCCACTTGATATAGCCTTGTGAATTTCAAGAAGGTATTTCTGGTCAGTACTTATGTCATCTACATCAACTTCACACATGTCCTCTTGAATTTCAATGGGTTTGAAGTTAACTATGGGAAGCTTTTCACAGTCTGAAAGTGCTCGGCCAATTTCTCCTGAAAATGCTCTTGGTCCAGTAGTGGTTCCATCCAAGTGATGAAACAGATGGCGCAATGGAAGTTCATTAAGGTGTAAAAGGCATATCAGCCACTGCAGTGGCTTATTAAAGGCTTCTTCCAGTAATCTTATTGTGCCTCCAATACTACCAGTGTTAACCACTGTCGAATCACAGCCAACTGCAACGATGTTCCCTATATCAACATTCCTTTCTTTCAAGCAATTCACTAGCGCTGTGCAAATGTATTTAGCTTTGCCACTGGAAGGTGTCACATGTGCAAAGTACAGAGAGTGTGGTTCAGATATTATGCTGATATGCTCTTCGCGTTTGGTTCTTTGGTGGTTAGAGCCATCACTCTCTGGACTTGAATCATTGTTTTATCCTTTCTGCCATCAAAGTATAATCCCCGCATGGTTTTTGGCTCTCCTATCTGTTGTAGTTCCTTTCTCTGTTTTTGTCTTTCACGTCTTAGCTTACTTCTGTCTATAATATTCCCTTTGTCTTCGGGAGTAACAATTTTAAGATCTGCCAATACTGCAGAAGCAATAGCAGCCCCAGCTCTGTCCGACACTTTAAATCTATCACAAGTAATTGCTAATGAAGGCAGTGGCTCACGCATCTGTTGTTCTGATATTACATATTGAGTCGAGGGTATCTCTCATATTATCTTCAGATATCTCTTCTAGTTGTTGAAGTTCACTTGTCTCTGTTTTGATTTGTAAGTTGGACGTATTGGTTATAGCAGCACTAGTTGTTTGTGAGGATTCCAGACGTGCTTTTTCCATTTCCTTTCGATGTTCTCTTGCTTGTAATCGTCTGTGTGTGCTATGTCAATGCTTCCTATCACCATTATTCTGCGTGTTCGTTGGTCATTTAAAAAATCCTGCTCTTTTGGAGGGACTTTCTTACTCTTTTCACATGAGCATCTCCTAAACTCCTTACATTTGCAGGTGCAGATGTCAAACAAAGTGCATTTTGAAGAGTTTTCAAATTCTTCAAGCTGATTTTTGTACTTAGGCTGATCCTTGCGTGACTTGTATGGCTTTAATAAGGACCTGTATTTATCATGGTACACTCGCATCATCTGTAAAACGCGTGTATGTGAAACTATTGGCAAAGAGGCCTTCTTCCAAATATTTTCTACCTTTTTGGAAACTGCCTCTGCTATTTCAGAAAATGAAGGCTCCTTGTTATTCATCTGCTCCTTCACTAAATGTTTTGTGAACAGGTAATCTTTCATAATGCAGTTATAAGTTGGTAGTTGCATATCACTCATCTCACAAGGTACTTCAAATATGGCACACTTCATATGTTCTCTAGTGAAATGTTTATATTTAGTATTTGATGCCATAATATTTTTAAGAAAAATTCACAATCACAAAATATCCTGTAACATCAAAACATTATATAATTAATATATATAATATATTTTATAAGTATATATAATATATTATATAAATATATAATATATTATATAAATAAACTAAAATTATATAATACATTATAACAAGCATTTTATAATAAAATCAATATTATCTCTATAAAATCACTTTAAAATAAAGTTTTATAATATTCCGATCATATTAAAAAACTCTCGATCAACTGAGCGACTAGGCCTACTACCTAAGAAGACAAGTGTTAACACACTGTTCTAATGACTCACAGAAAGAAATTCCTTCACACCAAAACCCTCCCCCACAACCCTCCCCAAACCCTCCCCCACAACATTCAGTGTAGTCTCAACATGACTCAGTTACTCTAAATTGTGTTAACTTCAGCTCTCTTGTGGCAGCTGAAGATATTAAGCATATGAAAAGGCATTTTTATAAAACGAATTCCTATCATTTAAGAATCTTAATCAAACTATTAGATAATTCTAAGATAATATTTTATAATAGTTTGACAAACCTAAAATAGAAGCATTTTTTTCCTTTTTACACAAAATTGTGTTCAATTTAGCCCCATGGTGGCAGCTGAAAATTTTTAAAAAATGAACTCATATTTTGGCAGGCATATTTCGTCCACTAAATGCAACTTTTGATCACTATTAGAACTTCATACTAGAAAAAAAGTATTTTTCGCTCCACCCTACTAGTATACATACTCTCAATCTTGTGATTAATTTCAGTGTTCCTGAGGATATCATTAGACATCCAACTAATATTATTGACGTGTTACTTTCGTGGAATTATATATATATATATATAAGAACGACGTTGTGTAGAAGAACGTTCCGCACAAGATGAGGAGGGAGAACGAACAAATGAAAAATGAGGTAACAACCCGGGAATCGAACCCGGGATCTTCCGATTGCCGGTCAGATATGCTATCCACTACACCATGGGCCTCGATTAATCAGAAGTCGTAATTCTCCTACATACGAGCAGAAACCAATGCCCTGAGGAGGCACCTTCGCATGCCATACATATATATATAATTATATATACATTTTAACTGCAAACAACACACAGTATAATTAATGTAAAGAACGACGCTTGTGTAGAAGAACATTCCGCACAAGATGAGGAGGGAGAACGAACGAATGAAAAATGAGGTAACCACCCGGGAATCGAACCCGGGATCTTCCGATTGCCGGTCAGATATGCTATCCACTACACCCACGCTTCTCAAACTAGGGGTCGCGTAATATTATTGGGGGTCGCAGAAACATTTGAAAATATTATTTTTTTCATAAATATACAGTGTTAGTACCTATTGCTTTTATGACATTGAGTGAAGGGTCGCGAAAAAATTTGTCTGATCCAAAGGGGTCGCAAGTGAAAAAAGTTTGAGAAGCCCTGCACTACACCATGGGCCTCGATTAATCAGAAGTCGTAATTCTCCTACATACGAGCAGAAACCAATGCCCTGAGGGGGCACCTTCGCATGCCGTACATATATATACACCTCTACACCTCATTTTTCATTTGTTCGTTCTCCCTCCTCATCTTGTGCGGAACGTTCTTCTACACAAACGTCGTTCTTTACATTAATTATACTGTGTGTTGTTTGCAGTTAAAATGTGTATATATGTACGGCATGCGAAGGTGCCCCCTCAGGGCATTGGTTTCTGCTCGTATGTAGGAGAATTACGACTTCTGATTAATCGAGACCCATGGTGTAGTGGATAGCATATCTGACCGGCAATCGGAAAATCCCGGGTTCGATTCCCGGGTGGCTACCTCATTTTTCATTTGTTCGTTCTCCCTCCTCATCTTGTTCGGAACGTTCTTCTACACAAGCGTCGTTCTTTACATTAATTATACTGTGTGTTGTTTGCAGTTAAAAAAAAATTATATATATAAGTTATTATGCCCCGGACATGACTCTAGATTTGAAAAAATTTACTGGAGCACAGCTCTGAATTTACTTTTTTTCCCCTTACACCACTAGATAGGTTAATGATAGTAAACTCTTGAATTGACGACATACCAATTACAAATTGTTTTAGCTAAACATAATAGTACAATAATGTACAGTTTATAACTCACCTTAAGTTTATTTATTCATTGCAGCAGCAACAGTGGACGATGTTAGACCTTGCATGTAGGCATTTGTTGTGAATTTACCGCCATGTATGCTTGGCCACTGATCAATGGCTTTCTGTGTGATCATTACAGCAGATCTAGTGCCTGGAGCTGGACCCTCCTTCACAATTCTGCACAGCTTAGTCAAATGAGATGGCTTAATGGATCCTTTGTGTTCAACAATGTAACCAAGAATGGAGAATGTCCCTTCAGCTGGTGCTTCACTCCAGGCAGTTGATCCATCTTTATCAAATGCTTTAATCTCTCTGTGATTCCTTTCCACGGCTGTTCTATATATTCTGTCAGCCAATTTATCACTGAGTCTTTTGTAAAACTACTTTCAGATCTGGTTCTGGATGGTCTAGCAACTTCAGCAACCTGGTAGTAATCAGAACGTTTCTTGATGTATTTGTAAACTTCATTTAGGATGTAATCCTCAGCTGTTAGTTCCTTTTGCTGCCCTGTGGTATCGTGCTTAAATTCAGAAACTACATCATTTGCATTTCCTCCATTAGCTAATTTGGAAATTGTTTCCATCACTCTTAACATAACAGTTTTCCCTCCTTCTTTATAAAATATATTTTCTACAATTCTGCACTAACTGTGGTTTTTTGAGCTACTTGCAACATAATCTTTGTTACATAGGAAATCAATACATAGAACTTGGCACTAATTTCTTTCTCTTGTGGATGATCAAAAAACACCAATTTTCCACAAATCTGTCAAATTGATCAAATTCGTAATTAACCATGCGAGTATCAGATTTGAGTTTTGGTCTCTTAAAACCAATGATATTGTCAAGAACCATATTGGTATAGTCAAGGCCTGATCTCAGATTTGAAGAGTGATTCTGAATAAAGTCTAAAAGCTCACTTAGTTTACAAATTTTCTTCAATGCATCAACGTGGGCTCTGTTCACAAGATGCATTAAGTCCCATCGAAATTTGAAATTTTCTCCAAACAACTTTTTCATTTCATTTTTAAATGGCTCGTTGTCCTTACAAAAAGCCCCATCTCCAACCGTTCCAGATACCTTGGATTTAATTGCTTCTTCAGATAGTTTCAAGTGATTAGGAGACTTCAACACATCAAAAATTTCATTGGCCAAATAAACTCCTGATTTGCTGCGTACTAAATTTATCCCAGCAAGTTTTACAGTCTTATCTTCTTCACTCATAACTAATACAACTAGCATGCTTAATCCCAAAATTGTTCCAATGTCAGCTGTTATTGTTACTGAAGTTTGTTCTAAGAACCACTTTACAGTTTGTTCTTTAAGTTGATTATCTAATAGCTCACAAATTGTCTCGCACGCATTTGTGCTATGATTCAAATTTCCAACCTCACAACCTGACCTATGTAATACAGCTAGAAGTACTGGATATAGAGCCCATGCAGTGTTTGTTTTCATTATGTAGTATAAGATGTTGCCACATAAGTCTTCTATGCATTTAGTAGTGTTCCGAGAAGATGTTTTCATCACTTCATAAACAGCAGCTCTTTGATGATGCTGAAGTTTAATTAAATGTCTCTTCAGGTGGGTTTTCAGATTTCTAAACCATCTCTCTTGATTTTCTCCTTGTTTGCATACATAGGTTAAATCTTTAACATTGAAGTAACCTTTTATGTTAGAATGTTTGTCTGAAGCACATGCTTTGGGGTCTGTGCAAGCTATGCAATATAATGTAAACATTTTATCATCAGAAGCATCATCAATATCTTCTTGATTATCATCATCTTCATCCTCAACAGCTATATCTACATCAGGCATATTAGTGTCACTATTTGCAATGTTTTCCATTATATCACTTGGTACTGAAAATGAATCATCAGCATGCCCTAGATCCTTCTTTTCTACCAATTTGAATGTAGATTTGATCAAATCATTGTTCAGGATTTCTTGTATTGATTTACACTTGCTTAAATGGGCTATGGAAATGTCAAATTTGTTGCTTTTTGCTTTATTAGATTTGGATGCAACACTTGAACTTGAAGGCATATTTTGACTCTTCTCTTTATTAACCACCAGCTTGGTGAGTTTCTTTTGTTAGGCGTAAAATTGCATTCAATGTCTTCTGGATTTGGGAATTTTCAAATTCCTCTAAAGCAGTTTTGTTAGTCTGATGCGCAGATTCCTCACTTACCTTTTGTTTCTTAGGTGGAGGAGAAGCACTTTCTTCAGTCTGTGAAACATCTAGTGAAAAAGTTTCATTTTCTAGATTAGCAGTTGATGAAGTTGGTTCATTTTTCTGAGGTCTAGCACTAGCACATTTTGTGAACAAACTAAATGACTGCTTTGCGTATCTCTTTGCTGCACTTCATCCTGGTATTTCTTTACTGCAATATCTAAGCTGTGGGCCCAAACTCTGGGACCTCTTGTATTGTAACAAATATTTTTTTGGAATTAAAATGTTCCTCCCAGTTTTGCTTCTTTGAATATTTGTTCTTGCATTGACCACAAAAGTAACCCCTTTTAACACCCTCACTTTTCTCTCCAACTTCATCAATATTAGGATCCATTATTGATTATTGACTACCTGAAAAAATACAAAATAAGTAAAAGTTAGTAAATATAGTATGGTAAAAGTGAGTAAAAGTAAGTAAATATAGTACAATGAAAGTAAGTAAAAGTAAGGAAGAGTAAGTAAAAGTAGGTAAGTTAAAGTAAGTAAAAGTAAGTTTAAACTTAACTAAACTTTTCAATTCTAGAGTCATGGTGGATTACTTAAAACCGCACAAGTAATTATCTGGCCAATTTATCAAACCTGGCCGAGATCAATGGAACATAGTCTAATCCTGATAATTTTATATTAAAAAAATATACGTTTTAATAAAATTTTAATTATCAAAACATTGAAGCTTAACAAAAAATAAAAATAATTGTTAAATATGGAATTACCAACTAAACTTAAAATAACTAAATTTGTAATTTAAAAAAATTGGTTTGTACAAGAACGTATACGCAAAAAAATTGCATAACGTCTAGCGGATGAACAAAACCCAAACCCAAATTTACTTTTTCTCATGGTCAAATTTACTGGAGCAATGCTCCCAAGATCCCAGGAATCTGGAGTCATGGCCCCGGACAAACAGGAAATTCAGAGAAGCACGAAAACGATTGATTTGGGGGTTATAATGACCAATGATGCGAAATTCAAGACACAAAATCAGATAGCCATAAACAAAGTAAAGAGAGTCGCGGGGCAGGTACTAAGAACCTTTAAAAGAAGGGACAAGACAGTAATGATTTCCTTGTTGAAAACTTTGATCATACCAAAACTTGAATACTGCTCAGTCTTGACGTTCCCATACAAGAAGGAAGAAATTAATAAACTAGAAGATATTCAGAGACATTTCACAGCCAAGATCGATAGCTGCAAAGAACTCAACTACTGGGAAAACTACGTAAACTAAATCTGTTCTCCCTGGAAAGAAGAGGAGAGAGGTACACCAAAATATATACATGGAAAATGATCGAAAAACTGGTACCAAACTTAAAACTAAACTCAATTACCATCCAAACAACACTGGAAAATAGGAAAAGCAGAATGTGTAGTGTTCCCAAATTAAAGGCCCGCCAAGGGACCTCCTCAACACTGAAGGAAGACAGCTTGGTTGTCAGGGGACAAGACTTTTTAACCAGCTTCCACAGGACGTCAGACGTGTGACAAGGGTCAAAGTTGAAGTCTTCAAAAGAAGACTAGATGTCTGGCTCAGGATGGTACCAAATGAGCCGGGTGTACCTGGCTATGTGCGATTGAGAGCGCAAGAGAGTAACTCGCTCCTCCACCAAGCCAAGCCTAGAGGCAGGGCCTCCAGCTTGACCTTCGTGTAAAGAGAGACCAACGCACGGAACTGCTACAAGGTTATGAGGTGTATATATATATTGAGGAAGTACAAGAGTTTAAGTATTTGGGTCAAACTATGACCAGTTCCTTGAGTGATGACTCGGATATAAGAAATCAATCTCGAAGCCTGTGTGCTAAAGCGAATATGACCATAAGGAACTTTCGATTCTGTACAAGTGAAGCTAAAGACACACTCTTTTGTACTTTCTGCAGTAATATATACGGACAGCAACTCTGGGTGAATTATAAAAACCTTCAAGGTGGTACTTACGTATTAAAGGGGGCCACCACACATATATATATATATATATATATATATATATATATATATATATATATATATTGATGATTGGTTAGGTTAAGTTGTAATATTTTCGTTAGTTTAAAATTTCTAATACATCATATTTTTTAAATAGCAATATTTTTTAAAATATTTTCAATTATTTGTATTTCAAATATTTACAATGATTAATACATGTTACACATTAGAAACAACATTTGTTTCTGGAGGCCAAAAAATTTTAATAGCATTAAGAATGGAAATGAATGGATCGTGATCATGTACCAACTGTCGCCACATAAATTCAGCAAGATATGACTCTAGGTGATGGCGTGCAGTGCCTCGATGCTTTTTATTTCTCCACTTAGCTGATCCCCAGAGCCTTTCGATCTCTTGTGTGTGAGTACCAGTTTCCTGGTTGACGAAATTGTACTTGTGGTTAACTTTAAAATGTTGAAATCCTGACTGCTAGATGTTCCGATATGTATGACGGCCATGAGTCTGAGTAAATTATCGAAAATATTACAACTTAACCTAAACAATCATCAATATGTGGTGGCCCCCGTTAATACGTAAGTACCAAAAAGGTTCTGGCAGAACCCTAAATTTGCTGTACAACAGGTCTTTTAGACTCTTACATAAATTATCCCCGAGATGCTCAGCTTGGCAAATGTTTGCTGTATATATTTCTATCCTTAGTATATGAACTGCCATTGTATTAATAATATTTGTCATATGGACTATTATAGTCTGCCAATAAACCTTTTCATTTATATATATATATATATATATTTTTTTTTTTTTGTATTGGGGCGTTTACCGCCACTTCCCGCTATATGGTAGCGGATATCATGGCGAGGCGGAATACGAGAAAGAGAAACGGAGACGGAGAAAAGGCACTAGAAAAGGGAGAACAGCGGAACAGGTGAGAAGTCACCTAAAGCTCAGATAGGATGCGAGATTGGGAGAGGAAGAGGAAAAGACGGTCAAGCGAGAAGAGAGGGCTCTCAGCGAGCATAAGGCGTAAACGTTCGGGGAGGGGGAAATCAGAAAGGAACGGGAAGGCGCGACGACGTACTGACGACAGGGTGGGGCATTCCACAAGGATGTGAGAGACGGTGAGGGGCGACTGGCAGGAGGCGCAACGAGGACCTCCTGCCGGAACATAAGATAGCCGTGCGTGAGGCGCGTATGGCCGATGCGAAGCCGCGCAAGGACGACCTCTTTGTGTCTGGAGCGGTGGAAAGAGGACACCCAATATGACAGACGGGGGCGGATGGACCAGAGTTTATTTCCGGTGGCATCGTCCCAGGACTGTTGCCACATGCGGTCGTAAAAGGAACGAAAGACCTGCACATAGTCTGAGAAGGGGAGCGGGCGGGGGAGGGGAGGCAGCGAGGCGGCGGACCGGGCTATGCGGTCCGCCGCCTCATTACCGGAAACACCAACATGGGCGGGAACCCAGCAGAAGGTGACCCGGATCCGGTGAACGGTGTGCAGGACATGGTACTCCTGTTGATAAGGCGTACGAGGGGGTCCGGGGAATCATAGCGCTCGAGCGCCTGAAGGGCGCTCAGCGAGTCCGAAAAAATGGTACAGGAGGACCGCGAACAACCCGATACCAGACGGAGGGCTTCCAGAAGGGCAAAGAGCTCCGCGGAAAAGATGGAGGCCTGAACCGGCAGGGGGATACCCCGGGAGGTAGGTGACAATGACGGAGAGAAGACGGCGGCCGCGACACCTGCAGGGGAGCGCGAGCCGTCGGTGTAGACTGGAACGTCGTCCGAATGGACGGGAAGATGGGCCAGAAAAGAAGACCGGAGGACGGCAGGAAGAGACGCCTTACGCAGGCCACGGAGCGCCTGGCAACGGCAGATAGGGGTGGTCCGCCAGGGGGGCGACAGATCGAAGGAGAACGGCAGAATAGAGGGTGGGGGGATCCCCAGGGACGAGAAAATCTCGGCCAGAGAGGCAGCGAAATGCCACGTGTCAGGCCGGGGTAGCGCCTGGGAGATCGCGGAGAAGAGTAGGGACATCGGAAGGCGGCAGATGCGAAGGTAACACTTCGCCATGAGAAGGCCCCGGCGAAGGGGCAGGGGGGGGTGTCCACAGTCCACCTGAAGACTAGCGACAGGGACGAGCGGAAGGCACCCGACGCCAGGCGAAGGCCACGGTGGAGAAGAGGATCCAGCATACGGAGTGCGGAGAGGAGGCGGAGCTGTAGACCACACAGCCGTAGTCGACACGGGATTGCACCAGGGAGGTGTACAGGCGCAGCAGAGTACGCCTGTCCGCCCCCCAGGTCGTGTGGGACAGATGACCCAAAAGGGAGAGGGGGGTGCGGCGAGATGTTTGCCGCAACCGCCTAAGGTGTGGAACCCAACCGAAAAATCCGTCGAGGGTCATACCCAGGAATCTAACGGATGGGATGAGGGGAAGAGGAGTGCCGGCAAGGGTAAGGGCGAAGGTATGCGACAGACGGAGGCGCCGAGGACGGAAAAGCATACTGGAAGACTTAGAGGGTGAGAAAGCATAGCCAACCGAGGACGCCCAGCGAACCACCGCGTTGATGGCTAGCTGGAGCCGACGTTCAGCCAAAGACGGGAGGCGGCCAGAGCAATAGATAGCCAGGTCATCGGCATAGAGGGAGCTACGAACGGATGTAGGCAGGACCGTAGCGACTGTGTTCATCACGAGTGAGAAACACAAGACGCTAAGGACACTACCCTGAGGGACACCCTCCTCCAACGGAAAGCGGTCAGAGAGGGCAGAACCGATGCGGACGCGGAAAGAACGGGCGGACAAGAAGTTATAAATAAAGGAAGGGAGAAAGCCTACGAAACCAGGGAGCGTAAGCAGTCGAAGATCGCGCTCCGCCGGGTAGTATCGTAGGCCTTCTGGAGGTCGAAAAAGACGGCGAGTACAAATTGACGCCGGGAGAAAGCCTCCTGCACGTCATGGCTAAGGAGAAGGAGGAGGTCGGTGGTAGACCGGAAGCGCCGGAAACCAGCCTGGGTAGCAGGGTACTGGTCACTCGCCTCCAAGGTAAAGGACAGCCGCGAGGCGACCATCGCCTCCATCACCTTGCAGGCACAGCATGTTAGGAAATGGGGCGATAGTTCGACGGGAGTGAGGGGTCTTTATCGGGCTTCGGGATGGGGACGACGATGGACTCACGCCATCGGTCCGGAAATGAACCCTCCAACCAAATCCGGTTATAGAGGTCCAGTAGAAAGCTGAGAGCAGAGGGGTGGAGATGCCGTAACAGGTCATAGGGGATATTATCGGGGCCGGGGGCGGAGGAGCGTCGGGGGCGGAGGGCCTCCCGAAGCTCTGTCATGTGGAAGAGGTGATTATAGGGGTCATCCTATGAGGTGGAAATTCCGGTGGGTCGCGGCGGGAGTGGGGGGAATCGGAACTGGAGATGGCTGCAAAGTGCGCCGCGAGTGCGTTCGCGACGGCCTCCGGATCGGACACGAACTCGTCGTCCCCGACCCGAAGCACCGGGGTCGAGGGGGGACACGGGTCCCCTCAAAGCTACGCACCTTGCGCCAAACAGTCGAGGGGGCAGTCGAGGAGGAGATCCCGGACACGTAACTCCGCCAGGAGGTACGCCGGGCCAGTTTCAGGACCCGACGGGCCACTGCCTTCAGGCGCTGAAATTCTATCTTGTGCTCCAGCTGGCGGGTCCGGTAGAAGCGGCGGCCGGCACGGCGCCGCTCCTGAACGGCATGGGAGCACTCTGGGGTCCACCATGGGACGCTTCGCGGCCTGGGGGAGCCAGAGGTACGGGGGATGCAACTGGCGGCAGCCGAGAGGATCTTACTCTCGAGGAAGGCGAGGGCCTCATTGACGGAGGGAAAGGCAGGAATTGATGGCGAGATCGCCGTGCCCTCGCGTATGAGGCCCAGTCTGCTCGGGCGAACAGCCAGCGCGGGCGGACAGAGGTGGGGGGGAGGAGACGGGTCGGGGTAAGACACACTGGGAAATGGTCACTGCCGGAAGAATCCGGCAGGACCTCCCAGGTGAACTCCGTCACGATTTCGAGGGAAACCAGGGAAAGGTCGATACAGGTGAAACTGTCATGGGCCGAGTGAAGGCAGGTTGGGGAGCCATCGTTTAGAAAGGTGAACTCGAGCTCGTCCATAAGGGAGAGAAGGGTCCCGGAGAGAAAGGTGGAGCAAACGTCCCCCAGGCCGGGTCCCGACTGTTGAAGTCCCCGAGAATCAGAAAAGGGCGGGGAAGCTGGAGAATTAGGTCACGGAGAGAATCGGGTGGAGGGCGTACGTTAGGGGAGAGGTAAAGAGAGCAGACCGTGAGCTGGCGCCCCAAGGAAAGGCGCACGGCCACAGCTTGCAGGACTGTACGAAGCGGGAGGGGGCGGAAAGGGACGGAGCGGTGCACGAAGACCGCGGCGCCCCCCCTCCCCGCCCCATCGAGAGGCGGGGAAGGGAGCCCGCAGTAACCGGACACTCGAGGGAGGGAACGGGATCCCAGAATCGTCTCCTGAAGGCAGAAACACGCCGGACACCTGGAGGCCAGGAGAGAGGAGAGACTCTCGAGGCTACCAGGAGCCCGCGGATGTTCCACTGCAGGAGCGAGGTATAGGGAGGGGTAGGAAGGTCAGCGTAAAGGATAGTTATGGGGTGGGTGGGCCGATCGGGCGGCCCGAGATTAAAGAGGGAATCGGAAAGCCCCGGAGTTCAGCGAGGGACGCCGAACGAGGGCGAAGGCGAGGGTCACCCCGACGAGGGGGCGATGTGGAAACCAGACGCCGGCAAGTCCTCCAGAAGAGGAGTCTCCCGGACGTCCGGGGAGAGCGATGCAGAGAAGGGGATGTGAGAGGTATCCAGAATGCCCCTCCCTTCACCGGAGGTGCGGGGGAGGCAGGACTACGAGGGGGAGTGGAAAATAATACCTCACCCAGAGGCATTGGCAGGTCGAGGAGAGAGATGGGGCGGGTCAAACGCGGGGGCGTGCACGTCCCACCCACGCCGACCAGGCGGGCGAGTTCCCCCTCCAGTGGGTCCATCGACCGGGCCGGAGAGGGGTGTATCTCAGCCCCCACCACGAGGGCCGTCGGGGACCCCAGGGGGGAGCGTGCATAACGGTTGCGCAGTGTGGACGGTGAGGACACCGGGGCGGTAGGGCGAAGGGGGCGTTTGTGTTTGGGGAGGAAGGTGATGCGAGGCTTATGGCTTCGAACCTTTCGGGGTCACCACTGGCGCGGCGCTTGCGGCCCCTACCCCTCCGTCATGCGGCCCGCATGGGTGACGGCGGGTCACGATCCGGAATGGGGTGGCCGAAGGCGCCGGTGGAGAGGGCGTAGAAGGGGCAGGGGGGGTTGCCGACGAAGCATCGGCGTTCGCGGAGGGAGCACGTGGGGACGCGCTGGTAGTACGGGGAGCCGCGGTAGGAGTCCGCTGGGCGGCAGAGGATGGACTGGGAGTAGCGGACACGGTGGGTGGAGGCGCGTTGGGAACCGCCGGTGAGGACGGGGTCCGGGAACGGAGAGCCTCGGCGTACGAGGCACCACGCCGGGCCTCGTAGCCACGCAACCGCTCCCGCGCCTCCCGAGCGCTGAGAAACTCAGATGAACAGAGGGCCCGAACCTCCCTTTCAAAGAGGAAGGACGGGCAAGAGCGGGATGAAGCAGGGTGTGGTCCATGGCAGTTGGTGCAGGAAGGCGGAGCATTACAGGGCAAGGGGTGGGGAGGGCCGCCGCAGCGGACACACAACGGGGCCGGCTGACGGCAGGAGCTGCTCACGTGGCCAAACCTATTACACTGAAAACAGCGCGTAGGATCTGGCACGTATGGTCGTACTGAGAATTCGCACGCTCGTCTCTCACCAAAGCCCCAGAATACCGAAACGGGGGGCACCAGTGAGTCGAAAGTGAGGAGCAGGCGAGGAGAAGGGGCGGTTGGGGACCGCGATCTGTCGGGAAAGCGGTACACCCTCACAACACCCTGGGAGGCGAGGTCAATCTGGAGGTCTTCCACGGGATGGGTAGAAGACGAGCAGCGTAAATTGTGCCCTGGCACTGATTGAGGCGGGGGTGGGGAGTCACCGTGATCCCGCAGCCCAGGACATCGGGGATAGCGAGCAGAGAGGAGGTTTCGGCAGAGGAACGCGACCTTATCAAAATGGAGCCATCCCTCTGAGGCCGAAGGTCAAAACGCGCCGTCCCCGTCTTCCCATGGATCGCTCGAAAGAGGCGTTCGTGGTTAGTGGGGAGGGGCTTGGAGGAGGAGGGGCGGAGGACGAGGAACTTGTCCATCGTCCTAAGGCCGAGTGAAGCCGTCTGGCCAAACACCACCGGAACTTCGAGGGGGCGAGAAGACGAGAAAGGCGGACGGCGACGTCGGGTCCCACGTCCCCCAGGGGCCGAGGGGGCCGGGGGCGATGAGGCCCGACCGGAGTGGGAGGCGACCGGGGCCGCGGGCCTCCCACCTGAGGGCGAAAAAGCAGGTGGGTCCCTATCGGGACGTGGAATATGGGGGGATCCAGGGGTCGGGGGGTCCACTGCAGGTCCATCCGCTACTGGCGGGGGTCGGGCAGCGGCGCCACGAGCCTGGGGAAGAGAGGGAGAGGAGGTGTCGGCAAGAAGAGCAGACGGGGTGGGCGAGGGCTGCCGACTGCCCTTACCAGACCCACGGTCCAAAGAGGTAGTCAGAGGGAGGTCAGATGCACAAGCCGGGTCGTCAACGAGGTCCATTAGATTTGTAAGTGTTTCCATAGAAAATTTTTATTGTTGTTTCGCGCCCGGGGCCGCGGGGAACCGATTACCCGGGGCCCAAGGGGACCAAGCGCACGCCGGTGGGGGGTGGGTGCCTCGTCCCATGTAGGTACCCCCGTTTCAAAAGGGGCCCTTGCAGCGTCGAAAGTTCTCCCCCGCCGGCAGCAAAGACCAAGGCCCCCAGGGTCCCAGGCCTGGGCACCCTACCAGCCAACTTAGTCCGGCCCCGGCCATGGGGGCGAGACCCCCAGCGACCAGCCCCGGCAGCCCACGGGGCGCGCGAAGTGAACAGAGAAAGCAGAAAAAACAGAGGGGGCAAGGAAGAGGGTAAAGAGGGGAAGACAGGAAAGAGGGGGCTGTAGGATAGCAGGGTATGCTAAAAGTCCACTTCGCAACCGGGCGGGGACCCGGCAGGGCCCCCAGCCGCGGCTGACCCCCCTCGCCACATGGAGGCAGGAGCCCGCGGGCGATCAACCCCAGAAAGACCGCCCGCGGGGAGGGGGATATATATATATATCGCGTATTTTAAGGACACCTGGATTAGATCAATAAGGAGAGGTTGGGCATTCGTATATTTATTGTGTTTATTTGTTGTGAAGAGACGAGAAGTGTAGCAGCAAAATCTACTTTAATTCGCTGGGTATGGCCGGCAACTAATGCCAAACCCAACAGAGGGGTTAATAAAGTTCATTTGACGGTTTCCTTTGAAGTAAAGATGTAGTTCACATTTTTAATCGTGTTATTTACTAAACTAATAAAATTATAACTAAGTCGTTCAGTTATATATATTTGTATGGTACCCATAACGTATAGACTGACAAATATGGCCCCGCAGGCCTATCGACAAAGGTAGAGGCCTACGAAGTTGGGGTTTCGCGATATTATAGTTTTTTAAGTATTTGAGAAAATTGGCACTGGGAGTCAAATGTAAAAATAGAAATATAACAGACATAAAAATTATAGGTATATAAGCTACATAATACATGCACATCTAATATATTGTATATAATGAATATGTTATCTTTTATTTATTTTAGTTCTATTTTTTCTTATGGATATCACATTTATCGAAACAACATCACGATAATATACCGTAGGGCTACTAGTGTGTGAAATTTCATATTTGAAGTAGGGCTCTTCCTATTGTGTTGCCCTTTTGTTGCTAAGTTGCTAACTGCCTTTGTAGTTTGGGTTATTTATTACCAAGATTTCAAGCTGAACGCGTACAAGAAGAAAAAGAAGTATAGTATACTCATTATATTAGTATTGAGTATACTGCTGTTCGAAATGAGTGGAGCTAAAGAACTTCCAAAGCTGGCTCTGGATTTTGAAGTATTTGGGCTGGTACAAGGTAAGATTGGTACAAAGCTAGCCCAAGAAAGTGTCATCGCTCTGGTTTATGACCTGCAACTTAGGCTTATTTAAGGCCTGAGTTAGGTCTAATATAAAAAAAAAATTAGGCCTAATGCTTAGCTTACACCAATGCAAATTTATCTGGCCTGATCCTCTAGGCTGAAGTCCAGACACGGAGCTAAGCTTAAGTTAGGTAATTATTATTTTTAGAGTTGGAAATATGCAATTTAAAAGCCTAATAAGTAGGCCTACTGTAATAGTCATAGACTACTTTTGGCAACTCTAAATAGTTTTGTTATTTAGCTGACTTGAAACTGACATTTTGCAAAGTTTAATTGTAAAATATAGCTTATGACTTGGATAACCTTGATAGGCCCAAGTGTCCTCGTTTTCCAAATGTAATGTAATATAATTGATATTTTTTTACAAGAGTACATTACAGGCTTTTGAGGAATTTTAGGTTAGGTTATGTATTAAAACTGTTTTTCCAATTGTTTTTGATGTTTGAACGAAGGTTAATCAAAAATCATCAGAAAAACATGGTTTTGATTTGTAAAGTCTGTAATGTACACTTGTAAAAAATTTACCATAGAATTAGCTTAGATGGCATAATCTGCTCAAATTTTGACTCGCATGAGAAATTTTTCCATAACACTTGTGCCTATTGCATCCATAGGCTTGCCAACTTAGCAAGTTAAGGTTCTTGGACAAAAATAAAAATAAATGGCAATCTGCTTGAATTTTTCTGGTGGTGTCACTTGAGGATTTTTTTATAACAGGCTTGCATAAGTTTCGCAGGGACCAAATTGCACTAGGTTAGGTGGTCATTTTAGATTGGCCAAAATTAGTCATGTGGGAAATAATTAACCACTCATGAACTTTGTAACAAATTTTGACTTTGTCAAAAACACTGGTTTTTAGGGATAGGGAAGATACTAGAAGTAATTATAAAGAATAATATTCAAGAATAATAACTTTTCTTATTTAAATCAGGAAGGTCTTTTGTTTGATTTCAGACTTTGCAGCATTCATACAGTAACTGATTAGGGATTAGATAATGGACATGTAGACAGGGCCGTAACTAGGGTTTAGAAATTAGTGAGGTCCAGATTTTTTTTTAGCGTGGCAGGATGAGCAAAATTCAGACCAAAATGACATCTACAAACACAACCCAAGCTATACACTAAACACAAAATGCTTGATGCTCCCACTTTTCAAAAGAAAAGTGGTAATATGCATTTCATACACAGAGAATATTTTTTTTTTTTTTTAGGAAATAATTACCGAGGTCCGGACCTCGGTGACCTCATATAGGTAGTTACGGCCATGCATGTAGATGTTATTTATTTGGATTAGTACAGTAAGGCATAGGAGATATCTATGTAAGCCTAAATTTAAAAAAGGTCATGGAATATCGGGGTCAGTTATAAGTTGGGTACCGTAGAAAAATGGTACAACATGGAGAAGAGAGGGTTAGTTTTAAATGGTCATGAATCAGGGTGGTATGGAGTGAAAAGTGGGATAATGCAGGAATTGGTGTTAGGTTCATTAGAGAAGGGAGTTGATAGTAAATTATCTAAATTTTCAATTAATTTACAATTAGCTACATACAAGAGTTTACAGAGATGAGTACTTATACTATAGGTTCATTATTACAATACAGATGCTGTATACAGGTTGGCCCAAAGGTCAGGACACAGATGGGAAATAATCTGTTTTCATGCATTGTGTTAGTTTCATAATGTTAAAACTGAGACCTATTAATCTCTCTAGCTACACTTCTCAATTCTTTTGAGTGACATCTTCATATACACGGTGAACCAAAAGTAGGTGGACAGTAGGTTGAATACGGTTTGTGTTATATTATATTATAACTATGGTGTTCATTATAACTATGGTGTTTGTGTTTTATTATAGTAAATATTATAACTAAATTTATTTAAATTTTATTTTGTATTATAGTATACAAAAAAATTAAATATGTATTCTCAAAATAAACGTTATCATTTACTGTCCACCTACATTTGGTTCACCCTATATTTCAACATAACGGGGAAATCTTGGAACATTCAGTCATTATTTGAGTATTAAGTTCCTCCAAGGACTGGGGACAGTCAATGTAAATGATGATTTCAAATGACCCCAAAAAAGAAATAAAGCAGGCATTAAATTGGTGACTTGGTCATTCAACTGGACCTTGTCCAATATAGCACTGCCCAAATAATTCATTAAGGGTAATGACAAACTCTGATGGAGTGTGGTGGAGTGCCATCCTGTTGAAAGAAGAACCCCATTTGTTGATTCAGTGGAAGGTTGTCAATGAAAAGTTCAATGACAAGCATCTGAAGGTGTCTCACCTGTGCATGGCCCCCTCCATGAAAACAGGCCCTATTAAGGTATTACCCAACACACGCCTGTCCATACAAGACATGGAGCATTTTGAACATGATTGTTGTTAGTCCAGTGAGGGTTTTCACCTGACTAGTAATTAGTGTTATGGCAGTTAATGTATCCACTAAGATAAAACATTGCCTCATCAGTGAACAGGATATGATGGGTAATGTTATGTTGGCTTGTCACCTACTTACAGGACTCTGGGCTGTATCATTGCTATATCATATCTTAGAGATGGAAGTGATTTGCCTTCAGAATTCATTGACAAGACATTCTTGACATGCCTCTCTCTCTGGATAACCTTTGGGTTGTTGAACAAATTACCCAGTGCCAGTTTGTCACATCATCCATCTATGGAGGTTCTTGGCCAACTGGTATGTGGTCAGTCAAGAACACTCTTGGTAGCTTTAAATTGCTGTCACTTTTCTGATAGTTGAGAAATCAATGTGTGTTCTCTTTCAGCTTTGTTGATTAAATTTGTGTGTGACATTTGGTGTGTGTTTCTTCCTCTTCTGTATATGGAGACACTCCTTTCATTAATTTTTCATCTGTCTTACCTGGAACAGAGAAAACAAATGGTATTAATATAAATCAACTTTCCCTGTGTGTTCTGACTTTTGGGCTACCCTGTACAATTCTAAACTGCCCTAGCAAGTGTACATGCATTACAGGCTAAAATCTATTAGTAAGATTTAATCAATTTTTATAAAAGAGGGTATAGGGGTGGTCGGGTGACCATCTCTGATTTTCTTCAAATTTTCAGGGTTGATTCATACACCATTCAATAGCTTAAATCTAAAATTTTAGCTTCCTCAGTCAAAAACTTTTATTTTATGGTCGCTTAAATGGCCCCCACCTTCGACAAAAAATGCCCATGTTGGGCTTGATTGGCCAATGCCTCCATTTTGAGAGGCCTTGAAAAGTGTCTTCTAATAGGAGTAGAAGCTTCAAATTTGTCATGCCAATACAACTTCTGGTGTGCCCTTCAATTTTGCAAGCAAAAAGGCTGTGGAACAAATAGCTTCTAAGCTACAAGGGCTTAAATATGGCTCCATTTTGAAGCTTGCATCAATTCCTCCCACTTTTACAACTCTACCACTTTCAAAAGTTTTAGTTCTACATCAATCACAGCTGTTTTAATACTCCTAATAGTCTCTATGGGTTGTAAATTTATGAGTGAAATAAAAAAAAAAACAAAAAAGGATTTATTTCTATTTTTAAAAATTTCCAAAAGTTGATATTTTCACAAAATTTGCAAAATTAACATCAACTTTGGGGCTTAATATAAAGGTGTCCGAAATTAGTCAGGGAGTTGATACTTCTAGTAAAGAAAGATACATATGTGTAAAAAAACATATTAAGGAATAGATCTCAACTCAACTCCTTCATATAGTTTTGGTGATTCAAAGAAAAGTGCTTTTTGTGAAAAATCTCAAATTTTTGCAAAATTTTAAATTTTTAAATTTCTATTTATGACATTGAATTGTAATTTTACTTCCATTTTATTACTTAAGTTGATTTACAATTGTAATATGTAAATAAGTCTAAAACATACAAGAAATTTAATATGTCTGTCAAAACAACCAGCGACTCAAAGGGCTCTGGGTAGCTCATTTCGCTTTGTATATTCTTATAAATGTAAAACATGATGGTTAATCATTAATGTCCAGGCCTATTTTATAGATCATGATCTTTTATTTTCAGAAAATTTAACTAGAGCAATTAACTTAATTTTACTGCCTGTAATAATGGCTTATTCTAATCAAGAATCAAAGTGCAGCTTTGGTATGTACTTGGATGATCCATGTCATGAACACAGACTCACCAGGAAGGTGGGTATGTATACCTTACATGAGCTGACAGATGAAACAAGGAAACTGCTATTGTGGAGAACAAAAGCAACTGTAATCAACCCAAATAGTGCTACTGTATGCTACCACCATGAAAAAATGTTTGGAATGCATTACCAACAAATGCAACGTAGCTGCCAAGATCCATGGAGAAATCATCGAAAGAAGATAACAAGTAAGTAAATATAGGTACTAATATATTTATATTTCATAAAGAAGTTTATATTGTAAATTGTAACCTAAATTAGCTATTTAATTTTAATAGGGTAGGCTATATACTGTGCTACTGAATGCATATGTTTTGAATATTTTATACGAATAGCCTATAACCAAATGTTGAGGTTTTAAAATTATTTTCCAATGTGTTTAGAGTTTACATTACCCTACTTTATTTGCAGAATCACTACAAATTATTGACAAAGACATAGCAACTAGACTGAATCTGATACCAGGACAGAAACTTTGCTCAACATGCTTCTCTAGAGCCAAGACGATTGAAGATGAAAAAGACTCAGGTAGTGATGAATATGTTCCAGAAGAAATAGTTAAGGAGACATTTGACGAAACGTTAGGTTCACTAGAATGCTCACCCATTAAGTATGTAAGAGCAAGAGATCGAAAGTTTTACGCGAAAAGGAAACTAAAGCAAATTGAAACATCAACAAAATCAAAGCTGTCAAAAGTACTTCATATGAAGCCTAGCATTTTGGATGAGGAAGCGGAGAAACCTATAGAGAGTGAGGAAGAAAAGTGTTATCAGCATATGATAGAGGAACTGAAAGAAAAGTGTAAAACTAGTACCAGACAAGAAAAGATACAAATTCTAACACTCCTTCCAATTGGTAAAACCTGGTCCAGAGAAAGAATTATGAAAGAATTTGAAGTGTCAGCCAGAATGGTTAATGCTGTGAGGGCCTTAAAGAGAAAAGAAGGTATCCTTCCTATAATGAGAAATAAAAAGAGTAGCAAGGGTATAAGCGATGAAATAAAGGAAAGAGTGATAGAATTTTTCCAAAACAATGAATATACTAGAGAATGCCCTGGTAAAAAAGACTACAAATCAATAAAAACACCACAAGGGAAGGTTCACAAGCAGAAAATACTGTTGTTGACAAATATCAGAGAATTATATACGCTTTACAAAAATAAATATCCAAATGACAAAATCTCCAAATCAAAGTTTTTTGAACTGAGACCAAAATGGTGTATGGGTGTGGGGAGTAAAGGATCACACAATGTATGCATTTGTGAAATACACCAGAACTTTAAACTTTTATGTGAATCACTCCCCGTCAAAGTAGAATTAAGAGAGTTACTAGGGAAAATAGTCTGCAACACTGAAACCAGAAACTGCATGATTAATAACTGCAAAACATGTCCTGGTTTAAATGAATTACGGGATTGGCTTCTTACCATTTTTGAAAACAATGATTATGACATGGATGATGAGGTTTCCTTTAAGCAGTGGCTTCATACAGACCATACCCAACTGGTCACAATGACAAAAAGTGTTTCGAATGTAGTAGAAGACATATGTGAAAGTGCAAAAAAGTTGAAAGTACACCATTTCATAGCAAAAGCCCAATCAAAATATTTGTCCGACTGTAAAGAAAACCTCAATGATTCTACAGCATTAGTGCTTGTTGACTTCTCTGAAAACTATAGTTTTATAATTCAGGATGCCGTACAAGGGCATCACTGGGACAATACCCAGGCTACCTTGCATCCGGTAGTCTGCTATCAAAAAGTTGATGGTGAACTAAAAGTTACAAATTTTTGTGTAATATCAGATTCACTTACACACAACACAACTGCAGTTCATTCTTTTTTATGTGAAGCCTTGAAATTACTTAAAAGTCAGAATCCTAAACTAAAACATATTTGTTACTTTAGCGATGGCGCAGCAAGTCAATATAAAAACTATAAAAACATCATTAATTCAGTGTTACATGAAAAAGATTTCCAACTAACATGTGAATGGAACTTTTTGCCACCTCTCAGAAAGAGCCCCTGTGATGGTGTTGGTGGCACCGTCAAAAGGTTAGTTGCCCGGGCAAGTCTACAAGCAACAAGTAAAGGTCACATCACCAATCCAAAAGAGATGTTCGATTGGTGCAAATCTAATATTAATGGTATACAATTTCTGTACATTGATTCAGCTAAAATTGAGGAAAATGCTAATTTATTTGAGTTAGAAAAAAGGTATTCCTTAATTAAGACAATCCCAGGAACCCGTTCATATCACTGCTTTAGACCTTCATCAACAGGCATTAAACTGTACAAAATTTCTAGTGATGAAAATTTCTTTAACGTACAACTTTCCTTCCTCAATGCTACACAAGAAAATGTGGCTTACCAATATAAACCTGGTACATATGTGGCCTGTTTCTATGAAGGTGACTGGTTTGTTGGAAACATAGTTGAAGTGTGTGATACTGAGAAGGATCTATTAGTAAATTTCATGAAAAAGAATCCTTTTAAATGGCCTGAACAAGAGGACATTTGCTGGATTCCATTCCAACATGTTTTGTGTTCAATTGAACCACCTACAGTTGCTGGGAAAATGGGGAGACAGTACAAGTTATCAAATGATTGTTTATCTAAAATTGAGGAGTATTTTAAAAAAAGCCTAAAGTAACTACAGACCTGTATCAAGCTGAATAATAAATTGCCAATTTATGGCTGTGAGGCCATGGAGTGTTGAAGACAATCAGACTTAAAGCCTGAGTACAATAATAAATTCCTGAGTCAGTGTCTAAACATAAGAGTTATTAGCTATATATAAGTTTACATACGAATTTACATAAAACAACACATATTAAAAAAAGAATATGAACTTATAGCCAATAATTCACATGCTTAAAAACTCAGGAATTCATTATTGTATATAGCTAAGTACTGTACACTTGTATTAAGGGAAGTAATACAACAAAGCTACTTAAATTTAAGGTTTTGTACTGAAAATGGTGGTTACTGCTAGTTTATCTGTACTAACTGCATAATTTAAATTACTAGGAAGTGCTTAAAGAGCAGTAGAACACGGTTCTACATGATTTACTTAGGTAGATCCAAGTATTGAGCCTACAAGCTGGTCCATCTGTTGTGTTAACTGCAAATGTAGTAGTAATCTAGGGTATATATTATGTCTTTTTTATGAGTAAAACTTTAGATAATTTAACATTTGTGAATTAACTTACCAAGTAATAAAATGGAAGTAAAATTACAATTCAATGTTGTAAAAAGAAATTTAAACATTTCAAAATTTTGAAAAAATTCAGAATTTTTCACAAAAAGTACTTTTCTTTGAATAGCCAAAACTATATGAAGGAGTTGAGTTGAGATCTATTCCTTAATATATGCTTTTGTACACATATGTATCTTTCTTTACTAGAAGTATCAACTCCCTGACTAATTTCAGACACCTTTATATTAAGCCCCAAAGTTGATGTTAATTTTGCAAATTTTGTGAAAATATCAACTTTTGGAAATTTTTAAAAATAAAAATAAATCTTTTTTTGGTTATTTTTTTATTTCACTCATAAATTTACAACCCATAGAGACTATTAGGAGTATTAAAACAGCTGTGATTGATGTAGAACTAAAACTTTTGAAAATGGTAGTTGTAAAAGTGGGAGGAATTGATGCAAGCTTCAAAATGGAGCCATGTTTAAGCCCTTGTAACTCAGAAACTATTTGTTCCACAGCCTTGTAGCTTGCAAAATTGAAAAGCCCACCAGAAGTTGTATTGGCATGATAAATTTGAAGCTTCTACTCCTATTAGAAGACACTTCAAGGCCTCTCAAAATGAAGACATGGGCATTTTTTGTCGAAGGTGGGGGCCATTTAAGCGACCATAAAATTAAACGTTTTTGACTGAGGAAGCTAAAATTTTAGATTTAAGCTATTGAATGGTGTATGAATCAACCCTGAAAATTTGAAGAAAATTGGAGATGGTCACCCGACCAACTTTCTGAAATCTGTACCAGTTGAGCTGGAATGACCCAAGACTTAAAAACGAAAAGGAACTTACTTACCACGAAATACTGTTGAAATGGTATATTTTGAAAATTTCAATTCATAAACTCAGTAATGGTACCGAGTTGTTATTGTGGTAGTAACAACCTTTACATTCAGGTAATTGATGTCTTTGTATACTATAATAATATATACCAGTTGGTCATTTCTGTATGGATATTAAATTACAGTAATTATAGTAAGCCCGTGTGTCAGGTCTGTTACATTTATGATGATATACTCGCAGATGATGTTCTGGAACAGGCTATTCAGCCTGTAACTCCAGATCCTCATTAGGTTTCATTACTACACTCGTGGCCACAGTGGCAGTGGATGAGTAACTGAACAGACAATGATCCCTGCTTTATAATTATATTTCTGCTCTTGATTTCTTCATGCCCAGTCTAAATTCTCTTCAAATACAATTACAGAGTTTGAACCAATTACATATGATGGTAAGTCATTTAAGTTATTTACAATTCTGTTACAAAAAGAATTCTTTCTCAAGTTCAACCTTGCCTTATTCTTAAAAATCTTCATACAGTGCCCTCTAGTAGTTGTCTCTCAAGTGAAAAATATCCTCACACACCTCCCTATCATACTCTCCATACAATATTTTGTAAGTCTCTATCATGTCACCCCTAGACTTTCTGTAAGACAGCGTGGATATGTTTAGCCTCCTTAATCTTTCCTCATAGCTCAAGTCCCTTACAGAAGGTACCAGCTTAGTTACATGCCATTGAACATTACCCTGTGGCACTCCACTAATAACCTCTCTCCAGTCTGACTTTGACCCATTCAAAATAACTGTCTCCTTTTACTAAGAAATGTATTTATCCAATTCACATGCTCATCACCAATATTGTACACCCTTAATTTCTCCAGAAGTCATCTGTGAGGCGCTCTGTCAAATGCTCTCATAAAGTCGCAGTACACCATATCAACTGCACAAACATCATCTGACATCTCTGTCCACTGATCCAGTAGTCGAATAAGTCGCAATACTGTTGACCTTCCAGGTAAAAAAAACAAACTGCTTTGTACTAAATAGCTTGAAGTTATTCATGTGCTGCATTATATCTTCTCTCACAAGTGCCTCCATTAATTTACAGATAATGCTCGTAAGGCTGACAGGTCTATAATTTCCAGGATCATGCCAATCATTTTTCTTAAAATAGTAGTTATATTTGCCATATGCCATTATGCAGGCCTGTGAATGAGAACTTTTGTGAGTTTTTTTTTTTACAACTGATTGATTTTATATAATTCAACTATGCTGATTTTGAATAAGGTGTCCATTTTTTTCTATCATATAAGGATTTTCTGCCAACTGGAAGGGAAAAAAAAACTAACATAAATAAATATTTTGCTTTGTTATACTAATTACAAATGCAAACAACTTTAAAAAGGAGGAGGACTATTAATGTCAATTACATATTCATCTTTATTTGTCCTGAATTTTCTTGTGAGATCTATGCCTTTTAGTCTCGAATGTACGTGCTGTTCCTCTTCTTTTATGTAATAATCCTGGAGTATCCTGTTTCAACATCCAGCAGTAATCAGCCATCATGCTAATGTCCTACCTTCCCTGATATCTCTTCTACATTTCTTTGATGTCTTGGTGAAACTGTTCTCCTTGTTCTTTGCTGAGTGTTCCGAGATTCTCGGGGAAGCAATCCAAATGTGAATGTAAGAAATGTAATTTTAAACTCTTATTATAACCTAACTCTCTCAACTTATTTAACGTGTTGTTCACAATGTTTTGGTAATTTGGGTCATTGTTGTTCCCCAAAAATTTGCTGATAACATCCTTAAAAGTAATCCACGTTTCTTTTTCAAGATTGTTCATTGTTTTTTCGAAGTGTTCATCCAAAGTCAGTTTTCTAATCTGGGGACCAATGAAAATTCATTCTTTCAATTTTGCTTCCAAAAGAGTTGGGAATTTACCATACAGATACTTAAAACAATCTCTATCTTTGTCCAAGGCCTTAATAAATTGCTTCATCAAGCCCAATTTTATGTGAAGTGGAGGTAAAAGGACTTTCTTCATGTCAACCAAACTTTCATGTTGAATGTTTTTGGAACCAGGTATCAGGCTGACTCTGCATGGCCATTCCTTTTTTATCCAGTGCTGAGTTCTTGCTTGGCTATCCCATTCACACAAAAAACATGAAAACTTCGTATAACCTGATTGCTGACCTAACAACATACATTAGACTCACAACTTATGTGGGGGTTATGTTCCTGGGACCCTGCGTAAGGCCAAAAACCGCATAAAGTCAGAAACCAAAAAAAAATCCCCTAAATTGCCCTTAAATCACTATATATTGTAACTGTTATACATATAACATTACCTATAACACAAAAGTGATGCAATTGGCAATGTTGAATTCCTTCCAGCATGCCATAACACTCTTGTTAGTGCTGTCCTCTGTGGCATTGCAAATGCGGACGAAGGTGAGACGTGTGTATGCTTCCTTAAAGCACCGAAATTGTAAAATTATGACCCGTGTATATAGTTGAAACTGCGTAAGAAAAATCTGTGTAAGTTGCGAGTCTACTGTACAAATAATTTTTAAGCCTCCACAAAGTAGCCAACTGTGTTCTTTGTATTTAACCTTACAGTAGCTAGAAGCAGCTCAAGATTTTTGTACGTTTCCTTCAAGTAAACTGAATGAGCCACAGGAATGGATGCATACAAGTTACCATTGTGAAGGAAGATGCCTTTTAGACTTCTTTTGGGGGAATCAATGAAGTCTCCACCCATTTGGGTCATAGACTGCAGTGCCTAGCTTAAGTATTAGTTCCAAAACATTGTTGCAATATACCAGTGAATTTTCTTAAGAAAAGTGTTGGATGAATTCTTTTTCTCAATTTCTGTACCAGTAAAATGACATCCTGGGAGAAAGCAAGTTCTTTGCATGAAGTCTGGATCCCAAAATCTCTGAAGAATCCTTTGGGAGACAAATCTCTTGCCAAATCATAAGTTCACCTTGTGTAAACAATTGGGGTTCACCAGATGTTTCAGCTTGAAAACAATCAGTATCATCGTTTCCATCGTCATCAGACACCGAATCAGATGAAGTTATATCAAGAGTATTTGGTTTAGTAGGTACAGGTATACCAGGTCCATGAGCAACAGGTCTTATAGAAGACTGAAAGTTTGGATAAGAAATTTACTTTTTATTTTTAGTATTGTAGCCTTGCACGTTAGATAAACAAAAATAGCAGTCATTGCTGTGATTTCTAGGTTCACAGCAGACCATTGGAATCCCAAAAGGTTAAAGAATCCTTTTTACCTTTTACTCCACAGTCTAAGTTGTTCAACACAAACACTGCAAACTTTGTGGAGCCCATGATTTGTCTTGATCCCCAAGTTTCATTCTGAAGTACACATAGTATGCTTTCTTGATGAAGTCTGTAGTATCTTGCCTTTGTTTTTTCACAGTAAATTTTCCACAAATATAACAGAAAATGTTTGAGCTATTTACACACCCTCTGGTTGCCATAGCGACAAATAAACAAATTTCAAGAGATAGTCACCACACACCTTTGAATAATAAAGAACTATAACCTAGCATGCACTAGATAGACTGACTCATCTTGTGGCTTGTCAATCACTTACATACTAGTGGTGCATTTCTTGAATGTTCTAGAAGATGCTGTGACATCACTTCTGATCTGGAAGCATTTATAGGCAGTAATTTTTACTAAAAATTTAATTGAGTAAATTTTAATAAAATACTTGTATATGAAATATGACATTTCTTTGTGAAAAATCTGTACGTAATGGCGAAAAATGAATATTATTTTCGGAATCAGTGTGTAAAAAATTTATATATATATATATGTAATAAAATATTTCAGACAACAAAACCATCACAGGCCTGTGTTATTATTGAATGAATATTCAAATAGTATTTTTAGAGGTTCTGCAAACTCGCTCGTTCCTTCCTTGATTATCTGAAAGTGCAGTCCATTTGGACCTGGAGACTCGTTTCTCTTTAGCTTTTTTATAAATTCTATTATTTGTGACCTAGTTATTGTCATGTCTGTTAATACTGGAATACTTCTTTTCCTACTAATACTTAGCACCTCACGAGGGGTTCTCTAGTAAATATTCCACCAAAATAGTTTATCATTTTTGGATTTTACTCTCTTCTCTTCATTTACATACAATTCAGAAACAGTTGGTTTAGTCATGGGTTTTGACTGAACATGCTTCCAAAAAATCTTAGAATTTGTCTTTAAATTCTGGGCTGTTTCTTTCCCTTTTTTTTTTTTTATTACACTTTGTCTCCCTTCTAACCTGGTTATTTTCATCCTGTATTTTCTTTCTAACTCCTGATAATTCAGTAAATCATTATTTTCACACCATTACCAGTCTTCAATCTCCGCAACCTCTTTATAACCATTATTTTCTTAATTTTTTACCATAGTTTTCTATTCATTGGCAGGTCAATGCTGTTTTGCTTCTTAAATGTGTTGCTTGTCTTGAATTCTCTCATAGGCACACATTCTTCAATTGAATCTTGAAATGTTGTTTTAAATTTACTCCATTTTTCTTCAATATCTCTTGATTTTAACAGCTCTTCCCAGTCAATATTTAATTTTTATCTCATTGTCACAAAATCAGCTTTTTCATACACGTAAACCATTTTTTGTTCCTTAATTCTTGCAGCTTTATATCACAATTAAAAATTATGCATACATGATCACTCCTACCAATGGGACTAGTAATTGATAACTTCTCTATGCTTTCCTCATCACTCAATAACAGGTCCAGGACATTTCCTGGTCCATACACCTAAATCTGGTAATATCTTGAATGTGCTGTGTTAAATAACAATCTCTCTAGGCCTAATCTTTTCAATAAACTTGTATTCCATATCACAAATCTCTGCACTTGTATAATTAACCCAGTTAATATTTGGAAGATTGAAGTCACCTAGCATTATCTTATATTTCATATCCAAATCCTCAATTTTCTGCATTAAATTCAATAGCTTGTCACTGTTATTTCTGCTACTGTTAGGGCTCCTACATATTGAAGTAATCGGTAGACTGTCACTAGTTCCTTTCAGCTCAACACTAACAGATTCACTATAACATTGTTTCAGCTGCACAACATTAAAAGATATATGGTACCTTTTTTATATACAACAGTAGACCCCATCCCTCATCCGAACTAAGGAGATTCTTGTTGATTAACCTGTATTCTTCTAACTGTCTCTCTTCTAAGATTTTTAGGTTTTACCTCCTGCAGTGTTATTATGTGAGGGTGCACCTCCATCCCAGCCATTCTAGCTGGGATAAACTTATCTACATTATGTACAGTATATGAGGAATCTCTTACTTCCTGATACTCATTGCCATGGGTGAACCTGCCTCTGCTGTTACCTCCTAAACTTTTTTTTTCTTCACTTTCATAATATACCTTTTCCATGGATTTCCTCATACCAGTACCACATAAAAGTTTCCCGATTCACTTTCTCATTCCTTTCCCTTGCCTCCTTCCTAAGTTCTTTATCCTTTGCTCTTTCCTCCCTGTTCATGTCATGAGAGAGCCTAACTTTTTTCAATATTTCATTTTTTGCCTCCTTTAGTTTGTATACATTCCTTAATGCTTTTTCTTTCATCCCTTGCTTCAGTGTTGCAATTATTGGTCTTGATGCTTTCTTTTCCACTACTTCACTAATTATCTCCTCAGCATTATATTTCCAGCCCTCTTAATATTCACTACATGTCATCTTCACAATGTTTAATTCCCAGCTCAGAGCACAATTCAATAAGTATCCCCTTGTTCTGTTTAATCTTCGCAGCCCTTGATTTCAAATTCACAACTTGCTCGGGTATCCCATACATCACAATATTATCTTTTTGCTTAAACCTACTTTGTATCTGCTCACTCATTAACTGAACCAAGTCTCCTTCACTAACATTATCCTGCACGATACCCTACTACAGTTTGAAGCCTATTAACCTCGCTTTTGAGGGCCTATTAAGTTTTTTCATATGTCTTTATATCTTTACATCCTGCTTAATTACAATAATGTCCCTCTTAACTTTTTCAAATTTCATTCCTGTATCCTGCCTAGCATCCAGTTCATCCTGCTTTTTTATTCATTTCTTTAAAGTCTCTTATCTCTTATGATTTCCTCTGCCATAGCACTCCGTTTTGCCTCCAAATCTGTCTGTTGCAATTCACTTTTCATTATAAGCTTACCATATATAATTTGTCACATAAGTTAATATGGAACCAGCTGTCACAAATTTCACATTCCAAAGCCTTATTCTTACATTTCACTAGCTGGTCACATTTTCCACAGATATTTGATGTGGTTACATTTTTACCATGACTCTTATTATGGTCCTCCCCAGCACTGATTGTTTTGTTTGTTTCTAGACTGCTGCCATTTTGATAGAAAAAATTACTTTTCTGTTTAATTTGGATAATCGGGATTCTTATTTGTTTATAATGACTTAACTTTTACTCAAAATAGCAAATTACCTTACCTATTGGTCTATTTAAATAGAAAGCAAAGTAACCACTACACTTGACTTAGGGCAGATTAATCCACCAAATATGCTACTATCAAAACCTTAGCATTCATGTGGAAATGATTTTGTACTATAGGCCTATATACCTGTATTAGAAGCTTAATAAAAAGAATAGTGAAATGAGTATAAATATAAAGTGAAAAGTAATGAGAGATAATTAGGAAGAGAATGAACTTTAATGATGACAACAGCATCAAATAGTTGTAAGGGAAATTTGAGTTGGCCCTCAAATAGACAAAGTTCACCCTGAAGATGCCAAAGTGTAAAGTATAATCTAGTGCTCCTTTCGTGAAATTTAAGTGAAGTGACTAACTTAGCCTAGGGACCAAGTGTAATAATGGGCTTAAGCTATATCAGTGGCAAACAATACATCTAAGGTTGTGTTAAGTGGTAAATAATGGGTTTTAAGTTTGAAAGGGTGTGTGAACTTGGCATAAACCTGTGTGGAACAAATACAGTTGGGCTGGACTAAACCATGAACTAATGAACAAAGACAAATGAAGTGCCATATGTGAAGTATAATTATGAAAAATTTGGCCAAAGAAACGCTCATCCTACAGCTGAAGTCTAACCCTGGATTTGCCTTACCCTCAGTCTAACCTAAGTGTTAAGAAAGAATTATGAACTTGAAGAATGGTCAAAAACCTGAAAATGGATTGATAATTTGACATTTGTATTTTATTCTTCTAGTAATTCACTCTTGGTTAATAATGACTTGAGGGAAATTGTAAGACCCCCTAAGTTTTGGATTGAAGTCAGTGGACCTAAGTTAAACTTTAGACTTAGAAACATGTAAGGACAACTAATAATAATGTGTGAATTGGGCTTTGGTAAAGTTCAATTGTCTTTAAGTTTAGCCTAAGTGCCCTACTTTGAGATTGCTGACTTCTATGTTTGGCCTCTCTCTCAGGGTGGAAAAACCTCTGTGCTAGGCTTAGTCCTACTGAGTAATATGTTTGTTTAAACTTCTTCCTGAAACAGGTAAAATATATTTTATAGGCAAAGCCTTACTTTTTTTTCTTAAGTTATTTCCCTCAAATGGAAGTACAGTGAATATATATGTGTGTGTGTCCCCCCACAATTCAGGTAAATTAAATTAAGTTAAGTTAATTTTGTATATTTGTATTTGACTTTTGGCTAAAGTAAATTAGTTGTTAATTTATTTGCAAATTAATTATTTGACAGCTTTTTGAAAGTAATGAGTGTTAGCCTGAATTCTTGTGTATGTAATAGGCACCCTTCCAAAAATTACAGTACCCATTTGCCATTGGTGTTCATTCATACAGTTGAAATAGCATTTTTGTTAAATAAACTTAGCCTTTTAAAACTTGTTTTTAATGTCTCCTTCAACCATGGTGATTACTGTACTTCAGTAATTTTGATCATTAATTTAGGGTCATTCTCTGTCAGATCAACCAAAAAAAATTGAAATTAACACCCTCATCTCTCATATTTTGCTGAAATTTGGTTTATAGGGAGTTTGTGAGCCCTGAATCCATTTCTGAAATTATAAGGTCAATCCGACCAATGGTTCAAGAGATATGACCTCGGGCAATTTGAGGTCACTCGCGAGGTTACTAACATTTGGTGAGCCATAACTTGGGTAATAATTGTCATAATTATATAAAAGTATATATATTTAGAATCAGAAAACGACAAGGAATCCAAATATGCAAGTGTTAGAACTCTAGGTTGAAAAATAAAAAAGTTACACTGTAACCAAAATTTGAGGTCACGATTTGACCTCTGGGGTATCAAATGAGAATTTTTTTTTTTAAATGTAAAAAATGAAGGCATAGGCATTGGCTATTAGAATCAGCAAAAAAAAGTTTGTTTATGTTAGTATTTTTCATGTAACTAACATATAAGTGAACACCATATTCATAAGTTGTGCGTCAATTCTACCTATTTTTTCACACTTAAGCTCGTAATTTGACCTATAGAAATTAAAATTATATTTTTTATAGATATAAAAAACAGTCAGAGTTCTTGACTAATAGAAACAATCATAAAAAGTTTGTTTATGTTGGTACTTTTCATGTAACTAACTTATAAGTGAACACCATATTTATAAATTGCTTGTCATTTCAAGGAATTTTTATATCTTAGCTATCAATTTGACCTCAAGCTCCAAGAATTTAATAAAAATTGTATTTCACTGCTAATCTACACTGGCAATAATAGTTATAATAGTGAAAGGGGAAGACTAAGCTCACATGTAGCCTAAACAAACCTGTTGAAACATGTTGCTACTTGTCTAAGTGCAGAATCAACACAGATAGTTGCAAAATTCCTTGTCTACAGGTTAGTACAGTTCCAGCCAGCACTGTGGGTGGCTGGTGGGTATGGTGTTTTAATGAGCCTCAGAGACTATCAAGGCCTAAAATATTAAGTGTGTATAGCTATATATTTTCTAAAAAATATATATTACCTAATTGTAAATCCTATATCTTTACAGATCAAAATACAATGGTTCGGCACTTGAAATACTGCCAGGACCCTATTCAAAAACACAAGAAACGCATAACAATCAATCTTAGAAAAGTGACTGATGTACTTGTTGAAAAATGTGCTGGAAGAGTGAAAAAAGACTCATTGTTGTGTGTGAACTGCTGGACACTGATAATGAAAAACCCCACTATACTTAGTACCACTGAAAACAACGAGTCTGAGCAGGATTCAAATGAATCATCTACTATCAGTGGCTTGAGTAACATCTCTTCAATTCAAGATCTGGACAATGACAGTGATTGCTTGATAAAGGAAAATCCTTCAACTTCAGTTGAACCAGTTCTAGCATTTCTGGACCAAACACCAGTTAAAAAAAGTAAGTAATAAATTAATATAATAACTTATACTTTACTACAAGGTCTGTTTGATCTACTATATAGCCAATTATATAGCATTTAAGGTACTATAATTAATATTTAATTACTAATATTCAGGTGTGTGAAACCTTTTTTTCTGTTCTTTTCAGAAGGGCTGTCATTAAGCCAGAAAAAGCGCAAGGCTCGTGGTAAGCTATCATCTGCTCAGAAACACCTGAAGGAGAGGCTAGAACTCAGTTATGGTGTTCAAATTACCGAGGAGGTAAGTGATACTTCAAAACCTGAAACTAAATCTGAAAAACATCTAGACAAATTAATGAATGAATTGAAACAGTCATTCCTGGAGAGCAAATGTCACCATCACAAACTACAAATATTGACACTCACCATACACAATTGAAAAAACAGCTAGTTTCTTTCAAACTACAACATACATGGTGAAAAGAAGCCGTTCACTTAAATCAGAACATGGAATCCTTCCGAAGATTCCACTAATGAGCAAAGGAAAAGTGATATCTGAAGAACACAAAGATATAGTTAGAAGATTCTATGAGTCAGAAGAGGTTAGTCGTATGTTGTTGCGGGGTAAGCGGATGAACTTAACTAGACTACCATAACTTGGCTACTTTTTGATGACGGGAAACGAGAAGGTCCCGGGCGGTGAAGTTTTTCTCACCTCCACTGACTGTCACTGAGGGGCAAACGAGACTCCCACACGGCTGAACCAAGAAATGGACTCGACCCGCTAGCTATTCCAAAGATTAACCCTGTGTCTGAGTCGGGTCCACTTGAAAACCTGGAAAGCCCTGGCTTCAGGAAAGGTGTGTGTAATGTGCACCCAGCAATACTTGAGGACTTCAACTGAATATGGGCCTACGCAACCAACAAGCACGATTTTTGCAAACTGGCTGTGGAGTAAACCAAATGTGACTGGACGAGAAAAGCAGATATTACCCTCTGAATTGTAAGTCCTTGAAAATGACAACCCCAGTCTATAAGGACAAAGGCTGAAAAAAACTAGTTGGTAGAATTCTAAGGGTTTATTAGCAATCAACTCGAATTATTTACAAGAACTAGAATGGGTTATGAGCTTGCGTCTAAACATGGCTTAAGGTCAAGAAATGGAAATCCAACTTGAATTATTTACAATTACAATGACAAAAAATATTGGACAACAAAAACGGAACTTCTATTAACAGAAAAAAAACTTTAAGCTATACCAGAATGGTACAATTAGAAAACACGAGTGACCTCCCTGGACCTAACATCCTTAAGCTAGAATTGAGGTCAATCCAATCATACCTATCTATTATAGTGAAGCCATGGAGAAACTAAACCTGAAGCTAGAAATACCTTAACCTGCACACCGTTATGCACAGGCAATGTCCATTATCACAAGGCACTCTGTTTTTTTTTTTTTTTTTTTTTCTTGAACTGTTCGTATTCCTCTATTTGGTTGGCAGGCTAGAACTTCCACAAGCGGAAGCCAACTATGAATTGAATATTTAAGGCAAAGTTTTCTGACCAGAATGGAACTAAACCAGACTACTGAGCTAGTCAGGCATTAATCAAGACTAACTCCGCCCATATGGGGGTTGCACCCTGAAAAGAGAAAAGATGTTATTCAAGAGAACCCCACTACAATGTGTCCTGGCCAAAAGGATTGCGTGAAAGTTATCAGTGCTGAAGGTGCAAAAATGATTGGTCCTCGGGAATTTAAGAGAGATGTTTGAACTATATAAAAATGATGAAAAGAATCCCAAAATAGGATTTTCCACATTTGCAAAATTACGGCCATCATATTGTGTGCTTGCCGGTAGTGGTGGGACTCATTCTGTCTGTGTCTGCACATACCATCAAAATCCAAAATTGCAGCTGGCTGCATTGGGAGAAAGAGGTCTTTCATACAAGGATCTTATGGATTACAGTGTCTGCAGTACAGAAAGAGAGACTTGCATGATGCAACTTTGCAATGATTGCCCAAGAGAAGAGGGTGTCCTGGATTTTCTTGAGTTACTTGACAGTGTGAAATTGGCTCCAAATGAAATATCTTACAAGCAATGGGTGACTGTTGACCATTGTACAATGGTTGATAAGGTGGAGCCACTTCATGAATACTTATCATCCCTAAGCATGAAAATATCCCGCATGGTTCGTCATCACTTTGTTGCTCAGCAACAATCACAGTACTTCAAGCAGTTGAAAGAAACACTACCACCTCAGAGCGAGCGAGGTAGTTATAGTAGGTGATTTCTCTGAGAATTATTCTTTCATTGTCCAGGATGCTGCCCAAGGGTTTCACTGGGACAATTCACAGTGTACAGTTCACCCTTTTGTCATCTATTATAGATCATCTGCAGACCAGGAACTTAGCCATTTTAGTGTCTGTTTCTTATCTGCATCACTAAAACACACACTATAATGGTTTACTCATTCATATTGAAGCTTATGACATATGTTAAATTCAGATGCCCACAATTGAAGAAGGTGCACTATTTCTCAGATGGATGTGCTGGCCAATATAAGAACAGATACAACTTCACAAATCTCTGTTACCATGAAGAGGATTTTGGTCTGTCTTGTGAATGGCACTTCTTTGCTACATCCCATGGCAAAAATGCATGTGATGGGATTGGAGGAACAGTGAAAAGAGCTACTGCTCGTGCCAGTTTGCAGAGAACTACAGAGAGGCAAATTCTTACACCAGAACACATGTTTCAGTTTTGTGAAGAAAACTTGAGCAAGAAGATAAATTTTTTCTTTGTAACTACAGCTGATTTGAAAGATGCAGAAGAACGGTTGGAACATCGATTCAAGGATAGTAGGGCTATTCCTGGAACTCAGAAATATCATAGATTTGTTCCCCTAAACAAGGAAGAACTGATGGTGTATCCCATTTCAAGTGTCATTGGAGAAAAGAAAAGAATAAGGAAAAGTCATTTTACTAATGAACCTGCAATGCTTGGTAACCTAAAATGTGTCAAACCAGGAGAGTATGTTGGCTGCATTTATGACATGCAAGTTTGGTATGGAATTGTGGAGGAATATTGTGAAGAGTTTGATGATTTCACTGTGAACTTTCTACATCCCTCTGGGTCATCAGGATCAAGTGCATATTATTATCCATCAAACAAGGATTCATGTGCAGTGCCAGGACATCATATATTAACTGTAATGAGTTGTCCTACCCTAAGAGGAGGCAGCAGAATTCAATACATTTTTCCACAAAAAGAAATTGATGAGAGCATCGAGCATGCAAAAATTGTATTAGGCTAGCACATGAATCCTCTAAGTAGGTCTTCCCCTTTCACTATTATAACTATTATTGCCAGTGTAGATTAGCAGTGAAATACAATTTTACATTTTTTGCCTTTGTTTTTATATCTATAAAAAAATGTAATTTTAATTTCTATAGGTCAAATTATGAGCTTAAGTGTGAAAAAATAGGTAGAATTGACGCACAACTTATGAATATGGTGTTCACTTATATGTTAGTTACATGAAAAATACTAACATAAACAAACTTTTTTTTGCTGATTCTAATAGCCAATGCCTATGCCTTCATTTTTTACATTTAAAAAAAAAATTCTCATTTGATACCCCAGAGGTCAAATCGTGACCTCAAATTTTGGTTACAGTGTAACTTTTTTATTTTTCAACCTAGAGTTCTAAAACTTGCATATTTGGATTCCTTGTCGTTTTCTGATTCTAAATATATATACTTTTATATAATTGTGACCATTATTACCCAAGTTATGGGTCGCCAAATGTTAGTGACCTCGCAAGTGACCTCAAATTTCCCGAGGTCATATCTCTTGAACCGTTGGTTGGATTGACCTTATAATTTCAGAAATGGATTCAGGGCCCACAAACTCCCTATAAACCAAATTTCAGCAAAATCTGAGAGATGAGGGTGTTGATCTGACAGAGAATAACCCTTTAGTTAGTTGGCAAATGTAATAGTTTGATTTTCTTTTGAACTTCTACTCATTACTTGAAGGAATTATTAGTTTAAAGCACCATTACATCCTTGGATTTGGTTGACCTTTTTATTGTGAGAATGTAATCATGTGCACTTCCATATGCAGTATGGTAACATTTATGAGAGGTGTGGATAGACTACAGAGCAGCATAGCATTTTAACCCTTAAACCCTATGAGGGGTACCGGTGTCCCAGTAGTCCAGGTAGTGCGTGTAACTTTTATATAATGGGTAGGGATTAAAGGTTAAGTGTATTTGTAGATAGAAATGCAAGTTTGTTTATATGAATGATAATTTCTATAGTTTATGATCTATATCTTCTTCCATATTGTCATCAAGTGCAACTAATACTTTTCCTTCAGTGACACAATATCATGTGTAAGTTAGTAATAATATTGAAGTCTATCTGAAAGCCAAATCATAGAAAAGAAATTAATAGTGTATTTTGTGGTGTTTCTCTCTACCATTTCATTAAAGGATGCGAGATTGCTGTTTAAACATCAGGGAAGTGTCGTCAACATACTGGAAGTTTTCCCATTGTGAGAGTTGTGGTAGTCATTTATATAGATAAAAAATGGTTGGGGGCCCAAAATGCTTCATTGTGGAAGTGTGCATAATTTGTAATTCAGCAGAGTTAATATTATTTTGTTTGATTTAATGGAACATCTCGTGCCATAATGACACAACTTAGTAATAAGTAGGTATGTTGTGAAAGATTGTATCAGATGCTTTTGATAGGTCCATAATCAAGAAAATGACTTTTTATTACTAAAATTTTTATGTAATAGGTATGTCTATACAGCTGAAATCACATCTTATTTTATGGCCCTCTTTGTGTACACAAGTTTTTAAAATATATTTCCTGAGGTAGATGAAATGGTTGTAGGTCAGTAATTTAAAAGTAGTGACTCGTTACCTTGGATATAGGTCTGATTGGCTTCGTGTAATTTGAAAAGTGAAAATATCTACAAAGATTAGTTTCACAAGAATTTTGAAAGTTCTGTAGTCGGGGATCAATGAGATGGTGTCATTCACATGCAGGCAAAAATCTTAGCTATTTACAATTTTATATCTTGATCCATTAGACTGTCATGACTAACTAAACTTGACTTTCCTACTACAAAATTTCTTTGAATAAAAAAAAAATTTCATGGAGTCCATTTTTAAAGCTATGGTACTACTATTTAGCACTGCAGGTTAGTCATCATTCTAAAAGTGAAGAAATATTTATGTACTATACATTTAATCTACGGGTTATCTTTCCAATTTTTTATTGTAATTTCTATTTATATTGTCAGTTTCTGATGAAAAGACTTTTTTTTTTTATTACAGCCACCTCTTCATTTATGCGATAGTTACATTCCTAAAAATGGTTGTGTATATCAAAAATGTGTAAATCAAACAATTTTTCTAATAGGGAATAAATAAAAAAAAAGGTATAAATGGACTGTGCTCATTATTCTAAAAATGTGATCTTATTTTGTTTCAAATTTTGCATCATCAGTTATTACAACCCCCTAAATCTTTTTGCTTTAGAAATTCTCTGAATTTCCTATCCATTTGGGGTATAATATTCCATGTAACCAGCAACAACAACCTAATTGATAATGTAGAAATATCTCCAATTATAATATTGGGTCGCAACATTATTGAAATAATAACCAATATAAAAGCAACAGGAAAGGAAAGAACATGAACAACAGAAAGAAGCAAATTTGAAATTTTTAATTTTCACTCCAAAGCTAATATAAACTGGGAAGATGTTGCATCTGCATGGAAATAATAGATTGGAAAACCATTTTTGAGGCCAAGACAATGGAAGAGATGCTAATGACTCTAGAGGAGAAGATGCTGGAAATTGTGAAAGACATGTCCCAAAAATACAACAAAGAGGAAAGAGAAGTAGGTTTGAGAGACAAAAGAGGTCATTGTTCCAAAAGAGAAAAAGAGTGACTGCAAAATTAAGTAACTGTAAAGATAACATCAGAAAAATATTAAATGATAAACTGCAGAGTATCGATTGCATTATACAGGAACTAATTGAGAAGTATACAGAAAAAGATGATGCTATAGAAGTGATAAAGGTTAACTCATAGTACTTGTATAATTTTGCAAAAAGGAAGTTGGAAAAACCATGCGACTATCGGACCTTTGAAAACTGAAGCCAGTGCTTTATCTGATGATCTAACAGAAGTATCTAAAATATTAAGAGCTCCGTACAAATCATGTTTCAGTATCCCAAAAACTGACAAACTGATATGTGATAGAAACATGTTCTTTGAAGAGGAACTACAAGGGGAAAGTATAAGAGACTTTACTTTACGACAGATGATATTACACAAGCTATAGGGAAACTAAAAGCATACTCAGCAGCAGGACTGGATAAATGGAATGCCACACTGATCAAAAACTGCAAGAATACAATTGCTGAGCCCCCCCCCCCCCACCCATATTGGATATGGAGATGATCACTAGACACAGGAGAAATACTGGGCATCCTGAAGAGCATGAATGTAGTCCCAATATATAAAGGAGATTGATTGATTTGAGGCCAAAGACTTTAGGTCAGTGTCGCGTCGCTTACATCTCGTCTCATTAAAATATTTAAAAGAATAGTTAGATAGAAAATCTGATTTTTTTTGGAAACTCAAAAAAAATTAAATGATAACCAACATGGGTTTTGGTCAGGTAGATCATGCCTATCACAACTAATGGAACACTACAACAACATTATTGAAGTAATGGAAAGTAATGACAACTATGATGTTAATATACACAGACTTTGCCAAAGTGTTTGACAAGTGTGATCATGGAATCATAATACATAAATGAAATATATGGGAATAATGGGAAAAGTAGGGAAATGGATACATAATTTCCTTAGTGAGGAGCAGCAGCAGCAGCAAGTCATTACAGTACAAGGAGTATCTTCATCAGAATCAGAGGTCCTCAGCTCAGTACCACAAGGGACAGCATTAGCTCTACTACTCTTCATAATCACGCTAACTGACATAGATGAGGATGTTACCAGAGACAGCACAGTAACATCCTTTGCTGATGACACAAAGATCAGTAGAAAAATAAGAACCCAGAAGATATAGGATCACAACAAACTGACATGAACAGAATCTAGAAGTGGACAGAAGACAACAATATGAAGTTCAATGCAGAAATTTCAGCTGTTGAGGTATGGAAAAAGAGAAGACCTAAAATCCATGGAATTTAATCATGATAAATTAATATTTAGAAGTAAGAGTTAATATGATGCAGACACAAAAAAAGACTATTTCATCATTTTTACGTTTATATTTTGAATAAAAATAATTTTGAGTAGCATTTACTACTGTGAATTAAAATTAATGATATAATTTTATCTTCTGATGCATATACATGCTTTTAGGCTTTTCTTTACTTGGCTAACATGCGCAAAATAGTCCTAAAATTTTTAATGAAGAAAATGTGGATTTTTAAAAATTTAAATAAAATACTAATAAAAGTTGCGAATTTATTTCTGTAAAAAATTACATAGAAACTTATTAATTAATTAAAAATATATAAATAAAGGTTTGACTCATTTGAAATAGTTAAAATTCACTAGACAGTTTCTGCAGTGTGGGGAATATGTAATAATTGCAACCCTCTTCCACATTTTTAATAGTTAGGGGCACTCAGGGATAGGAAAGCAGGGCTGTGGAGTTGGCACACAAAAAACTGACTCCAACTCCTCAATTTTTTGTCTATCCGACTCCGAAGGTATATTAATTCTAAATCTGCTATGATGATAATTACACAAGAGGCATTTCATCACCACCACATGAATCATCAGGCTACTTTTTAAACCCATAACCTGCAAATTTTGAGTCTAATGGTTCTAGCAATGCCATTATGGCTTTTTTTATTTTTTATTTATGAAAAAACAAAATTCATTGAGCATAAAACAAAAAAAAATTAAATTTAAGACTATGACAAAATAAAAATTTCATTAAATGCAATCAAAAATATAAAAGTATTCCTGCAAAATTTATTAAACTAAGGCCAAGGGTGAAAATCTAAAATTTACGAATAACTTGTTCTTAGGAACAGAATTGCTTCTGCCAGATCCTCTTTCATTGAAGCCCTTAAATCTGATTTAATTATTTTCAGTGCGGAAAACAGTCTCTCCACACTGACCTGAGTTGGTGGCATGGCTGTTACTATCATAGCTGTATCTCTTAAAATCTCTGGATATGCGGGGATGACTTCTTGTATTGTCAGTTTAGATGAGCGATCATATTTTTCCACTTCTTTTAGGCCATCAAAAAAATCTTGCTTAAATTTCATTAGTTTAACATCAAAAGGTTGCCTATGCACGTTTAAGCGGCGATGCTTTGCTTTTGAGCGTTCAATTTTATCTAAATATTTTTGGAAGTCTAATTCTTCATCATTTGAAGAGGATGAGAGGGACTTGCTACTCATATCTTCATCCTGTGGTTCAGAATTTTCAGGTAATAGCCCTTTTATGCGAATTGCAACCTCGCAGAGGGTCTCTTTTGCTTTAGCAATTTGTTCTTTGGTCAACAAAATTTGGTTCATTGGATCTATGTAGACAGCAGCTAATAAGAGCTCATTTTCCAGTAGCAGACCCTCTCTTTTCTTCATTGAGGATACAATTCCATCAGCAATTAATCCTCCAGATTAGGAATGTACCAGGAGTTAAATCCTCTGCTTGCAACTTTTTGGTGACAGTATAAGGGTGAGCAAGCAGAGCTTCTAGTTGTGTAACCTCCCTCCATTGAATTTCAGTTAGTGAAACATTGGGATTATCAATGTCTTCTAGGAAGGGTTTTAGATCAAGCAAACGCTTAATCATCATATATGTGCTCCCCCAGCGTGTCACTTGGTCCAAAATAGCTCCCTTTCCTCCATGTCTCTGGATAATAGCATCAATTTTAGAGGTCCTGGCTGCAGTGGCTACTTGCCTCAACTTGCCTATCAGAGTAGCTGCATGGCGATCTTTCAATCCATCTCATTGCTAGCTGCAATGTATGTACAACACAACGCATATGTTGGATTAGAAAGAGCTTAGATGCTTCTTCAACAATATCTAAAATTTCATCGCTCTGTTCTGTTTGTGCTGTTTGAGAATCAGTTTCAAGAATGTCATCTTCATTAGCCACTTTTTCTTCATCAACTTTATTCAGCTTTTCTATCGTGCTTAGCATGTTTGAAGCATTATCTGTGACAATACATAGAATCTGCTCTGTCTTAATTACAAAGTCTTGTAAAACTTCCTCCTCTAACTTCTGAAGATAGTTGCTGTCATGATGCGCCTCGGTGTCCTTTACTCCCAATGTCCGAGTTACCATTTTATTGTTTTCATCAACAAATCTAGCATTGATGGCAAAATAGTTAACTCTATGACGCGTGGCTGCATCCATTTTAATAAACATTGTTGCGGTGGGGTTATCCAATAAACCAATGAAGTTCCGAGTCAATGTGAACCACCCGACAACATTTTTATTTCATGCAATTTTTGTCTACCGGTACGGGGAGAAGACTTACTTCAAAACCAAAGACCCAAAGGCGGCTCGTTGGCTGAGGGAGGACGGGCTTCTAAGAATCCCTGATGCGGTAAACCTTCCCGGAGTCTCGTTGATCCCGACGCGACCCTCCAGGCGTGACCTCGTTATCCTCAGAACAGAGAAACAATGCGATTAGTTAAGTGTCCCAATGCCCACCGGACTGACCCAACCTCAGGACCTCCCAATATTCCACGAAAAAGGAAACAAAAATGCTCACCACATTCCCGATGACAATGCCGTAGCCAAATCAAACTGTAACCTCAACGGGTTGGAAAAACACACTAGAGGAAAAACCATGGACAAACTTTATTGATGGGAAAGGGGAGTTTACATTCTATACAACACATGAAAGGGAGGAAAAAGTTAGAAAAGCGGGGGTTAGGCAGGGTGGAGCAAGGACATTAAGGTAAGTGGGCAGACAAGCAATAAGGTATATCTTTCACAAATGTACACGCAGTGTCAATCGCAAGAGCACAATTTCATATATATGTTAACACATGGTCACAGACAACTGGATTTTGGCAAAGCAAGTGATCTATCTTCGCATTACAATGGTCAAGAGAGGCTCCTTTGGGTTACAATCAAGATGAATCAAGAAACAATGAGGAGTTGCGTCCTGATTCCTTATCTTGAAACTTAAATGTCCTCCTTTTAGTTGTTTTTGTTCGCATACAATAATTATACCCTAAATATCCCTGACTAGGCTAAATGGAAAGGAGGGCAAGGTGTTATTGATACCTGGCCTTAACTGATGTGCAGGTACCACCACTTAAAACTTTCAAAAGGTTCGGGATGATTGTTCGAGTTCAAGGAGTCAAACGCACTAGATGAATGTCATCTAATTTCTGTCTTTCTTAACTTCTAGCTTCAGCAACCGACATTACACGTATACCCAGTCGCACTGTGCACTTTGTTGGCCTGTTCAGATTTGGCAAGCCTACCCATTTCAGGACTTCTTAAACAAAAAAAACCCCTTTTTTTTGTGGTTTGTTTTATCTTTTTAGAACATTAAGCCACAATTCTGACGTTAGATTCTATGGGGCTAGATTTTATGGGGGTTATGGCATTCAAACCTGTATGGGAGAGAAAGGATGAAGGTTAAAACACACAACTACCATGATTTGTTAATCAGTGGTCCCTACTACAACATGACGCGTCCCTTAAGAGTTCTTCGAAGTTCTTCCTTTTTATTTGTGGCTTCTTCAACTATAATTTTTCTGATACTTTGTCTTTCCAGAGAAACTCCAAGTTTCTTGGCCATTTCTCCATTTAGACCTAGAAAGGCTGGTTGTGAAAATAAAGATAAGGCTACACCATTTCTTGCCACCAGTTCGATGATGTGCTGCTTGAACTTTTCTGTGGTCATTGTTACGGTAACTTTGTCTGTAGTAAAGAATCTTGTAAGTGGTGCTTGTCGTTCAGTAGATTTCTGATCTTTTGTTAACTTTGAAGTAGTTGGAAGGTTTTTATTGCCATCTTTCTCAATGACAACTTCTAAAATTTTGGGATGGAAATGCTGCAAATGTGTCTTCAAATTTGATGCTCTGGTTGGTGCATTTTTATCAGAGCCAGTAAAACCACTGATTTTTGCTTCACATAATTTTTCACCACCATCATCTTCTATCATACACTGACACACGAAATGTTTCCCATCTGTGGTTATTGTAAAATATTCAAAAACTGCAGACTTTGTTGGAAGTGTCTTTGCCATTGTGAAAGGAGTTTTAGACTTGAAAGTTAAAAACTTATGAAATTTAGAAAGAACTCGAAATTAAATAAGCATTAAAAATAAAAAATATTATCTAAAAAGAAAAAATGAATTAATGGCATTAGTGTCTGAAATGGAAAACATTGTGTTTATTATTTAAGTGGTTTAACCACCATAGCTGCCAGTGATATCACACACAAAAACATATTTTATTAAAATTTATATTGAGGTTGGAGTTGGTACGTTTTTACTTACTCTGACTCCGACTCCACGACTCCGACTCCACAGCCCTGCAGGAAAGTATGCCATAGATAGGCCTATTCAAATTTCCAGCCATACCATCATGGGCTATATTATAGAACATTGATACGTAATTGTTATAAATTAAACTAATAAATTACTGTTAATCATCATAAATTTGAGTTACTATGGTTCTAGATATAGCCAAATAAGGTTTTCTGTATGTTTTGATTCCTCTGTAGTTTTTTTTATTTATTAAATGTTCTATTTGACTGAGATATTAAAAGGTAGTATGCAGATATGTGGTCATTATCATTGAATGGTAATTAATTATAATTAATTACAAATCTCTTGTAATAATGAAAAATTTTGAGGCAATGGTAATGAAAGGTCTGTAATAAATCATTACACTTTCATTACAGTGTAATATATATATATATACATATATATACATACAGCTTCTGATCCCTCCCAGTCCCAGCCAGCACTAAAGCAGTGCAAGTTCAATTTTATGACTGCTCCAGCTCCCTCTATAGCTTCTCAGAACCCTATTGTCAGCCAGGTGGACAGCTACCTTGACCAGCCCAGCATTGATGAGGACTGCAATTCCCTGACATGGTGGAGGGACGATGAACATCTGTATCCTGACGTATCTGTTCTTGCTGCCAAGCATCTTTGCATCCCTGCCTCCAGTGCACCAGTGGAGCGCTTATTTAGTATATCCAGTATTGTAATGATCATTACAATGATAATGAAGGACTCGTAATAATGATGTAATGATAATGAAACAAAAATGCCGTAATGGTAATGAAAAATTTCTGGTAATGATACTGATAAACCTCGTAATGACCCCATGTCTGGTAGTATGTCGAGCTTTACCAGCCAACTTTTCATTGACACAACCTTGAGGCTGGCCATGCAGAGGATTGTTTCATGGCTCCCAACTGACAACTTGGGTCATGATGACTCAAATCACGCGTGATTTTACATTGACAAAATGCCCCCCCCCCCCCCCCCCCCCCCCGCACACTGCGGCAACCATGGCATGATTCTGGGGAATTGCGTAATGGTAAAACTGCGCATGACTTGATTCATGACCCTAGTCATTCATCAGTCGTGAGTCGCGAGATGATTCTGGGTGCGGCTGGCCTAAGGAGAAAATAATTTATGGTTAGATTTTGTTTCTTAAAATAACTAATTTAGTTAAGAATTTGAGTCTTTAGGGTAAGGACAAATGTTGTTACATTAAACTGCACTGAGAGAGAGTCTGGTAATTTGTGACTAACGATAAACTTGCGAGCTATACTCGCAAATTTTTGAGAGCCCCCATAAACTTGTGATCCTGACTGAACAAAATCTAGAATTTAATTTCCGGGTATGCAGGATCTTATGGCACCCCTGTACGGGGTTTTACCCCTGAGGAGTGGCCCTTTCTCCCATTCCCGACAAACACACCCCAAAAATATAAAAACCATTATACTCTTTGAGAAGTTATGTTCAAACAAACCTCTTCAATTTCTCTTTCCTGAACAACTATATATGAGTAGTGTGGTGGGAGAAGGGAATAAGTGACAAAATTGGCAAAATGTGTTTTCCTTCTATCAGCTCCAATTGGCAGATACCCCATTTTCTGACTGGTTTCCAGTTAGAAACGCTATCTATCTTTGCGACAAGATATAGCGCTAGGGTTTTAATTAAAAGTATCTCAGTGTATACCCTAAATTAGAGATGGTCATGTTATGTACCCTATACTCTCTTTTTTAAAAATTGCATCATTTGTTAAACCCAACTTCTAATGCTGGACTCATCCCCATTGTGAGAGTTTTTACGTGCATTTTTTAGTGAGAAGTCTCTCGTGAGACATTGCTGAAGCCAAAAAATGCATCCCTTGATTTGTCTGTCGTTTTTATTAATTTGGTTCCATTTCTTTTCATGACCTAATTAATTAGGTTCTGTTCCTCTGGGTTGATGTACCCTGAAAAATTTATATAACTTTAGTCATTTCTGAAAAAGTCTGTGTTGGAAATGGAAATTCTTAATTTTTACCATTATATTTCCCATTATTTAGTAAAAAAAAACTTTCAAATATAGGCCTAACTTACATCAGGCTAATGCGTAGTTCTCTTTTCCGAATGCTTTCAAAGTCACCAATTTTGCAGTAGGTTTATTCTAGACTGAGGTAGTACCGTAACCTTAAATATTAGCCAATTTATTAGGTTTTGATATTAAAGAAGGGAATCTAATTGTTTATTCCCTTTCCAGGTGTATTTTTCCGGAAGGTAAGAATGTAAACATAGCATAATTTCACACACTATTTTTTGGCTTTTAGTGGAAATTAAACATGAATCTAAATGACTTTGATTTATTTATCATAATTTAAAAATATAAACTAGAGATACACCATTTGAGACTGGCCTAGTAGTTTTATAGCCTATGCATGCATGTTTGTTTTTTTGTTGACCTGTCTTCTTATATCATGTTCATTTTTAACTTTAGACTAATTGCAAGAACTGTAATGTATAGAGATAATTACTCATTGGGGGAAAACTTGTTTATGATCTAGTAGCCTAAGTGATTCATCTTTGTAATGCATGACTGGACAATTTTATAATACGCAGGTAGGCCTAACGCAGGTAGGCCTAACACAGGCTATTAGGTCATATAGGAACTATGTACAAATTCATTAGTTATGCTGCAGACAAGATATTTGTACTCATTATTATTGTTATTATTATGGAACAGTTTTTTTTCCCCCTTCCTAGATTCATAAAATTTCTAAATGGCATAAAAAATTACTAATTGGTAATTATTTGGCTTTGATTTTTAAATTTTATTGCTGTCACCAAAAAAGACTAAAATATTAAAAGGAAAACAAAATATATTACCAATTGGTAAATTTTATGCTTTTTAGAAATTTTTTTTTGGCAAACTTTTTTCCTAGAACTGTACGTATTTATGATGTGTAAATTTGTACTTAATAAATATTTGTGCTTTAAAAATTACGTAGAACCAGAACCAGCCTTAGTTTGCATGGTCTAAAGCAGAGCTGTATGTGGGACCCCTCCAACTAAAATTTAAAGTAGTTCATGATCATCAATTACAAATTTAATCCAAAAAATACATTATACGCGGCTACTAGGACACTATCGTATAATTATAGAAGCATTTTCAGTATAAGTAATGTAGTTATGGTAATGCCAGTAGTAAACCAACAGAGTCAACTTTACTTAAATTTAAACCTTCCTACCTTTCATGGAGGCAAATTCCTCGATAAGACTACTAGGCTATAGTCTAAATCTCTAGCACTGTCATTCTTGATGGATAAAATGGCCAAGTTGCTAAAGCATTCCTACGGCTGAGTACTCATTCTTCTTGAAGTGAATGGCCTAAACTTGTACCATTTTAAATATAAACCAAATTTAAGAATATGGTTAAACTAACAGCAGTTCATTTTATAAGAAATCTCAAAAAAAAATTTCAATTTTCAGCAAGCAAAAGTTTGCGTATGAAGCTTGTTTCCATTTATTTGTTCAAAGTATGCGTAAATCTATTTGCTTCAGTTTATGTACTCTTAATATATTCTTGTTACAGTAAAATAGTATACAAAATATCAGTATAATTCATGAACCAAATTCTGCTTGAAACCAATTAAATCTTGAAGTAGATGTTTAGTCGAGAGAGTTGAGTGTAATAGGTGATGAATACAATTGTTGGGCACACTGTATTTCTGGTTGTGGGTTACTTTTGTCTGGAGTATAAAGGTACCACGTAAATACTTTTTATTGTTTTAAATAATAGAAAATAAGCATCTTCCATACTGGTATTAGTGTAGTACAAGTATTGATTTCACCAAGTAATTTTGGAAGATAAAAATAAAAGCACTATTTAAGAAAACTGTTTATTAATATTCATGGTATGGTACTAGTTTTGATGCTTTGCATATCATTCAGCTGCACTGTGAATATTAATAAATTTAATAAGTTATCTCGTATAATGCCTTTGCTCTTATTCAGCATTTTATTACATTCTCTCAATCAGTTTTGCCAGATGTTTAAGTTGAAAGAAATTTAATTAAGAATTTCATGGATGCCTGTCCAAAAAAGTTAACAAATTATTCAACTATTAATTAAAAGCCCTCTATTTTGGAATAGAAAATTCACTTCGATGCCTGTTTTAAGCATATTGGATTGAATTGTCAATTGCTTAAACATTTATATGCACAGTTGACAGGATTGAAAGTTGAAAACACAGTCAGACTCTTGACAAAATTTTGAGAGGGACAAAAATGAAGTAGGCCTGTTCTATAAGTATCCCCTATTTTCTGAATTATTATTATTACTATATTTTTAATTGTTGAAGATTCTCATATTTGGGCTAAAAGGAAAATGTATGAAATGGAAAGTGCTTATCACTGTTTGAGTGCTCTACCTTTTCATACTGTAATAACTTAACAGGAAGATCCCTTAACTACTATCATCTGTAATGATATAAGCCTAGTAGTACTACAGTACTTTATTTAAAGTAAAAATATGATCTTTGTAAATTGTACAAATGATAGCTTCATTGACTTGCTTTTGTTTGAGAAACTGAAATTTGCACAAAGTAGAAAGGTATTCACAACATACCCTTGTGTGAATAACAATTTTAAAAATGAGTTTTGAACAAATGATATGTAGTTCCCCAAAAAGCAGTGTTTGGCAAATTCTTAAATTGTGTATACTACTTAAAATTTTCATTAATGCATGCAACATCTTTTCTCGTTAGATGTGATAAATGTAATAATACTTGGCTATATGTATTTAAATCATTGCGTAGTTTCTTCTCAAACACTTAAGTTATTCATTGTTTCTAGTTGTATTGGTAGGCTATATGATGTATAGTAGGAATTAGGGACTAATTTGTAGCTAGATAGATTTCACTATATCTAACCCTGTAGTGTATGTGCAATTAAAATTATTGGTAGCCAATGAAGAAATAATGAAAAAGTATTATGGTAGGTATGAAAGCAAACCCTGTTTTCTACCATTTGGTAATGACAAATAGAACAACTGAATTGTGTGCGTAGTAACTGTACACAAATTATGAAGAAGTTGTCTAACAGTTATATATAAATTGTTACCCATGGAATAACAGATTCAAAGTTATTCATACTGGTACCCATTTCTTAATATCTCACAGCAACTACTACTCTGACCTTAATTACTTGAAGTAGCTATATGGTGTCTGTATGACTGGTATTGGGCCACTGGGACTTTGTCACTCTTCCATGAACAATCCTTCAAGTTCCTTTAAATCTGAAGGTTTCCTATTATGGACAACCTTCTTTAAATCATTCCAAAGATTTTCACTAGGATTAAGGTCAGGACTCTGTGGTGGCTCCTCTAAACTCTCTTTATTTGCTCCGTAACTACTACTTTGTTGTGTGTGAAGTGTGCTTTGCATTATTGCCTGTTGCAGCACCCACTGTTGACCAGCATGGTTTTCTTACGGAAGGCTGTATATTATTATTTAATATTTGTTGATATTTTGCTGAATCCATCCTCCCTTCAATCCTTATGAGGTTTCCAGTACATGTGGAGAAAAAAAAGTATCCCCAAAGTAGAATTGATTCACCACCATGCTTGACTGTAGGGATATGATTATTTTTTTGGAAAAGGCCTCATTCTTTTTCAAATATAGCATTGTTGCGTGTGCCCAAACAGTCTTGTTTCATCAGTCCAGACTCCATTGTATTTGGGCCCACTGACATTATGGTGTCATCAGGCTATACTCGTTTCAAACTATTTTCTTTCTACAGGTTTGTGAAGGATGATTTGCGTACACACACACACACACACACACACGTGAATTGATTTTAAAAATTTAACTTTTTTTTTCTATGGATTGCATTTATCTTAAAAGTTGTGCTTTCTCGCAAATTTTGTTTTCCCTTCTTCTTCTTCTAAAAATTTTTAGTGATAAGTTTGAATAATAATAATAATGATAACTTTGATGCAAAACTAAAGTAGGCCAACACATTCTTACCAACCTTACCAAGATTTTACCTAAACAATAAACTAAAATAATACGCAAGATTGGTTAAGAGAACTCAAACTAGGAAAATTATGTAAAAATGTAATTTTTGAAATATGAATATAAATACATACTAATTCACAAATAAGGATTACTTAAGCTGAATTTCATTAAATTAAAAAAATTCTTTTCAAACTTAAAATTTTTCAAAATAGTTTTTTAAATAATTTTCCAAAGTAAAATTCTTGTATCTCTCTCAGATCTTCAGTGATTAAGACATTAAGACAAATTTTTTATTAACTTAAAAACTTTAAAATCAAAAAAATCCAAACTAAAATTAGAACAAATTACATAAATTAGCTTTTCCTTAAAATATTTATAGCTAATTATATACAAAGAAAGAAGTTGCCAAGTATTTAGTGGATTACAGTGAATGCTGTTTACACTTAATGGAAATAAGGCAAACAAAATAATTACATAAATATAATTCCACTGAAAGTGTGACTTAAAGGAAAATAATTGGTGTAGTGGTTAGCATTGCTGACTATGAGTCCATTGGCCCAGGGATTGAGAGCCAGTGATGGTGGGCAGTGTGTGACAAAACCCAGCTGATCATCCTTCCACGCAAAGAAATTGGTTGGTAGATAAATGGGTACCCTGGGTTCCCTAGTGGTTAAGACGTTGGGCTGCTGCTGGTGGGGTGTGGTTTGGATTCTGCTTTAAACTGTAGGTCTAAGGTGGAGTGGAAAGCTTGACCTTTGTCAGAATGAACATTTTGGGTGGAAGTGAATGAAAGGTTACTAAATCTGATTTCACTTGAAAAACAGTGAATGTAAATTTACAGAAAATGTTTGCTTGAAAATATGATTAGAAAATATTTACGCAAAACTAAAAACTAGAATTTGACCATATAAAAAGTTCTTGAAATGCGTAGTTAAAATATAAACTTATAAAAGAAATGACAAACTTTATAAATTCAAAGATGAAATTGGATGTAATACTAAATAAAGCTGACATATTTAAATTGAATAAAGATAATTTGTTCATGAAAGAATTACCATTATAAAATTTAAAAAATAAAAACTAATAATGAGCAATACAAGATTTCAACTTATGCAGTTGAAAGAGAAAATTCAAACCATTCAAAATTAATAGAATTAAATAATTATTAAATAAAAAATTGAAGTGAATAAAAATTGATATAAAACTAAGTACATAAAATACAAGCTGAAATTCTATAGCCAACTGAACACAAATTTAAAGTTGCGAGTGGATCAGAATCCAAGAGCTGAATGAATCGCGTTTCTTGCGTGATGTCTGCTTCTCTGTGTGTGTACATGTGTGTGTTCCATCAGTTGGTTAGTCTTAAATGTAATCCAAATTTAATCTTTTATGCATTGATTCTGAATTTTCATATATATAGACCAAAAAATCCATTCCCAATTCATAAGTTTCATTAATAATTCCAATTTTTCTTGTTCATTTTAAGTCTGTTCTCCATATGAGTGAGTAGCACAGTGAGAGAAGGGGATAAGTGACAAAATTGGCAAACTGCATTTTCTTTGAAAAGACAGCTTATTCTTTCCT